>VWZU01015099.1:3518388-3584662 GCA_013397095.1 Sterrhoptilus dennistouni
TCATTTAGCTTTTACAAAAAAGTGTCAGATAACTTGCTTCAGGCAAAAATAGGTGGAAGATCTGTGCTAGGTCATACCTGTCTGTACCTCTCCCTGAAGGACCACCTGTACCATGTGTGTTCATACAGCAATATGTTGGAGGATATACTTCCTTTTGGGCCAGTCTTCCTAGGTTTTATAACTAATTCCTTTTTTCATATTGTTGGCATACTTAATCAGCAATCTTTTATGTGAAGAACCTCAAAAAGCCTCTGAAAAGAAGAACAGTGGTTCTTCTCCACTGATGTCCAGGCATACCCAAGAGGAAGTGCAGCTCATAGACAGGTAGGGGCAGCTGTCCCATCCTGTTCAGTGCAACTTTTTATGTTGTAGAACTTCTTTCTCTCACCTCACTAATAATCTTTTACTCATGTAATATTTTATAACTGGATTGCCACATCTGTGTGAAGAAATCAGCTGAGAGAATAAAGAATTATTAGAGATGATCTTTCATATATTCAGATCCTGCACCTGCATTCTGCTTGTCTTCACAAAACTTAGGGGAGCCCAGTTACCACTGGGAAATTATTTCCTCTCTGAAATGTGAGTTTTGACATGATTAGATGAATTTTTTATTCAAAGTGCATCAGGATGAAAAGTAGCTGCTGTAATCTTGCAGAACAGGAGTGGAGGAGGAACTGAACCACTGGTGAGGGTGGGAGGGGTATAAGCAGATAAGAGCACACCTACCTAGCTGGAAGAGTCTTCCTCAGCAGATGAGGCTGATACCCTTCTCTGTAGAGATCAAGCCAGTAAATGAACAAAACTTTCTGAAGTGGCCATTGCCTCTCAGGTTCTAAGTGTACAGCTTGAGATGTCTAAAAGTAGTGTGGCAAGTATGGAAAGTTACAGATGGTAACTTCCTTAGCTCAGGAAACAAAAGCTTTTTAATTCATGTAAATTCATGTAACTTGGAGGTTCAAAACTGCTGAACATCCTTAAAAATTAATTAGGAACTAGAAACTGTGGTCTTGCCAGTGTTGATTCCCGCAGCACCCAAGTTTTCTATCCAAATTCACTCAGCGAGTGAGAGCTAATGGGATCACAGCACCAGCTGGCTCTGCTGGGAAAAGGAGGGCAGCATTGAGTGTGGATGACAGCTCCTGGGTCCAGTTCCAACAGTGGTAGATATGCAGGTCTTTCCCTCTGGTTCCTAGAGACTAAATATGTTACACATTGGTATATTGACTTCTCATGTCATAAGGAATCTCCTTCTCCATCCTACTTTCATGAGCTGAAGTCCTGATGCTCATGTTTAGGACAACAAGGAGTTAAGACTGATTTGTCTAATCTGGTAAGCTTATCTTGGCAAAAAAAAAAAAAAAAAAAAAAAAAAAAAAAAAGGCAGAGGGAGAAGGAACTTGAGAAGCAAAAATTAAATGTCAGCAGAACTGTGACAGACTTGCATTGCTGTTTGGAGACATGCCATGGAGCTAGTAAAAAGCAAAATTATTGGCACAGTTACAGAGGAACAAACAGCTGACCTTTCCTGGCTGAAGAAGTGTTTCTGGTTAACTGTTCATAAACCAAGTAACTATCAGGTGGATTCACATTTTGAAAGGAAGGAATCCAGAAACTTGAAAATAAACTTTGACAAACTTTCTGCAAATTCTCCCAACTGTTTAAGGAAAAAACCAAACACCCAGAGCACTTGGCTGCTTTCTGTGGATATAGTTCAGTGCTGTTATTGTTGTAAAATAATCATACAATCATGAATTGGTTTGGGTTAGAAAGGACCTTAAATATCAACAAGTTCCAGCACAATTGCCAAGTGCCACCCACTAGACCAGGTTGCTCAATGCTGAAGCCATCCTGTCCTTGAGCACTTCCAGGGATGGGGCATCGACAGCTGCTCTGGGCAACTTGTTACAGTGCCTCAGTACTCTCTGAGTAAATAATTTCTTCCTGACACGTAATCTAAATCTCTCTCCTTTTAGTTTAAAACCGTTCCCTTTGTCTGATCACTTGGATTGTTTTTTTGCATTTTGTATTGTTTGTATTTTGGATGGATGTTGCTGCTTCTTTTGCCATAACCAGTCTAGACTGGCAGTGTAGGTTGTGTTGTTTGTGCCCTGGCTGTGCTTACTCTTTGCCCTTTTAACTGAGGATGCTGTCTTGCAGCAGCCCTGGTGGGTCTCGGGGAGCCTCTTGGCAGTGGGAGATGGGAGGGAATGATGTCTGGATTAGGAAGGTGGGGTGAATTGTGTGAGAAGTGACTCACTCTCTAGGTCTGTAAATCAACCGTATGGAAATGGCTGTGATTTTTAGATTACTTGAATTGATGGGGTGGTGAGGGAGAGGAGAGAAGCTCCCTTCCTGAGCTGGGACTTTCCTTGGTGGTTGAGAAACCTGTCTGTGGGATGGAGGGTGATGTGATGGCCTTGGTTAGCACTGCTGCTGGCCAGGCACGGGAGGGAGGCAGGCAGGCAGCACAAGCCTTGCCTGGGAAGAGATGACTGGTGTGCTCTGAAGGGAAAAGAGACATGGAAGTTGCTGTGTGAGCAATTGGAAAGCTCAGTGCTGTGAAGAAATGGTAAGGGAATGAAATGCGGTGAGCTGCGCAAGAAGTGCCTGAAAGGATGAAGCATTGAGGCTGTGTTGTACCTGTTTGCCTACAAAGATTTGTTTGTCCTTTTTTCCTTTTTGCTCCCTGCATGGGCCTGCTCTAGGTCTGAACTCCTTCTTCCCACCAATGTTTTTAGGTTTTTTATTGCAAAACACATCATTAAATCTTGGAGAAACCATGTTGATGTGACGTCCGTCCTCTGATGAAATGTGGATTTCCCACCACTGTGATCCCAAAGGTCATTCTCAGTATATTAATCTCCCTTCCCACATGATGCATGGCTGAAGAGGGCATTGGCCAAGCAAGGGAATCTGTAACATTACTGAGGGTGAGGAGTCACTTCCTGGACTTTCACCAGGGAATCCACTGAATTTTGTAAACTTCTTCTAAAGCAGGATGTACTTTGGATTCAGTCAAGCAAATGTTTTGTCATGCTCAAGGTTTGATGGAGTGCCTCTCATGCTCTCCTGTCATGTTTGCACAGTTGTATCTGTAACCCCGTCAGCAGCGTGTGGGAGTTACTGCTCTGCCATCAGAGCTCAGTGTGCCACTGCTGCTGCACAGGGCTTGTGTTTGGTGTACTCTCTTTGTTCCACCTGAATGCTTCGAACTTAAAAACTGTATTTTGTCTTGAATCGTGGTTCTGTTGCATTTTCCTTCAGGCCAAAGTAGCAACAAAGCCAAGGAAGCAGGGAACTCAGGGTCACTTACCTGGGTCAACAAGCTAGGTTTTGCCTGGCTGATTTATTAACATTATCTGTTTACTTAAAGCCTTACTCAATGTGACTTTTGTGTTCTGGCTCTGTCACCTGGTTGAGCAGTGTGATATTGGAGTGTGTCAAACTGGGTGTCCTTAAATTGCCAAGAAGATGACAGATGTTGCCTGGTCAGTTTGGGAAAGTTGTGCCAAAGATCTGATCAGTGAAGGAAAGCTGCTTAATGTGTTTGTCTTCCCATCAACCTTACTAATGCAGGACAGTAGGTCAGTGTGGCTGACAGGTTTTTACCCTCTTAATCTGTCTTATGTTTGGGAGCACTGACAACTGATGCTTCTCAGATGAATGGAAAAAAATCCTTAGGTGATTCAAATTTAGTGCTCTGTTGCTTATATTTCCTGCAGAGGAGGTGGCATCTGTAACAATATGGTTTCCAAGTACAATGTTCCTGGCACATTTGGATAGTGGGAACTAATTTTAACCACTTACTTGTTGAAATATCTGTGTCAGTAAGTTCTGTATGTATGTGTGTCCCCCTCTAAAAGTTAGATCACCTGTATCTCTCTGTGCCTGAGTGAATGGGTCTAGTTATTCTGGGTTGCTGTTCATACACCCTACATTTCTGGTTTGTGTGAGCACTGTTTTGTTGAGGGATGGTTGTATAAGCTATTGATACAAAAACACTAATTAGTTTTCTTATTCGCTGGTGTGCCTTGGAGGGCTCCGTCCTGTAAGTTTCTTGACTGTGCACTGTAAATTAGAGGTTCTTCCTTCTTCTGCTTTTCTTTGCAGAAATAGAAGAAAATACTGTTTAAACTGTTTCAAGAATTTATCTAGGAGAGTTGAAGAAAATTACTCTCTCTTTTGGTGTCTCTTTCTCCCACTTTCTCCAACCCTACAAAGCTGCCATCAGTTCTCAGCCATAGTGGATGGCAGTAGTTCAAAGCCAGGTAGCTGTTCAACCTGCTCTCCATTAATTGTTGGGAATTAAATGACCTAATTATTTTTCCTACCTTCAACAATTTTTTTTGTTTTGTTTTGTTTTGTTTTTTTTTTCTGTTGTGAAACACCTAAAGTATTGTGCAAATAGGTCTGAAGTAATGGAATACTGGGTTAAGTTGGTGTGGAAATACCCTCAGTTCTTTGGAGTAACAAGGAGATGGCCAATGCAGAAAAATTTGGGTTTTTTTGATAGATTTCAACTGATTTAGGCAGAAAGAAGTGATATAGATGGTCTGGCTATTATGCTTAGCCACAGATACAATAACAGATGCTGGGACTGGCAGAAAAGTGTAAGCAGCTCTCAAAGGGTGCTGGGATATGAAAATAGAACAGAATCCCTTTTTCCCTCTGCTGTTGTATAAAGATTTGAGTAACATCATTTTACATCCTCTTCAAATTGGAAAAGCCTGAGTGATTAGTTTGTGCCTTCCTTTGTGTGACTGTAGCACTTGCACAGCTATTGCCAAAACACAAATCTACAGGAAAAAACAATTTAAAGGAAAGGTTGCTTTGCTTTGTTGTCTCTCACCATTTCCTCTCCTGATTTTTTTTTCTGGCCTCTAGAAGAGGCTATTTCAAGAGATTGTAAACCACAGACAGGATAATCTATTAAAAATAGTAGTTGACATTTGAGCCTTGGTGGCTTGAGGTCAGGGTGATGTCCTATGTATTTGTTTTGTGTGATACTTGCTCAGGGATGACTGCTGAAGGCTGCACAAGTCTTGCAACTTCAGGGAACTCTTTCAGCCAACCAAGTCTATTGTATACAGTGGTCTAAATAGGTGGGAGTTTATTTTGGAGTGATAAATGCCCGTGCTAAGGTCTGCTGCTGAAAAAGATGTGGATGTTGGTTACTGCCTTCTGGGTGTGTTTCGTTGTGACTTCCAGTAAAACAGTATGAATTTTGAAGCTTTTGTCTGTTCTTGCTGAAAAAGATTATCTGAAGAGTCTAATTTCTGTATTAGGAAATTAGCATGTGGGAATGGCTCTGCATTGACTTAGTTTCTGTAAGAAACTGCAGCAAACAAAAAGTTGTACTATTGAACAAGAAGTTTTGCTGCCAGGATGTGGATGAAGTGTCCACCTCTTTTAGCTGTGTCTACTTCTGGTGGTTGTTTATTGTTTTGTTGTTTGGTTTGTCTTGAAGGTTCTTTTAATTTGGTGAAATGTGCTAATGGCTTGTTCTCAAAGGAGGATTTTATTGCTGTGAAGTGGAATTGACATATTCCCTATTCCTGCTGCTACCTAGACTTTTTCCTTTGAGGAATGGACTTAGGCCTTCATTAGTCCAGGACACTGCCTGCTACTTTTTTGTTTCAGTGAAGCAAGCCTGTTATTTACCTGTGCTATGGAGTTGTGTAATTCAACTAGGAAAAATGTTGAAGGGTCAGTAGTTATCTTCAGCGTGTCCCTTGGGAGAATGACCGTCTCAAAAGTGTCTGTGAACATGCAAAGGTGGACAAGGTCAGCCTAGAATGTTCTTCCAGAGCATGTTCCTGGTATTGAGGAGAGGCAGTTGCTGGTGGGTGTTGCTGAGGCTTTCTGGGAACTGGGAGAACATGTTCAGAACAGCCCATCAGCCAGGTGAAACTCCTACCCACATGCCTTTTCTTTGCTTATGCCAGTATGCATGCTCAAGATATGCTTTCAGAACCAGGCTGCTAATCCCTTGCCAACACTCTGGAAACTTCTACATAAAAACATTTGCTGTTTTGGTGGCAATTCCATGAGACAAGGATCCAGTGTTTCTCCTGAACATACCTGTTGCATCTGAATGTGCTGAATGTTGATTATCTTGGATAATTAGCAAAAGCCACTAAAGCAGGTGGTGTACTCTTGCAGGGTGTATTTGTGGGAGTTGTTCCTTGCTTCTATATTTAATTCCAGCAAAGCAGGCTGCTGCCAGGTGCAGATGAGCATGTAGAGCCTTTGTAAACCTAGAAACCAGCTGTAAGCTCTAGACTCGCTGCCTAAGCTCTCTGAATGCAGGTGCACAGGGCAGGGAGGATTATCTTGGTGTTTTTCTCTCTTGCTAAGATATTTTACTTTGGAGTTCAAAACCTGGACATATTCTATCATCCCCTCTTCCAGAAAGCAACAGCCTAATAATTTTGGCCACAAACAATTGCACAACTATCAAGCAGATGGCAGTGAATGCCCAAGAAGGCTGTGCCTGGGTGGTATTAGGCTGAACCATGTGTCATATTCTGGTGCCATAGACTGGTTAATTACTGTGAGTAACTCCAAGCACACCAGCATCTCTCAACAACCACATGAAAAACAAAGGAGGGGCAAAAGGCTTGGGGTAGTGTCTCCCATGCAATCTCTGTGCCCAAGTGAGCATTGCCTCCCTATTCCTATAAAGGCAAGGAGCTACATCAGTTAAAAGCAGTGAGGAAGAGCAGCAGGTTTCAGATGTCTGGCTGCACAGTGGCAGTGATCAGCTCAGAGAGGATATCCTTGCCCTCCTTTCACAGGATCCTGGTTACAACCTAGATGGGAGCTGCCAGAGAACTGGGAAGGGCTGGCAGCTGATTGTTCAGTCCAGTCCAGAACTGGTCTCAACAGTGTTTAAGGGAACTTAAACCCTGTTCAGAAACTGTGTGTTCAGATATTTTCTTTCTCATTTCCTTCCACAGCTCCCAAAGAAGGGAGGAGGGATTCTGCCTTAGAGGCGTCCAGCTGTCTGCATGCTGGTAAAAGAAGCAGCTGATGAATGAGCTCTTGGTTGTGCCCTCAACCTGCTGGGTCTTCAAACACACTCGTGAGCCTGTCTTAAAGGAGTTAGACATACCACCTAACTTTAGCACAGGGCTAGATGTATCTTGAAACATGCTTTGTATAGGTCTGCTCTTATTTCCTGTGCCTTTTTATGGACTACAGGAATGTAACACAGAACCAGGAGTCAGGTCAGTTCTACAGAAGTTTGGCTGTTAGAAGAGAAGGGGAGGATGCATGTAGGGGGCCAAAAAGCCCAGCACAAGAATAAGACACCTAATCAAAAGCAGAGACTAAGGGACTGTATGGCTATAGGGTTTCATAGGCCTTTCATTATTTATGTAGTTGGGAGGAAATGGTTTGTGTTCTACAAACTGTAGCAAGTCTTGTTTTCACCATTTCCTCCCCTTTGCCATCTCCATCCAGTTAAAAGTCTTTCAATCTGCTTTCGAAAAAACAAATTCTGACCCATGTTCAATTGTATTGCTTTGTAATAAACTGCTTAAAGAACAGAAGATTTCAGACTCTTGAGAGACTGTATTTTTTCATACAAACAGTCATCGTAGGTTATGCAGGCCTCGTAGATCTGTCAAAATGAGATCACTTCCAAGGCCTTAGATTTTAAAGTTGTTTATAAAAGTATAGCTAGAAGGGGTTTCTGGGGTGTTTTTACTACTTTTCTATCCTGGTTTGGATCAGAGTTTTTAGGCTATAGGGAGAGGGGGAAGTAAGGTCATAAGAAGGAAAGTCCTTAAGAGAGGAAGATCCTTAAGAAGAGCAAATCAGCCCTTTACCCCCCAGTTGCACCACGAGTCTGTTTATTCAGGAAAATGAATATGTCTGACTATCTAGGAGAACATTCAGCATCACTGCAAAGTTTTTGCAAAAATGTTCTTCAGGTTTTGAGAAACTAAGAGAAGTATGGTGGTATTTGATGGAAATACTGGTTGTACAGGACCTTTGGAGGTCATCAGATCTCAACTTTCTGCTCAAAACAAGTCACGTTGCTGGATTGCATCAGCCATGGCTTTGCTGCCAGAGGTGGGGATTCAAAACCCCTCTGTGTAACCTGTCTGCAGGATTGGCCAGCCATGACCCTCTAAGTTCAGCCTAGGACATGGTTTGCATTACTCCCAATAAGACTGCACCTTCTCAGCTTTCTCAGCCTGACACCTGTTGTAATGTGCAGGTCCTTTTTGGCAGGGCTGACTGTGGGATTATTCCACCCAAAGTGCAGGACTCTACACGTCTCCTTGTTGTAAAGTGTCTCTTGGCCCTGTCAAGTTTCACAAGGTCCATCTAGGCTGGGGTTCTGCCTTTTCAACCACCCCCTCTGACTTAGTGTCATTCGCAGATTTGCCGTGGATGGAACAGTGCCAATGTCGAGGTTATTTGTTTGGATGTGGAGCATTATGAGCCCTTGTGCTGACATCTGGGTTGCTGCTCTTGTTCCTGCCTGCCAGCTAAATTAAAACAACTTGAGGAGAGCTGAAGCTGAAATAGCAGCACTCAGTGGCTGGTTGCTGTGAGTGATGCTGTGAGCACTCAAATGCCTCCACCTTGTAAGCTTCTGAGTCACCGAATTTGCTGCAGTGGTGGGTAAGATGGAGATGCTGTGGTCAGTGAGTGGTGATCCTGCTGTCTTCGTCCCTGCCAGGAGTCTGGTGCAGTCCCTGGTGCAGTCACTGCCATCAGAGCAATCCCTGAACACAGGCAGTACTGCAGCAGCTCTAGTGGGTGATTGCTGGAGTGAAGTTCCTGTTTCAAAACATGTTCCCTTGTTGTACTTTTCACAGCAAATTAACGTGGGACGTTGATTAAAGAAGGAAAGGGAGCCAGAAGGAAAACATCTGAAACTTGATTCCTTCTGAAGAGTGGAACTGGAACATTGGTTTATCATTATCTATCTGCTAGTAAGCCAGTACATGTTTGCTGGTAGCAATTAAACTATTGTTTTAAAGATTAATGAGTGGGAGAAACATCGGCTTCACAGTAACAAACAAGTGCCTTCTAGAGCAAAGGCCTTGGGCCAGCACGTGGTGTGCCGATGCCTTGTTCTGAGCAGCAGCTGTGTGTTCCCTTCACATTCCAGCTTATGGTGATTTCATAAACAGAGATTGTTCATGTCTTCCATTGGCAATAACTTAGAGATGCTGAAATAAAGTGGATGTCAAGGCCTTGGCAGTGCAGGATGAGAGATTTACCTGGATAAGTGAGAAGCCAATTTTGAAAATATCTGATCTTTGCTGATTGGTGTTTCTAATGGGAAAATTTCTAGTTGTGTTGTGATGCCCTTTCCATGAAATATCAATACTTGAGGTCTGATCCTCTGGTGAGGCAGCCAAGGGGACAAATTCTGCACAGGCTTGTCTCCACAAAATAAACCCACTGCATCTATTTTGGGCTGCTTGGCTGAGCTATTAGCTGTGTGCAGGTGTGTTCACGTGCCAGTGAACTGAGCAGAGGCTGAGCAGTGCCTACCAGGGTACATTAGATGTTGGTTAACCTCAGAGGAATGTTATAGCTGTGTTGTACCATGTTTCAGTGATACTGTGCAGAAACAAAAACAAAAATAGAGATGAGATGAAATGGAGATATGTCATAGGTTCAAGATATATATGGGAAGGTGGGGGAAAATCCTCTATTAGTAGCTGGGTAGGGTCTCTGACTACAAAGAGGACTTGGGTCAAAAGAAGCTATGTGGACTAATCAGAAAATTATATTTAATAATAAAAGAGTGCACAGTTTTCTGCTCTGAAAGTGGATGAGCAGATGTCTATGCTGCTGCCGGTTTGAGGAGGACTACATTTTAAAAGTGCCTAGTTTTGTTTTCTTCTATTAGCTTGCCATGGCCTAGCACTTTGCTAGTTTCTAGCTGACAATGTAATCTGGCTGTCATGCATGGTTCCCTTCTGTGCAAGGCCCTGTGTAGGCTAAGCAGAAGACTGCCCATGAGGGTGCAGCTTTTATCCCCCAAAAGGGATTTGTCAGGACTGAGCACCTTTCAGGAATACATTAATAGCTTGCCGGTTATGAACCCTGTCAGTACCCCTTTAATTTTACATAATTTATTTTCTAAGCTGACATGCTTTATACCACACTGCACAATTTGCTTCTGTGAGTGCTGCTACTGCATGTCACTTGTGAGTCTTTGGGAGCTGCCTGGGGAGTTCAGGGCTGTGCCTGTCAGAGCCCGGGAGATGAGGGAGGCAGATGAGCTGGTGAGAGGAGGTCACACGTGCAGAACAGCACAGGTTGGATAGCAGTGTAAAGAGCTCTTGGCTATGAGGAGGGGGCTGAGTGGGCAGAGCAGGACTTCTGCAGGTGCTGCTGCTTGTAGGGAAGGGATTTACTGTTATGGGAGATGTGTCTGGAGCTGGTTGCTTGTAGAAGACTGAGTTGCAGAGGAGGGACAAACAAAGTGGCAGGAAGAGTTGATGCTCTATGTAAACGGCATGTGACAGATGTGCTGTGTCAGTGAGATTCTCCTTAGCTTCAATCCTTGTGGCTGCCTAATCATGTTTCTTAAGGAATCCCATTTTATATTGTACACTGATACAGAAGGGGTCTGCAGTGGTGAAGACATTCACTTGAGTTTCGTGGCAGAAAGCACCAATCATGAGCCACAATGAGCAGTGTCACCATGGCAGTGGGAGCTGGGGCACAGGTCCCCCAGTTCCCAAGGTGTCAGGACTTGCTCATTTTCAAAAAGAGGTTTCACTGGACTGGCTCTTCTGATTATAATGAAAGAGATCCTCACTTCGGTATTGAGTAGACTCCATCAAGCACCAGCAATATTGATTACAGGCAGAAAGTTGACATCTTACTTGCCTCCAACCTCCCTTAGCAATTTTTGTCCTCAACCCTAGTACATTTTCTGTCATTCTGCCCCAAGGCTAAACCTCTCAACTCAAACACAAGTTTGTGATGAAAGACAAGCTAGTTTTCAGCCATTCATTTGAATTTTGGATTTTAGTCTTGAGAGAAACAGCCACTGTCTAAAGCAGTAAAGTTTATGTTCAATATGAGGAAGCTGGATGGAGATGGGAGCTCCTGCTGGTTTCTCTGTGGTTTTAAAAGCATGTGAAGAACATGACTACTCTCTTTTCCATCAAATGGAGTGAGCTGTGGACTTAGGACTGGGAGCAACTTGGTTGTGATGGTGCAGAACAACTTGTGCATGCTGGAGGGAGTTTTAAATGAAGGCTAATTACTGGGTAACTGTACTAGAACACAAAAGAAAGTGTTTGAGTATCCTTTTTCACATTGGCAAAGCCACAAACCTGTTGATGTTTTTCTAATGACAAATGTATCATTCTTTACCCTAGAACTGTTTTTTTTCTTTCTCAGACTTTCACTAAGCTGCTTAAAGACTGTAGAATGACTCAGATAACTGTTGAAGCTAAATTGCTATTTGTACTAACTGTGTTGCTCAAAAACAAAACAGTGTTTCCAAATTGCCACTGCAGAGCAGTATTCAACAAATGCAGCTGGGAGGGAGTGTTTGAGTATGGTTTCGTTTCAGTTTTCTATTTAGCCACGCAGTTAGAGGGCATGAAGCTGAATGGGTTCTGGGCCTAGAGTTGTGGGCCTGCCTGTTTACAACTCCAGCTGTCAGCGTCCTACAGGTCCAGGTGCAAGCAGAAATACAACTGAATTGTGAATTTGGCTTCTGGGTTTTTTTATCATAAAGACAGTTTTCTTGTTTTGGAGTCAATTTTCCATTAAGGCCTTCATTGGATGAGCTACTAGGACTGCAGCCTACCACTATGTTATTTTCTATGGGGATTAAGTATCTCAGCTCCTAATGCTCTACAGGCTTTTTGCTGGCTTAGATGTCTTGATCCCTGACCCAGGTATCTGTGCCAACAGAAACTTTCAAGTGCTGATGCAGTTATGGTGAGAAAACTGTACTTCTGTGCTTGCATTGCTCCTGGGATCTGGTTGTACTGAGTTTCAAAAGCAGTTACTTGCTGAGGAGGTTCTGGCTGTGCTGGGAATGGGTCTCCAGTCTGGTTTTGTGTGTTTGTAGGTCAAATCTTGCGTGGGCAGGCCTGCTCATGCAGCAGGGCAGCCAAGGAGCTGAAGCTGCTTTCACAGCTTTATCGCTGGAAGCTACTGGACCTGGCTCCCTCTCGTAGAGTCTTCCATGAAACTTGGCCTTGCTCTTCCTCCAAACATCCTCAGCACTGTTCTACTCTGGTGCAGGCTCTTCTTGGAGTCTTGCATTTTATTTCCCATCTTAAAATCCCATCTCAAATTGCTTCTATGGGATACTTTGGGCCTTTATTTGTATTTGATTCCTTTACTAGCATAGGTCAAACTTACTGGATGGAAAAATTTTGTAGATATTATGTGGACTAAAATTCAGGCTTTTTGCTGTATTCTTTGTTGGAAGCCTAGGTTGAGCTTTGTTTAAAGATCCCCAGATTGCTTTCTTGTGCTTGCTGGGTGTTACGGTTTAGTTTAGTTAGTGGCTAAATAAAAACATTCTATAGTCAGGCTTATTCTGAATTTGTAAAATGTATTAATACATTGGAAACAGGCAGCTGGTGACTGGGGTGAAGAGGAGATGTAACATGTGGGGTTTTTTTCAGAGAGGAGAAGAGATCGTGTTGGCATTGAACTTGTACCAGGATGCTGTGCATCCACTAACCTTGGCCCAAAGATCTGTGCTGCCTTGGAATGTGCAGTTCTGCTTGGAAATTAACACTTTAGTGCCCTGGCTCTTCACAAAGGCTGTAGGCAGGGTGATATGGTGTAAACTGCCTGAGAACAGCGAAGAGCACGGTTCAATGAACTCCTCTGTGGAAAACACCACCAGGCACTTGAGAAGGAAATGCATCAGGGGCCTTGGTTGGAAGGAAGTTACTGCTCTGATTGTGGTGACTTTGATTTCCCTTTCTAGCTAGTAACTGAAGGACCTCTGACACACAATTGCTATTTTTGCATGGTTACCTTGGGGTGAAGTACCTCCATGTGAGAGAGGAAAGGAAGTAAGAAGAGCTTGCTGCTATTTCAGGACATCGTGAGGGAAACTTGGTGTGCTTTATTTCCTTTTGAGACTTGTGTTTAAGTTATGAGTCCATCTTCCCTGCCATGGGGCAGGGAGGGAGGGTTTTTTCCATTACCTTTACAAATAACTGGTGTCTCAAGTGTGAAGGTATTTGCAGCTGGTGTTGAGGAGGTGTAGCCAGCTGTTTGCTGAAGAAATGCACTGTTGTTCCACTTATTTTGTATCAGGGATTTTTAGTGACTTCCTAATGACCACCATTTCTTCACCTTTTCCTTTATTCGTAAGACTTCTATCTTCCTCAGTGTGGTATTCTGTATGTCAGAGTCCTTTCTTGTGTTTGATTCTCAGATTCCCTCTGCATTTATCATGATATGTGAAGTTTTATTCATTATTTTGTTCTGTCAGTCATGTCTGGTCAAAGACTTTTTTTCATAGTATGGGCTAGGTAATTCCAATTTATTTTTGAAAAATCAATGAAGTGTAAATGAAAACTGTCTTCACCGTGCTGGATGTTCAGTTAATTGAATGTGAGGCTTACATTGGAAGGGTTGTATTTCTGAGCAAAAACAGCCCAAAAATACTCCTTTAAATAAAAAATCCATGAAATATATAATGTGGAAAAATTCAGGTAAAGATTTTTTTAAAAATTCCCTTGGTTATTCTTGCGTCTGTGTGCTGGGGACTTACTTGTTCTGTTCCAGCAATAGCAAAGTAAAAAACGCCCAAAGAATTAAGCAGTCACCATCTCAGAGAACTTGTTTATTCTTCATAGCAAGGTTATAATTCCAAAATATTTCCTCAGCGTGATTAATGGTATATCAGATAAAAATCCACCCTGACTAAACTCAGGGAGTGCCATTCTCAGTGTATTCTTTACATGCCATTAGTTTGCTATTTCACTTTCTTTTGGTTTGTTTATCAGTGATTAAACCTACATCATTAGGTATTATCTCTCAGCCAGGTGCTTATTTGTAGGCTGTTAGCTGTGAGTTTTTTTATCACAAACACCATGAGACACTTCTTGGCAAATGACCTCTTCGGGTGGGAACTGCTGTCTTGGCAGGACTTACTCCAATGAAAAATACGTCATTTCAAGTAAAAGTTTGCGAAACAGTGACGCCGGTGTGGCTCTTTTAAAAAGTCTTGGGATTAGTGTCATACATCTTCTAAATGTGACTGTGAGGGTTCCTTTGTCTCTGATCCCAACCTTTTTTTTCCCCTTAGGCACAGCTGGAGGCTCAGAGGGCAACTCAGGACTTTCAGAGGGCCACGGAGGTGCTGCGTGCTGCCAAAGAGACCATATCGCTCGCTGAGCAGAGGCTGCTGGAAGATGACAAGCGTCAGTTTGACTCTGCCTGGCAAGAGATGCTCAACCACGCCACTCAGAGGGTAATAATACAAACTTGCCCCAGCATCTGCCTTTTCCATGCTTTGTGTTCTCTGGTGGTGTATGAGGCACAGTTTCTGAAAGACTGAATTTTTATTTTGGTCCAGATACGTGACATGTAGGAAATGAAGCTGTGAAGATTATGAAGCCTAAGGTTAAATGATCTGGGCCTTGGCTGCTTCTGGAACAGCTCTGGTGGTGGTGCTGTAGTAGTGGAGTAGCTCTCTGCAGAAAAATAAAATAAAAAAAGTTATTACCATCTATTTTACAGGGATAAACAATATCTGCATTTGGAATTGTGCCAGAATAATTGTGTGGGGATGCCCATTCCTGAATACATGTGTTATGGGAGTGGTTACCCTGGAAAAACAGGCACATGTTCCAGTTTTAGTATAACCTGTTCTTAGTATGGACTAAATTGAACCAGTCACTTTGCTTTAAAAATGTGGTGTATTTGAATGTAGAATTACTCAAAATTGTGTGTTGCATTTTAAGCTTGCTTGCTGCTTTATCCTGAATTAACTTTGGAATTTAGACAAGGTCCTACCTGCTTTGTAAAGTCTGTTTAAACCTACAGAAGAGCTGCACTAACAAAGAAAGGCAGTATTCTTTCTAGCAGATGTCAGGAAGAATTTTCCTGTCATTTATCTTCTCTCTGTTAAAAAAAGAAAGGTTTATTTTAACATAAAAGAACCAAAAAATCCAAGTTAAAAACCTTTGTTCTGTTATTTCCTTAGTATGCCAATGAAGCTGAGCTTGCTATTCCAAACATGCTCTCATGCCATACAATGCTCATATTGTCTTAAGTCATCAGTGCAACAGCTCTGTTCTGTTGCAGAAGCTTTTCAGTTATAAGACAGCCTCTATTTCAGAGTGAATTTTAAAATCCAGCTGCCTGATGAAGAAACAGGGAACAGAAAGGATGCTAGCTGTGTATTGGGGAGAGATAGAAAACCTGGTATATATTAATGAGAAAATGAACTCCAGGACACTGTTTTTGTTATTATCCCTGTATAATTTGGTTATGATTTGCAGATCTGGTGACCTCTGTGTTTATGAGGGGACCCCCACCTTTGCAGTGTGTGTATGCCAGCTGTCATTTTCCCTAGCTGTAATTCCTGCTCAGTATGAACAAAGTCCAGAAATAGATAACTTTTGATTCTCAGAATTGATACGTGAAAAAACCAGAAGCATTTAAGGAGTTGCTTAGAGCTCCTGAGTGCTAAACTGCTGAGTTTTGGTGGACAGTGACAGCTGTCACATCTGCCACCTACCTCTCTCTAGCTGGCATAACAAAAACTTGTGTTGGGGTGGGTGACAAAAGAAACAGTGACAACGTGAGAATACAAATGAATTCTTCTTTTCCTTGGCTATTTCAAAGGCATCCTTGTGTCCTTCTACAACCCTTGATCGTTCCCTGACAGTCTGTGAGAGGTGTGCACCTGAGATGAGCAAACCCAGTGATTCAGAGCAGCAGATGGCTGCTGGCAGCCTTTGATGGAGTCCTGCTGGTGGTGTTGATAGGTACCATCACTGATTGCAGGATACCTGCTTGTTGTGGGGCTGATTCAAGCCATAATGTATCTGATTTGTTACAGCTGAACAGTAAATGGGGAACTCAGGTGCATTTACTGCAGCTGTAAAATCTCCCAGGCACTGACTGGATTGCACAGAGCAGCTGAGGGTTCCATGAATGGAAAACTTGTTGTCCCACAACTCCCAGTGCTTAAAGTAGTCTGGGTAAACTCAGTTCCCAGAAAGCACCCATCTGCACCTTTCCGTGGTGCAGCAGGTTTTGAGAGAGTTCTGTGGAAGTTTGTCCCGTGATTTTCATTGGCCGTGGTGGAGGTCTTAAGGCTGAGGCCAGAGCCAGGAAGGGTGAAAATGCTCTTGGAAGTCCTGGCTGAACACACCCAATATTAGTTTGTTTGGAGTGCTTGACTGCGTTTTATAACTTCTCTAAGAGTAGAGTGAAAACTTCACTTGGCTTCAGAGCAGGCAATTAATGAAGTGCTTAGAGTTCAGCGAGGCTGAACTGGGATCTCAGGAAGCAGAAAACATTGACATTCCCTACCAAGCTATGGATGAAAAGAGGTTAGAGGATGAGATCTTCTAGAACAAAACTTTTCCTTGAATGCTGCAATGTTGCTGACAACTCAGATCATTACTATTTATTACATTAGAAATCACTGATGGAAAAAAATTTTTTTTTGGGATGCAGGCTGAGGGTTGAGAAGTAGACATTTTATACTTGTACATATAAAATTGTTCTTGGAGAAAGCTTTTGCAGTCTCGTTATTTGGATTTTCTAGCTTTTTTTGCATGCATTTATAGATGACAGTTTTACTGGGCAGAGAATAATCTTGCACCAAGCCTTTTAAAGCAAGGACTCAAGTGCAGAAAAGGACCTCTGAGCTAAATATTAGAAGTGGGCTACTAGTTAATTTATTTCTCTTCTGATAGAAATGTCAGGCCAGAGTAAATGGCCTGGTTTTATTTGCTGTTCTTAGGCAGAGGGAGCAGGCTTTACTGAATTAATCTGAAACTTGGACCCAAGCTTAAGCCCTGTAGCAGCTTGGTAGCTGACAAACACCATAAACAGAAAGCATAAAGAAAAAGGATAGGGAAGTGAACAAATGAGAAACTGATTTCTTACATGGCTATGTGTGGAAATACTGCCAGATTACTTTTGCACTTGACCTAATGGATATAGACAAACACTTGGGTTCCCGGGTACCAAACAGGAAATGCTGTTTCCAGACCCTTACTGGGAGGAAATAGGGATAAGGGTTGCATGTTGTAATTGCTTTTTGATGTCTTGATAGTCGGAAAAGCCATTAACGCTATTTTTAATGTGACAGCCTATTTGGCTTCTGTAAACAAGGCTTTTGTAGCCACTGATCTAGAAAATCATACAGTTCAACTGATGTGAAATGGGAGAGTTACAGGAATTTTGTTTTTCCTGGGTGAGCTGGAAGCATAACGTGTGGAAAGTCTTTCTATTTATGGAGCATGAACATCTACATGGAGTATAGGCTGTCACTCAGAAATTTCTTTGCACCTTGCAGTTTGAGCTATGTTTCCAAAGGAGGCTGTGAGCATAAATGGGAGCTGGATTCCTGCCTACCTGCCTGTGAAGATACAACTAATCCTTGCAAATGTCTGTGGTTGAGCTAAGTGTTCACAACAGAGAAGCCCTGGACAATGGTGCAGTCCTGCAAGTCAGGCAGATGCTTTGCCCACTTCTACTCTTACCTTGAGGTGTATTTCAGGGTAAAGTCCATTTTTTGCTGAATGTCCATTTTTCCATAGATCTGAGAAGTGTAATGACACTTGGATTGGAATTCAGCTCATCAGTGTCATGTCTAGAACCTGACTTGTGTTTCACAATTACTTGCCAAAAGTTCCATTATGATGAAAGGCTGTCTGATCAATAAGTGGTGTCTGGAGAGCAATTCATGTGGCCAGAGGGACAGTTCATTTTAAGATAAATTCTCTGTTGATTATAATGAAAATATAGACAGGCTTGATGAGCTCTTAACCTGCCTGGGGAGGAAGAATATTCTTCACTCTTAGCCACTGGCTTACCAGGATTTTGGTGAGTGCAATGCCTCTTTAAAATAGGGAGATGACGTTTTTGCAAGCCTGTTCGTACCTTGAATTGTAATGCTACAGTTTGGGGTGCAGAGAGCAGGGCTGTGAAAGAGTGTCCTGTGAAAGGACCAAAGAATATTGAATTTTGGAGGGATGGCACATTTATGCTCCTATTGAAAATAATTGATAAAGATGTACAAATGGAAAGTACTGACAGATGTGTTACCTCTAGTTCAACACAAGCTGGAGTAGAAAGGAAGACCGTTCATGAATTTCAAGAGAAATCACTAATTTCTAATTGCTGATGCAATCTGCAGTCTTAAAAAGGTTCTGCTTTTACAGTCTTTCCTGAGATATGTTGAGTTCATAAATTCTGGCAGGGAGAAGAAATGTTTTGGCTCTTGATCATGAAACAGTTTAAAAAGGAGAGGATGAGGGGAGAGTAAAGAGGGAGGAGGCATGCTCCCCCTTGGATTAATTTGGCTTGTGAAGCTCCCTTTGATATTACGCTGTGAAGTACCATCTGTCAGTGTAAAGTGTGTGGGTGCTTTCGTGATGTAGAGAGGAGAGATACTTCCTGCAGCTAGAAAAACTTAGAGGAAAAAGGAGGAGAAGAAAAGTCTGTGAAAGAAGCAACAAAAAACTCCACATCTTTCCTTGTCCTGATCTCTCTGTCACTTTATCCTGGAAATGCAGTGATTTTTTGCAATCCCTTGTATTGTTGATTATCTCCTCCTGGTTTATTGATGCTGCATTGTCTGTTTCCTTTATTTTTAATTCTTCCCCTAGAAGAACAATCAATTTAACGTTTTGTGAAATAAAAAGTCCTCCAGAGTAATTCTCTGGCTTAGATGGTCAGCTTTGCTCAACTCCACTGGTAAAATTGTTCTTTTGCATCTGTTGGTATTATTACTGAGATATTGCCTGGAGTCCATTTTTACTCCTGATTATGGAAACATTTTGGGTGGAACAAAGCTACTTGTACAGACTTACTGATAGTAAATATATAGTCTACACTGACCTTCCTTTTCCAGACAACTGGGGAGGAAATAGAGAATAGATGAGGAGAGAAGAGGATTCGATCAATCCCTGTGGTGAGGCCTTTTGCCTGCTTTGTTTCCCATTACTTGCATCTCGTAGCCTGTGCTGCCTGGGAGAGTGAGTTCTGCCTGGAGTAGGTGATCCAGTAGTTAGGGACAGGCAAGGGCTACAGGAGTGTCTGGTGGTTGTGTGGATTCCTGGAAGTTCATCCACTTTGGGTGTTTTTGTCCAAGAGTTTGTCCTGTGCTCACCCTGAGGGTGAGCTGAAAGGCAGGTGCAGTGTCAGGAGGTGAGATGGTGAGATGTGTCTCGAGCAGCCTTTGTTTGAAGAGGTATCATCCTCCCTTTTGTCTGCCTTTTTCTAAGTGATGCTGTTGCATCTGTGATGGCTTAGGAGCATCTACAAAGCATGGTGGGTGGTAGAAGCACTTGGGTTAGACAAACCAGCTTATATGGGAACTGTGGCCAAGAGCTTGTTTCACAAGTCCGTATGACATTGCAGTTTTTTCACCAAATGTATTATTAGCTCTAATAAAAAGTACTTCTTTCCTACACAAACCTGTCTGTCTTTTTCTAAGCCTTCTTAAGGAGTGAGAAGTTTGCCTAGCTGGTCTTATACTGAACTTCCCAGCTGCAGAGTTGGCAGCATCGTTTGCAGTTTGTTTCTGTCTGCCAGCCCTGATGGACAACTTCTCCATTTAAAGGCTGTTTGGCTTTTGTGGCGGGGTGGAAGATCTTTTGTTTCTTCTTGTTTGAGTGAAGTTCTTAAATGCATCTTGGCAGGTGATGGATCTTTGCAGAGGCATCTTGCAGTCGCCCAGGCATTATCCTCAGCCTCGGGCATGCACCTTGAGCGGCTGTCCCAGGAAAGAGGGCAGGCTGTATCTGCACACTTGTGTGGATAATGTGAGCATGAGGACAGGATTCCCCCAGGAAAACAAGGGTGTAGGGGGAGAGAGGGATTTTCTTCCATCACTGATTTCTCAAATGGATGAAGTGTATAGCCTTTTTCCCCCCCTTTCTTTCTGGAAAGGGTAATGAACATGGGTATATATGGCTGGCGGGAGAGTCCACATTTTGTCAGATATTTTGAAGCGTTTGCAATCTTGTCATTCTCAAATGCCAGTTCTGCAGGGTTCAGCATTCCTGTGATGTTTGATACGAAACATTTGAAAAACCAGCACAATACTGGACACCTAACCTGCTTTACAGCTGTTGTGTTGGTCGTACTTATCGTGTGATTTTTCCCAGATATCAAAGTTTATGCTAATTTTGCCCCAAGAATGGATGTGAGGGACTGACATGTAACTGACATGAGCATTGGCAAATTCCAGTTGCTCCATTATTTTGTAGCTTACGGCATTTTTAAATTGCAGATTCCTTGCCACACCAGAAAGAAGATGAACCACCTTCTGTGCAGTCTTTGGAGACTGCAGTTTAATTTAAGAGACTTCCACGTTAAAACCAGCCTTGTCTGACATGTTTCACTAAGGCAAGTTGTCACACCAACTGGCTTTAAAACAGTTGTTTGAGACAAGAGGCTGCAGTTTATTTTTCAGGGTGCAGTAGAGAATATGTTACGAGCCTGATAGATTTTTTTTTTCTTTTTCTCTTTCTTTGAAAATGGGTGCCTTATATATATATGAGAAAGTTGAAGGATGTTGGAGTTGAATATATTATTTTGTATCTGATCAAAAGATCCTTTGAAAACCTTTATTTCTCATAGTTTAAAGGTCTGTAGCAGTTCCTTTAATAATTAGTGGGGTGTGCAGATGAGCAAAAAGTAGCCTCCAGTTGGTGCAGCAAGAGCTCCGAGTTGATGCTGATGGCTTTGGCAGTTTTAATCCTTCATTTAGGCATTAGAGAGGACAATATGTCAGTTTCCCTGAGAGGAGCAGCGATCCAAGTGAGTCAGAGTTGACCATCTCTTTTCCTTACTCCTCCCAGCCTGAGGGTTGGGAGGACTAGCACACTTTTTCAAAAAATTAGAGCTTTGTGGGTGAGGTTATTTAAAATCAAGCTATTTTGAATATTCTCTCAGTGTATGAGAGCTCAGATGCACAGTCTGGGAGTAGGAGCCAGGTGGAGCAAATTTGTGTAAAGTTGCAGAGTAATTGGTATCACAGCTGAGGCATTCCAAATTCCGGTACTGGAGAAAATCAAGTTCTGCCATTTTTTGTATGAATACCTTCATAGCTGCAAAATGGGAAGCTTAAAAAAAAATCACCTGCTTTCCCCTCATTGCCAGACCAACAAAGAGATGTCACCACTTTTCTGACTTTAAAAAAATCTGGATCTTGACTGCCAGTGCTCTAAATAAAACACATTTGCTGACATACCTCTGACATCTCAAATCTGGACAATAAAAGTACCCTGGATAAAATTAGGTGTGGCTGTGTGATACCAGAGTTCAGCTAATGGAGAGACATCTACTTTCCTTCTCCCAATGTTTGACAACCCTTTCAGTGAAAAAAAATTTCCTAATATCCAATCTAAACTGCCCGTGGAGCAACTGGAAGCCCTTTGCTCTTTCCTGTAGCTTGTTATTGGGGAGAAGAGGCTGATTCCCACCTGGCTACACCCTCCTTTCAGGGGGTTGTAGAGGCTTGTAAGGTCTCCCTGAGCCTCCTTTTCTCCAGGCTAAACACCCCAGCTCCCTCAGCTTCTCCTTATCAAACTTGTGTTCTAGATATCTTGATAAATGAGGATAGGGGCTGGTCGTCAGCATAACTTTCTTTATCTGCATCCTGGGGGTGGCAGCTCAGGGCTTGAACCTTTGCACTTTCAGTGTTGAAACTGTGATTTCAGGCATGTCAGCTGTTTTAAGAGAAGAACCATCTTGGACACAGTTTTCTAGTGACGGGTTATTCAGGCCAAACTGTATTTGAGTCTTCCCTCTGCTGTGGTTGGTGTTCAGCCCTTTCCAGAGTGATGGGGCTGCTGCAGCTGAGCTGACCAAGCTCTCTGCTGGGAAAGGCAAGTTCCCGGGAGAGAAGCAGGAGGAAACAGAAACATTGCTGTTGAATGTAACTGGGGGACTTCTGCTAAGGTTGCTCCACTTGTGAATATCTAACTAGGTTAAAAAATGGATGATCCCACAAGCTGAGGGTCTTCTGAAATTCCTGTAAAAGAGATTTTGTAACAAGCTGTAACACCTTTGTCATAATTTACACAGTGTTTGAAGACTTGCTGCTCTCTTCGGGAAAGACTTTTAAGTAGGTTCACTGGAAGTAATCTTTTCTATACCCTCACTTTCCTGCCATGAGCTGATTGGACAGATTATAAAATTGCTGTTAATTGAAAAGATAAGAAGTGGATCATTGTATCTTGCTGCTCAACCTGTTTTTTCCCCCCTCTTGAAGGTCATGGAGGCAGAACAGACCAAAACGAGAAGTGAGTTGGTTCACAAGGAGACTGCAGCTAAATACAATGCTGCCATGGGAAGGATGAAACAACTGGAGAAGAAGCTGAAAAGAGCCATCAATAAATCAAAGTATGTTTCATGTTTGGAGTGGAATTTAATGGTGCAAACTGTTTAAGAGGAAATACCTATTCTGTGGGGTTTTTGAACTTGGAAAGTGTATTGCTTTTTGGGTTCCTCTCTGTGTGTAGCAGCCTCACAGCGCAATTGGTACTGGTATTTGTCCTTGTTGTCCTTCTAAGTGTCTTTTGAAACACCCAACTTGATGGACTGGTGAACTACATGGGATAAGAAACCTTTTCTGAGCAGCATCTTGGTCTTGTTCTGGTGCACTGAACTCCTTTGTGGTGTGTGATTTGAAGAACAGGTGCATGGGATCCACACAGGTGTGTCTGCAGAGCTCTGTGTGGATGTTTCACAGCCTAGGATTGTTCACAGTTCTTATTTTTAGTTAGGAGAGCAACAAAGCAAATGACAGAAAGCTGAAAGGTGTGAGACTGCAGGGGTGTAAGATGCTGAACACGAGGCTTGTTTACTTCCTGCTGCTGCCATGGGAAAGCTGTGTGAGAGCTGTTCTGGGAGAAGGAAACACCCTTGAGAAGGCATAGCTAAGCAGCTCATGTCATTAATAATTGTGCCTGCATTTGCATGTGCCGTTTGGCTCTGTTGCGGAGAAGTGAAACAGCTTTTTGCTCAGAACCTGTTAAAAATTTTGGCCCTGTTTACAACCAATTCTTAATCCTCTTTATATTTCATAGTCTTTTTTTTTTTTTTTTTAATATTACCAGACTGTGGCTTGTCTAAACAATCTGCTTACAGTATTTAGCTTTTAATCCCCTCCATCTAAAAATTACTTTTTGGTGAAATCAGTCAACTAAAAATCTATTTTGATGGTGTTTGCTCAATTCAAGAAAGGACTAGCACTTCTCAAACAAGATTCAAGCATGTTTGGTGAAACAGTGTAGTGGCGTGACTTCCTAGAATGAGCTGCATGCTGTTTGTCTAGCACTGCACAGGGGCTGTGAAAACCGTCATCAGATCACTAAATGACAGATTCCTCTGGTTAAGGGCAGTATCTGAGAACAGCTTTGGCTGCCAGGAGTTCCTTCCTTGCAATAACATTTAAAATAAAGACCATAATTAAGTTGTCAGTGGGGTCCTACATACCTTTTTATGCTGGTGTGGAGCCTGGTGTCCCAGCTGCCTCTTATGTGACGTGCCTCTGAGTTTTCATTTCTTTGCTGGAACTACCCTCAGAGGGGTGTCTTGTGTCATTCTTCTTGGGCTAAGCTGGTTTCAACTGTTGTGGAAGGATCCCCGTGTATTCTTCTGTCTCACAGCAGGGCTAACTGCAGCACAGACCATCTAGGTAGGGTGTTTTGGAGATCCTTTAATAAAGGGTGTACAGAATTGCCACTTCTAACCTAGTACTGATGTGAAAGATGCCTGGTGGCACAAACAGTTGTGGATGTCTTTGAAGTTATGCTACATAGGGATGTTGGAAAGGTCAGTCATCTCTCAGCATTGCAATTTTCACATAAAGGAAAATTGCAGCTGAGCTGAAAACATCAGTGCTGTCAAGTGACTACAGAAACTGGGAAATGAGGCTGCTGAATCTGCAGCTGTTTGTGTTGTAGGGTGTAGCTGGCCTCTAGCTGCTTTTCTAGCTGGGCGGATTTTCCTCTAGCTGGAAGGATTTAACACCAGCATTCTGCTCTCCCTGGGTGCTGTGGGAACACTGGCTGTAACATTTAGGCCTTTCTGGCCTTCTGTTCATCTTCTCTTTCAACTTGTGGATAGACACACTGAATGAGTTGCTCTCTTTCAGGCAGAAAATGATTTGCATTTGCTCTTTGCTTCATTGGGATTAAGATGCTTAAAGCATTACTATTTTGAAAGCAAGACTGGGGCATCCTGGAGGAAAGTCATTTAGATGACTTGACATGTAAAGCTGATGAGCAAAGGATTATCGGATAGTTATGTTTTGGTTTTGCTTTTAATTTAGTTTTTGGGTGCTTACTTGCTTGTGATCTGTGAATGTGCATACGGCTACATGTTCTTTACAGTTACCAGATCTTCTGGCCCAGTGCCTCTGAGCTGTAGGATAATGAACTTCCCTGTGTTAGCTGGTTTTTGGAAGTCACTTTCTGCTCTGGTGACTTGGGCAAAGTGCCTTTCACTCTTCTGTCATCTACTTGAAGAGCACTTTGTGCAGTGCCCTGGGCTCAGGCAGCCAGTGATGTAGGACAGCTCTTGCATCCCAGTGGTGGGAGCCACTGACTCCCACCCTGCTGAGTTACAGACCAGCCCTCAGTGGTCACAGGGCCATGGATATCAGGGAGTGCAGTGACCCCAGGACATGGGAGTGCCTTCCCTGCCAGTGCCCTGGTTCCTGCTGGCATCAGGCTGGCTGTGTGTGAACCATGAGGGAGCAGGAGTGTTTACAGGTGAGCTTCTGCCTGTCAAGCTCTTGGTCTCCTTTCAGTGGCTGAGGTGGTGTTTTTCCTACCTGTTGCAAGTAATCATTCCTGCTTGTATGTGCATGTGTATGTATTTGTGTGTACATGCATATGCATGTATGTATTGTTTTTTCACACCATACAAACACACATGGGCTTATCACTGATAGAGAGGAGACTTTTCCCAAGGCTTGTGGGAGGTTAGGACTCAAGCCTGGTTGTTCTCTCCCAACTTGCACCAGGATAAGGTAGGTTGAAAATCAGGTCCTTTGAGGCGAGTGGGTTTCACTGCTTTCCCTGCCTGTGTTTCCCTGCAACACCATTCTGTCAATGTCTGTGTGCTAGCATTGCTTTGGGGTATGGCTGTAGGAGTCCTTTGTCTGTTGGATCCAAATTCTCCACTGCAGTGTTTTATTTGGCCTGGCGGGGGCATCTGTGTGGCCTTTGGCAGGGTGATGTCCCACTAAGGGAAGGCAGAGGTGTGCTGTGGCTGGGTCAGTGTCACTGGAAGCATCAAGACTTGGCTATGTGTCCCTGGTGATGGTGGGAGGGTGCTTAGAAATATCAGAGCTGGAAATAACCTACTCTAATGGAAACACAACTCAGTTGTTTTGTGCATGACTGTGTAGTGAATTCAACCCTTCAAAGAATATAGGATTGATCAGAAAGCCACAGTGTCACACTCCTGAATTCTAGTGCACAGTCCAAAATGCTGCTGCATAAGGCTTATAGCTCAGAAGAGCCTTGCTGTCAGGGTAGAAACACAGGGGTACTTCACATTCTATTTCATATAAAGCCATATCTGATTGTTTATCTCTCCCCTACTTTCCAGGAGAGCTTCTGAGAGAGGAGGATGGTAGTGAGGCCTGCTGAAATAATAGAGTTTTGGGGGGTTTTTTTCTTTTTTTTTTTTTTTTTCTCCTTTCCTGCTCAGTGTTGTATCAGATGACAGTGGTTTGAGGGCTTCAAAATTCGGAGGGTGGAAAGTGGTTTCTAAGCTTTGTTACTGCACCTTTTATATTCCTGTCCTCTTGCATCCTTATAGCAAGTTTAGGGAAGTGCCCGGTGGGCCACTGTTGGGAGGTGCTGTGCCCTTGTATGTGGTGCTCTGACCTCTCTTCACACCCTCTCCTTCACTGGAAAACCCAAGAACTGCCCCTCCACCCCCCACACCTGAACATGGAGCAGGTTCACCTTCTGTAGGAATTTACATGTGCCGTGGGGTCAGAAATTAGCTGGGTAGAGAGAGGATGCCTATGCCTGAAGCTGGATGTTACATTTAAATATCTTGCAGAATCTAGGCCTGGAGGAATTATGCTGTCAACTCCAAAAACTGGAATTTTGCGATTTGTATTTTTAGGTCAAAAGACCCATGAGAAATAGATGCATTGGGGAGTAAGACAGAGACACTGAGAGCATGTGTAGGTGTTCCATCATCTGGAAAGTGGTCTCTTGGGATTGCAGTGATACACAAAATAGCTGTGTTAGTGCTATAAAGAGAGCAACTCCCACACCAGTACATTGCATTCAGTCCCAGTGATTGTAAACAACTGTTCTTTGTTTTTCCACAGACCTTATTTTGAACTCAAGGCGAAGTACTATGTCCAACTAGAGGTACGTATGTAATTCAGATCCATCTGAATCTCTTTACTGCTTACAGTAAATACTGAAATTACATCTAAAGTGCTCTGACAACTATGTTGTGTTTCTATACAAAACCAATTCAAAACCTCTTGAGCAATTTGCTAAGCACATTTTAAAGATAAAAGGCTAAGAGAGTCTTTGTTTCCTTGTGTGAAATAAGTGTTTGAACTCTGTCAGAACCAAAAGAGTACAGTTTTACTGTCTTTGCTTCTTGTAGTTCAATGTGTCTGGGATTTATTTGTTTGTTGTGGGTTTCATTTTTTTGCCTCTGTGTTTTATGCTTCAGACTGTTAAACTCTACTTGGGGTGCTCTTTTATGTTCACTGGTTGGATCAATTAAGAGAATAAGTAACTTGCTTGCAGTACTTAAATACCGTGCAGATGTGAATTTGGGGTTTGGCATAAGAGGGGTTTGGGATCTGGCTGGATAGGCTTCCAGGGCTTTTTGGCATCTCTGCACTGCATTCTGTGTGGTGCAGCAAAGTCTGGCCAGTGCCTGTGCATAGCACATGCCTTGCAGGGCACAGTGGCCCTGGGGCAGTCCTGGCAGTTCAGTGTGGGATGGTAATCCCTGCTATTACAGCCAGTCTTGGAGCTGCCAGGGATGGGAGGGCAGAGTAGCTCTACAAATTCAGATGCAAGAATCACTCTCTTTCTACTTGAGTGACTTTTGCTGCATGTGGTCCCCAAAACTGGGAGCCTGGCTCCTCACAGTTGGAGAGTAGTGGCCAGTGCTGCTGTTGTGTGGGATGGGTTTAAGTGGAGCACATTGCCTTGGACTGCTGGCCCTGGGTGCAGGAAGGCTCCAAGTGGGGTGCTGGGTCAGTAGGACCCTAGCTAGAAAAGGATTCCCATTCCTTGTCTGGGGGGCAGGGTGTATCCCACAATGGTTTTGCGAGCCCTTCCCTGGGCTGCCTGAGATTCAACAGCATTCTGTAAGCCTCAGGGACTGGTGTGCACCTTTCTCCTTGCCAGGTTCCAGGCTTGAGGGCCCTCTCCTGCTCTGCCTTGCCTTGCCTGCCTGCAGCTGCTGCTGCATCAGGCTGAACCCTTGCCTGCCCTGGGCTGGGTGCCAGGCCAATAATCCCTTCTGCCTGGAAGCATCTTTTGAGAAATTCCCTTTTTTCCATGGGCAAAGGCGCACTGTTTGAGGGCCTGTTGCTTCTCCATGGCAGCTGCTCAGTGCCCTCCTGAAGCAAGGTGATTGTGTGAAAAAAGACAGCACAGATTGCTTTGAATGCACAGTAAAAACTAGCATTGAGAGAGCTACAGACACACAAGAATGTTTCCCCTTGGGAAATGGGATGTACAACACTTACTCCTTTGCTGTAGGGTGGTACCTGGGGACACAGGAACTGCTGTATTACAGCTGTCAGGGTTTGAGGTTTGCTGCTTTCTGTTCTGCAGGTTTAGTGAGCAGAAGTGATGGGTTTGGTGCTCAGCAGAGAGTGAGGCTCAGCTCCCTCAGAGGTGACTCCCAGCCCTGCTGTGCCCTGCAGACAGGGGCTGCCAACAAACCTTTAGGGTGGTTCTGGGATAAGCAGTGACATAGCTGAGAGCTGCATTCCTGTTAAGGAGAGATCCTGCAAGTTCATGTCTTGACAGGGTCTCAGCTCTGTGCACTCCAGAGGCAGTCCCAGCCCCTGGCTCCCATGGTTGGCCTTGCTGATGTCGCTTTCACAAGTGCCATTGCTTGTGCCAGAGTGCTTCTGAATTCTGAACTTCCCCATCCCGCAGATACGAGCCCCAGTTTGTGCTTGCCTGTGCAGAGCCAAGGCACCTGGACACATAACAGGGAACTGTGTGCCGTGCCTTGTTTGTAGTAAAAGTCCATCTAATACCTGTCTCCCCTGTTAGCAACTGAAGAAAACAGTGGATGACCTGCAGGCCAAACTGGCCCTGGCAAAGGGAGAGTATAAGACTGCCTTGAAAAATCTGGAGATGATCTCAGATGAGATTCATGAGAGGAGAAGGTCCACTGCCATGGGGCCCCGAGGATGTGGCGTGGGTGCCGAGGGGAGCAACACCTCTGTGGAAGACCTGTCAGCGAGTAAACCGGAGTCAGACACCATCTCCAGTGAGTACAGAGCACTGCTGTGCTTGGGAATATCCTGTGGGCGTTGTAAGAAATGCTGACATTAGGGTTGCTCTGTGGATTCTGCAGTTTTGAAATTTGCTGGCTGATGTGGGACTGTGGCTAAGTTGTCATGCTTCTTGTTATTGCAGGAGTTGATTACATTCTTTAATAGCCAGTTTTCAAGGGGAAGGGTAACGAGTTAAAGTGCATCAGCCATTCCCTTAACGTGCCTGTAGTTTTTTTGTACAGTGCTGTATGAAAGGAGCAAAATTAACACACTTCAAAGTGTGTGTCTAATTTTACACCAGTGGTGCTGCTGGGAATGACTCGCCTGGGGTGGTGTCAGGCTGTCACAGATCATTCAGCCAGTCTGGGAACAGACCTTTTGGATGAAGTGCTTGTCTTCCAGTGCTGGGCCTGTGGCAGAGGGAGCTGAAGTTGTGGCTACAGTAGTACAGAAAGGTGTGATGCTTTCATGGAAGCATGTAAGGATAAGCTCCTTTGTGCTGCAGAGTCTTTTGCCAGGGTGGGGTTTCAGCAGAGCATGTGTGCTGTGAACAAGGGAAGTGAAGAAGCAGCAGTATGCTACTGCAGTGTGCTGAGGGGCTCTGTAGGAGAAATGGGTGACAGTAACAACCTCCAAGGAAGCTCCAGACAAGCAAGGTAACCTCTGCTTTCTGGTGGCACATGGGGACCTTGTGTTGCAAAGTCTGTTGTATGATGAGTTTGCATTTGTCCTGGCTCTAGGTGAAAGTGGGTAGATGGACAGTACATGTGGCCTACTTTTGCCTCCTTCCTGGACACTTTTTCCCCTTCTTGATGCAGAAAGTCTTTTTCTTGCTGCCTAGTCCCACAAATTCCAGTTTAATTTGTATTTCAGCTTCGTCTCAGCAGGGAAAAGTCCAGGTCAGGATTGCAAGAGTTCATGATTGCACAACCCTGGTGTCCAAAGGCAGGAGATGCAATTTCCCCATAGACAACAGTGTGTACTGGCACTGAGGCCTTGTAGGTCCATGGTAGAGCCTTGTGTGAGCCGTGGGAGCTGGGAGGCAGCCCTGGGCTGGCCTCTGCCCTCTGCAATGGCAGGATGTGTTTGAGCTCTCTCACTCAGTACTGTGCAGCTGGGGCCTGAGTAGCAGCAGTAATGAGTGCTGTGTCTGGACAGCTGATGCAGCCATGTTTTAGTATGGCTGCTTATCTTCTGCCACCCCTAATTCCTGAGGTTGATCCTTTCCAACCTAGGCAGGAATTGCCTCTTTTGGATGCCTGCAAGTCCCACTCTTCATGCAGAAGGCCTGAGGTATAACTGAGTTTTAGGATATTTTGTGCTGAAAGAGTTCAGGGACCTGGGATATAGGGGCAGAAAGAGCCAGGAAAGTTAATATTAATTAATATTAGTTGCTATCTCCCCTGGCTGCTGCTGAGGCTGCAGGAAAGGACCAGCAATGTGTGCTCATCCCTCTCTTTGAATTGCACAGTCTGACATGACGGGGAGGACTTCAGCTTGTGTCTGGTGCCAACACAGAAATGGATTATGATAGGGCAGGACTAACAGCCTGGATTAAATAATAAAATACCCTGGATTATTTTCTCATTGTAATGTGGGGAGAGCTTTCTTTTTATATCTTGATTTCTGTCTGCCGGAGTTGGATGAAACACCTGTCATCAGCAAGAGTTTCTTGGCCCTTGCAGATGCTCCTGTGTGTTAGGCTGAATTTAGATGGTGGAAAGGAAGCTGCAGTTTAAGGTGTGCTGCTTGTAGACTGCCTGATGTCAGCGCTTCTTGCCAAGCAGAGGACTTTAATTGGAAACAGCTTTTATTGCTTTCGCCCCCCCATAGTTACTGTACTGCTCACCATATATTGATGAAACACAGCAAGTGAGAAGAAAGGCCCCTCTGCAGTCTTAGATTTGACTTCATTAGAAACAACAAAACCCAAACCACAAGAAAAGCTGTCTCTGAGTATGAAATGCCCTGGAGAGGACTCAGGAAGGTGGATAATGTTGTTATCGATTTTATGTTTGAAGCCTTTTGGGTCAGTTCTGCAACATGTAAGTGCAGTTCTGCAATCTGCAAGTCCAGCAGAAAGAGGTTGAACATCTCTGCCGTAGCCATGGCAGCAGCAGCCTCTGCTGGCACCTTCATGTCCAGCTGGAGCCCCAGGCTGCCAAGGTGACAGAAGAACTTCTTTGAAGCTTCTCCTTTGAGCCATTTTGTTAATGCTGCTGCTTTGCTCCTGCTGCTCTTCCAAGGTGATTCTGAGCCTTGCTAACAATGGCAGGAATCACGAGGAGGAGGAATTGGAGATAACCTCAGGTCACTGTGGATGTCTTGCTGTGTCTGGGTCTTCTTAAGGCCAGTAAGATTCCAGCACACACTCGTGTTGTGTAGAGGCTGATGTGCATAGAGAACCTTCTGATCCCAGTGAGACTGCTTGTGTGCAGAAGTCCTTGGTCCCCACAGACTGCAATGAGCCTCTGAAGTGTGCTGAATTTCAGCAAATCTACACCCTTGTGGTGCACAAAATGGAGCCTTCTTTAATGGGTTTCTGTTGTTGTTCATAAGGACCCTGCAGCTTAACCTAGACAGACAGTTTGGAGTGGATTTGCTTAATTAGAATTCAGATCTCAGCAAACACAAGCAGGGAAAAGAATATATATACTTGGCTTTTTTAAATTTTGGTGTTGTTTGGTGATCCTCATTCAAAAAGAAATCTTGGGACTCATGTCTTTCAAATTAGTGCCTTAAATAACCAGGAGGCTGTGCTGGGATCAAGATAGTGCTGGGGGAGGCAGACACAGGGAATTAGGCTCTGACCTAAGTTGTCTACTGAAGACAACAAGTGAATGAGGCCAGCAGGGCCAGTAAAAATCTAAGAGCTTCTTGGCCTGAGGAGCAGTAGCTACTGCAGAGCTGGCCTTCCATGGCCTGGCTGGCAGGTGTGCTGCTCCTCAGGGCAGAACCAGGCTAAGGCTTTGCACAGGGGGCAAAAAAACAGAGGGAGCAGCCTATGGGTTAGTGTGTCTGTGTATGGAAGATGCAAACCTGAAAAACTGCCTTTGCCTGAGAAGGTGCAGGAGAGGAGGCTGAGTTACTAACTGGAATATTCTTTGAACATTGCAGTGGCTTCAGAAGTGTTTGAGGATGATAACGGCAGCAGCTTTGTGTCTGAAGAAGATTCAGAAACTCAGTCAGTGTCCAGCTTCAGCTCTGGTCCTACGAGTCCCTGTGAGGTGCCCACTCAGTTTCCTCCTGCGACACGACCTGGAAGCCTGGACCTGCCCAGCCCTGTCTCCCTCTCTGAGTTCGGGATGATCTTCCCTGTCCTGGGCCCCCGGAGTGAATGCAGTGGGGCCTCCTCCCCCGAGTGTGAAGCTGAAAGAGGTATGCACAGCTGGATACGCCCTAGGCCAGTGTTTTTCAGCTTCATAAAGGGAGCAGGAAAAGCTTCCCAGGTCCCCTAGGCATATGCCAGGGAATGCTCTGAGCTGCTGACTTCTTCTTTGGGGAAGGCAATTGTGGAAGGCCCTGTGTCTCCAAGTTAACACCGATGTCTGTAATGTATTAATTACTGTTCTCCTGGCTGGGAATGTTCCCCAGTTCTGTCATAGTGCAGGGCTTTGAGATTTCTCACTAAATAAGCGATCAGTGGGATTCTCATGGTACATTTATATGGAGGTATAAATCTGAGTTTATTTATTAAAATTATTGTCCTGCTTTTTCAAAATCTTGCTTTCCAGGAGGAAAAAAAAAAAAACCCAACAAAATCCCCACAAAAAAGATAACATGCCAGAAGGAGCTTCTTGCAGGCTCTGCCAGCCCTGGCTGACTAATTCAGACTAGAGGATTACCACTGCCCTTGTCTGCTCCATCCTGAGACTGTTCTCACTAATTTGCCAATGCAGTGCACAAGATGAGCACAGCTTGGAAGGCCAACTTGGTTTTGTTAAAGCATTTCGCTCCTGCTCCTGTAATTTCTGTGTGCTTTGGCAAAGGAAGCTGCAGCAGCACCTGCTTGAAGCTTAACTTGCAGAATGAAATCCGGGTTTAACATCCAGTTTAATCCTTTCTTTGCAGGGGATAGGGCAGAAGGGGCTGAGAACAAGACGAGCGACAGAGTGAACAAGAATAGGAGCAGCACCAGGAGCAGCTCCACTGAAGGGCTGGCTCTGGATAACCGAATGAAGCAGCTCTCCCTTCAGTGCATGAAAATCAAAGAGGGAATATGCGCGGGCAGGAAAGCTGCCCAGATTGGCTGAGGCCTTCTCGTGCCCCATCCTGAATAATGGGAGTCTAAATATTTATACATGAACTTCTAAGTGTTTGAAGAACGTTGTGCCAATAATATATGCCAAATCTTAAGCGTTTACTCTGAGAATTTAAAAATGCACTAAGAAGTTGAATTGATGTGGAGGGCTGAAGTTTTTATTCAGTAAATCCTTTGTAGGCCGGACGAGTTATCAAATGTTTAAGCTGTGCTCATATTTCACAGACTTTGTAAATTGTTTTGTAGCAGCCTGGCTGAAGCAATAACTAGTAATGTTCCCGTGTAAATTCATGCCAGTCGGGGGTCTGAAATTCAAGCCAGACTTTTGCAGAGAGCGGTTTGGCTTTGGTTTTGTAGACTGAAATGCTCTTTAGATACAACCAATCTCTTGAGTACAAGTGGCATAATCTTTAAAACATCTGTATTGGTCTGTATTATGCTGAAACTGTAGAAATATTTTGTATACAGGAAAGCTGTTGCATGTGTGGGGTCTGAAAGCCTTCACTCTTCCCTTGGTGCTCACAGAAAGGATAAAATGAGTCATGCCTCTAAAAGCCTGTCAAACAGACGGATGACAGGAAGGGAATGGTAACGCCCAACAGTGGGAGGCCCTTTCTAGACACCTTCCCGAGTCTGACTTGGACTCTGCAGGTGATTCCAGTGACCAAAAAGAGTTGATTGGCCCCTTGCCCTTCTGCTTCCCTGAGAAGTGAAGTATTATTTTTCAGCACTTTAAGTGTATTTTGTTTTGGTTTTTTTTTCCCTCAAAAATGGGAGTCATAGATGTTTCCAGGACGATTATGATAAGGGGTTTGCCCTTGAAATATGCATGAAGAAAAGGATTTGCCAGTGTAGATTGACAATGTGTTCTTAAGCATCTCTGTAGGTTGTACTGTGTGGGGATTTATAACTGTTAAAGGGACTTGGGATTTTAGTATGCCCTAGACAAAGTGTTCAATAAAACTAGAAAGGGCACGGGGCATGTTTTGCCAGCAGCTGTTAGGCAGTAGTAGTGTCTGATAATTATGCTAATAAGTGGTAGTAAAAATCCTAGGACTCTTCAGTTTTGGTGACTAAGCATTTCTGAAAGCACCATTTTATCTAAAATGTCAGTTTATATTGTTAATTTGATGGGAATCTTAGTATTGCCCAAAGTATTTTCTATTCTATGCTTTTGCAGTCCTGTTGTATTTCATCCCTGCCACAGCTTGTGTATCTATTCTCAAAGTTAATGTGAAATTCTTCACACTACAGTAAACATTTTTGTTTTCCACATTCTGAGTGTGTGCAAGTGAAGTTTATCTCAAGTGCTAGGAACCAAATCTTCTCTCACAGCAAGCTTAGCCCCCAAATATCCACTTCCAGCTGAAGACTGCAGGCTGAGGTCACACTGGTATTAGAGTCCATTGCAGTATGTGGGCAACGGGTGCCTCTTTCCAGCTTCCCAAATCCCTGCATATGTGGCTCACTTTTTATTCTGAACTGTGCCACCAGAGCAGAGCTTTAGTCAGGTTCTCCAAAACCCCCTTAGTGTGCAGGAGGAGGGAGGTATTCTGTTACATAAGACCTCTGTACCTAATGCTGCTGAAATTGGCTGTAAAGCCATGCAGAATTGGAGGCTAAGGATCCTGTGTTCATAAAAAAATACATTCATCACATTATAGCTGTTAAGCTGTAACTGTGTTAGACATTTATATGTTTACATCTTCTGAAGAACTACAGGCTAAAACCTTGCACTGCCAACACTTCCCAGGCCCAGAAAATGCTTAGGAGAGTAATCTGTGGTTCCAGCTTCTGATGTGACCATTACTTGGGTAAAAGCTGGGATAGACAGTACAAAATATGAAAAACAGTACAGGAGTGCCACGTTGTATGCAAGTTTAAGTAAAAACACTTAATAGCTGAGCAATTGTCTGTGCTGCATTCAGTCAGAAAACCTAGCAGAGGTCTTTGTGGTTGAATCTCACTTTTGCAGACCTCCCAGTCACCACCTGTTACATTTGCCTGGGTTCTTTGGATGGCTGTTTTGGCCATGATTTTTTTCTTCCCTCTTTTTTTTTTTTCTCAACCTCTCTTGCTATCACATTTCTTCTCATCTTGCCAGTTCCGACTGGAAATCCAAACTTCCCACACTTGGGGCGCAGTGAATTAATTCTCTGTGTGTGCTGCCTTGCGTTTGTCCTGTTCAGCTCCCAGCGGGGTAAAATCATTGATCTGGAAGTTTGAAAGGATGTGGAACCCACTCTGCCCTTCCTTTTCTACCACCCTGCTGCAAGAGTTGCTGAAAGATCATGGTGCAGCCTTCCTCCTTTGGTGAGGCCCAGACTTGGCAGGTAAATCACCCGTCAACCGTGCAAGCAAACAGGCAGAGCTGTGTGTCTAATAATTTAATGGAAAACTCATTTTATTTTAAATTTCATAAAAGCCATAATTATAAATATGACAGACTTAAATGAACGTACATTGCTATGGAGTACAAGCAAATGAACAAGCTGTCTCCAGTTACTTTTTACTTGACCTCTTCATGGATTCTGAAGTGTAACATGATGGTAGCTGCCTTCATGGTTATAAAAATAAGCCTCTGGTCTATCAAAGTATACATGATTTATTCAGCTGCCCTGATGTGAGAATGTATAAAGCAAATATTAGCCTAAGAGTTCTATTTCTCTTTGGTATTATCAAACAAAAAGCGATGAAAACCTCTACTGTATGTACAAAAACTTAGTTCTAAATAGGTGGCTGTTCAGAGGCTGCAGAGATTGTGTGGTTAAGTGCATAATTACTGTACAAAATAGTTACATGAAGCTTGCAGCAGGAGACTAGGACTGAACTCAGACTCACAGTCTAGGGCAGTGGGGATAGAAGCTGTGGATACCATTCATCCATGGTACTATGTCTCACTGAATCTTTGAGAACTGAGGGATTGGATCAACTAAGAGGTAACTGGTGTCTTCCTAACAAAACAAACAGAACAAACTATATTGTCTTGTATATGGCTCAAAAAATGCTGAAGGGGAAAGAAAAGCTTAACTTAGTGGCCTGAGGTCATCTTAAAATCTAAGGAACAGTCCACTTTGCAATAATTTTTCCAGACTTACTTGTGGGAAAAAAAGTATACTTGACAGAAAATATTAAAGCAAATTCTAAATGCTTTCCATCAACGTTTTTTCTTAAGAAAAAAGGGCAAGAAAACTTTGTTGTAAGATGAATTTGCCATAATCAGAATCCCTAGGCTACAATTCATATGGATATTTTTGTAGTACCTCTTAAATACTTCACCTGCATGTTCTGTCCTATATATGAAGGAAAATGCAGTGATGGCATTCTAGTACCCTGTGCAGGTACAATATTTGAATAGAATTTGCTTTATATATATAAGATTGACACTAAGCTTAAGTCCTGTGCATTAATGGGGATGAGCCCAATCCACTGACTGTTCTGAATGTGTAAGAAATACTGGTGTATCCTGGTGGGGATAGGATCCTTTGGCCTTAATGCCTTTGCCTGGCATTAGGAAAGTGAGTACATTTTTTACTTTTTAGTTCAGAGCAGTTTAAGTTCAGCAGATTATGGAAGCTGAGCCTTATGCTCCTTTCATGCAGCATAAGCTTTGGCACTAACTTGTGCTCAGGGGGAAAGAAAAACTCCTTCCTGCCGAGTAGAAACCAACTACTGACGAACAACAACAGATTTTCCTGTAGGCAAGTCTACCAGCTTGATCTCAAACAGCAGAGAATGTGAAAGAACTTGGTGCTGCAAGCTGGCACTTCTGGCATCTGCCTTTTGTACTGCCAAAAAGATACTCGGTTGAGACCTCCTCATTACCTCCGACTTTAAAAGTGATAAGATACATGGAGGACTTCACTGCTACTCTGGTTTAGCCTCAGCTTAAAACTTAACAGAAACCTGTAGGGAAAATGGGAGTTGAATGAAATGTTTGTATTTTAGGGATGAAGCAGTCCTTGGCACATGCTCCAAAAGCCAAGCATAACCACAAGGAACCTAATCTCTTTTCTTCTCAGCTTGTGTCCATGCTGTTCCCTCTGGTTATTTATTGCAATAATCATCAGAAACTTCTCTGCAAAAGAAGGTAAGTCACTCTGTGACAAACTTGTCATGAATTCCTTAGCCCAGATGGTCTCTGAGAGCACTGCAAGTCAGCAAGGCATGTGTTTCCCAAGGCAGGAGCTAGCATTGCCCTTTCAGCTCCAGACACTTGTTAAGCAGCTGTCTGATGAAGGAAATGAAACAAAAGGTTCTTCCACTTGCTGGAGAGGACTAATAGCAGATTTCTGTGGGAATAATTTTAGCCCACAGATATTTCTGGTGCTACTGTAGAATGTGTGTTAGGTTTCCCAATGGCCAAGGGACACCTGTGATCTAAAGCAGTATTTAAATACTACCTTTTTGCTTGGAAAACTGCCAAACCACCAGTGTGAATGGCAGCAAAATTCCCATGGCTGTTTTAAAAATACCCTCCCCCCTCAAACTGTGAAATACTGTAAGTTTTGTAAAAATGACAAAATTTAATTCATTCCAGGATCTGTGAGGCAGTTGGTATTAAATAAAAACTTCTTGTCTTGAATTCTCTTCAGATGCATTGTATACGGATCTTGAGGAAGAGTACATAGGAGCAGGAGGCTTCTAAAAAATAACTTGTTCTGCATTAATCCCACCTCCACTATTTTCTTAGGAACTCTGACCCTGCTTCTATTGATGACACTTCACTGGCTTTAACTTACACGGGAAAAAAAGGTATCTTTTCAAAGATGTCTTGCATAATGGAATCAACAAGTACATTCCTTGCAGCCGTGCTGTATTGGGAGGGAGGTTTAAATGATCCTTCTCTACATGATGCATACGTATAAAAGTGATGAAAATAAAACATTTCTTTGTTGAGTTGCCGATGGTGGGCAATTCCCCATCTCCCAGCACCAGCAACTGAGACTACCCTCAGTAGATACAGTGAATCTTACAGGGGATCTTCAGATGAAAACCTTTTATGGCTGCTTGAGGAAGGCAGTGCTGCACTGCCTGGACACTACTGCTGGATAACTTCCGGTCCTTCCTGCTCATTGGGATCAGCCTAAGTCTGGCAGATGGCAGGAAGGAAGCCATAGAACCTCATGCTCTATTATGTACTAAAGTCATAATAGTAACAGCTCTCAAAGTGCATGTAACATGAGCAAAGGACTTGCTTTGCTTTTAGAAACGGCTAAAGCTGGAACCTTCCTTTTCCTTTACTTCTATATACATATTCCAGATAAAATGACACATGGAATACTATTGGCCCAGCAGTAGTACATTTACATTTAGATGCAAGAACCAGTTCAGTGATGAAAACATTAGAGAGAGCAGCACAAACATGTAACAAAAGCTATTTGATCCTGAGACTGAATAAGCAGAATACACCAGAATATTTTTTTCTTACATGTTTACTTTTAAGAATAGAATCTTTAGCCTGTATACCCTGTCTGTTGGGAGGAGGGAATTTCAATGTTAGTTTTTCTCGTAACTCACTAGACTTTGATTCAAAGTGTGGAAAAACTGCAATAAATTGAGTTCTGCTGGTTCATCTGAATATATGCATTTTAGCCTATTCCCAAGCCTGTTGAACAGTGCTCACCCCTGGACCATAGCAGCAAACCCACAGCTAACTGCCTGCCACAATTAACTGGCAATCCGTGATTCCATGCTTTTGGGTATAACTCAGGATGTAATTTTCTTCTGTGCATGTGTAGTAAGGGTTCTTCACCTGTTCTCAGGCTGTTAGACAGATCAAAACCATCTCCCTAAACAGCACTGCACAGTTCTGTCTCCTCACTGCAGCTGTGACACCTTAAGAGGAGTAGTACTGTTAAAATCTAAGAAAAAAGGGCCCTCTTGTTGAGGCAGGAATGTGGTGGGGATAATGTTGTAAACTCCAGCAAATGTGTTCTCCACCTCCAAGTAGCAAAATCCACACCTATGATAAAGAAAACTACTGTTAGAAATGGGATCTAAAGTATGTTTCAAACCTCTATACAGACTTAATTGTTACCTGTAGTCACCACTGCTTTTTTTATGAAAGCCATGGGAACCAGGATCTCCCACTGTTGAGACGGTGACAAGTTCAAAACCAACGCTGTATTGCCTGCAAGTGACATGACAGACTTGCTTTAGGTATTTGGGTCATCAGGATTACCATGAAGAGGGCTGCTGTTCAGAAGTGCTGAATACTGGTATTTTGAGGTAATCATTAATTGTGCCAAAGGAATTTGGCCTGCATAAGTTTACTTCATAGGACATTGACATCCAGCACTTCTCCTGGCCTGTTAGAGGCAGAGTAAATACACTTTGAGAGGTGTTTGAGAGCTGTAAGGGTTTAGTATCTTGCATATTAGCTCTACTACAAAATAAAAAGGAATTATGAGCATAATTAGTTTTAAGAAATCCTTTACACCTTCTGCCCTAGCTCTGCTCAGACCCCAAAACTAAAGAGAAAGAAAGGCTGCTGCTTTTCTTATAGGTCAAGGATTTCCCTCAGTAGTTAATGTGTAGATTTAAAACACTATTGATGGTAAAGATAGAAACATAAACAGTACTAAATCTGAGTCAACTCCCACACCTTGTCTTCTGCATTTTCCTTGAGCTTCCCACCCTCCCCAAGGGGATACTGACAAAGCTTTATCTTTGACATGCAATGTCTTCACTGTATTGATGCACAATTATTTTCTACAAACCTTGGCCCCCGTAGTTCAATTAGCAATGGTCCGTTCTTGTCTAGCTGGAATTGATAAATGGGGTTATTTTTGTAGGTGTCTCTGAAGTTTCCACATCCTCCAGCACTGTGACCTTTCCACTGTCCATTAACCTGAAAGAAGTCAGAAGTACAGAAAACAAATCCTGAGGATTTGTATTGCTTATATATACACAAAAACAAGACTAGAGAGTCCTCTCACTTAGAGGTTACTGACTATAGTGACCTCTCCTAATTTTTAAAGTGAAATGAAAGATGGTGTTAAGCATTCACAAAGTCTCATGCAGCTCCCCATCCCCCTTAATCAAAGCCTTATATCCGAGAGACATGTACTGTATTTTTCCAGCTTACATTGAACAAGCACTGAGTGACTGTTTCTGACTCTGACAAACTGCAGCTAACAGAAGACCCAAATTCCCATCTATCCCATGCCTACTACACTACACAGGTCAGGTTTTCTTTGTCCTCAGACACTGCTCCATTGGGTTAAATAAGAAACAGCAGTGATACAGGCAGTACAACACTAATACTGTTGTAACCTTTGCTTTTAAAGATCTCTGCCTCCAGCCTTGTCCATCACCTCTATGCACTCTGAAAGCCAGCACTGCAGTGACAAGATAAGGACAGATTCTGCAAGGATAAGGACACACAAGAGAAGAAATGCTGCTCAGACTTTGAGAAGCAGGCCATCTGTTTCCAAGTTCTTCTTGCTAGTCATTAAACTGAAAGGTTAGACTTGTAAGACATGCCAGGCATTCCCACAGATTTATAGCTGAGATCCATCTCTCCTGTTACTTCTCTCCTGCCGCTCTCAAATCAGTGAGGGGCAGCATTTTCCCTTGTGATTTAATTTCTTCACTCAGTGCCCATGCCCCTCAAACATGGTAAGTCTGGAAGCAAGGGGAATTTCTCCCCCTACCAAGCTGTTACCCAGGAACCTAAAACTGCTGTGTGCTGTGGAGCTTTCTAGCCCTTTTCCACTTCTGCTACACTCTAATTCCAGGAATCACATCAGGACTTGGTGAGCTCCAGAGGTGACCACTTGACTCCAGTACAGGACATCTAACAGAACTTGTTTTTACTGCTAAACTGTGAATTAGTTCTCTGCTTTTGAGTGTGATGACTGCTAAGCCATCACCAAGCAGGTATTAAAAACAGGCAACCAAGTTTTTGTATTCAATCCTAAAGACAGAACTGGCCTTGGATAGATGGAACATACCCTTTTTTTTATTTTTATTTTTTTTCCCTCCAAATACTAGACAGACATTCAAATAATCAACAGGAATTTTCTATATACTTGATTCTCTTTTCAAACACATTGCAACATAAAATGGATGTTCCTCCTCAAACAGGCTTTTTGCCCTGAATGTGTTTTTCCACCTCTTAAAGCACTTTCTCTAAGTAAGCACAGTTTTTAACACCTATATAGGACACTCGTTTCTGGAAGAACCAAACAAATCATCTTGCTGCTCCCAGGAATCTCTCTATTCACTCACCATTCTCTAGAACAGGCTTCAAGGGACTGTTCCAGAAATAACAGCTGGTTGGAACATAGTCTGAGCTCGAGAGCCAAGCTGCAAGCCAGCATATGTCCCTGACCATACAAACTAATGTAATCCTGGGCTTCAGGCACGAGTGTCCTAGAAAATGGACCATTCCACTGTGGCTCAAACTCCCTTGTTTCTCTCTTCCTGAACAAGTTACTGTTTGGACAGAAGACTTCTGACTATAATAGGATTCCCCAGGGTAGGCATGGTAGGTACAGAGCTAAAGTTAACAGCTGCTGGTTTATTCTTTCCTGAGGATAAAACTGCTAAAACATGAAAATACACGCAAGTTACTTTATCCTGTGACCTCTTGGCTATATTTATACTTCAGCTGAAGGTGTAACTGCAGCTCATGCTGACAGCTGAAATATGAACAGCAGCTGGCCCAAAACTGCCTGAGCTTCTGACTTAATTTCAGTCAAGTTTTTCACTCCACCTCCCAGTTTCTATACTCTCAGGGAGCATTTCTACAGCAACTGTACAATGGATATACTTCCTTGATCCTGCCTGGCAACAGGAGTGATTATTCCAGTTGTTACAGACCCTTGAGGTATCTTTGTAAAATTCAGGAACAGTAATGTGTTGTGATAATTCTGTCCTAAGTTTGTTTCTTATGGTCTTGCTACTGGTGCCTTTGGTTTGGCATTGCTGATTTTGTCCCATAGTGCCAGGAATTTTTCCAAGAAAATCATGCAATTTTCCCAAGGGGATATGAGCAACACTTCTGGGGGATTTTCACTCTGCACCATTACTAGCACAACCTGATTTCTACAGAGTGATGACTTACTAGGGTATGGGTTGTTGTTCCAAAGGCCAGTCTGATCCACAAAGGCCTTGCAGCATGTCTGCAAAGGCACAGCTGCAACAACACACTCTGTGGTGGAGCTGGGGCAGTAGTATCAAAATGTATTTTAAAACCTTAGAAACATGGAAAAGCCACACCAGTCACCCATAAAAGAAAATGTTTCTTTACCCGTTTGGAAATGGTGTAAGGTGTGGGAATCTTGGAAAAGGTGAACTTGCACAAGGAATACACCTGTGTTGTAAAAGAAGCAGCAGGTCACAAATTCATCTGCACTTTTCAAATGAAATCATGACAAATTAAAAGAAAGCAGAATTGCCTACACAACATTTTTAGATACTTGTTCACTATATGCCTGTATTACCCATCAGATGACCCTGTGTAAAACTCAAAATTCAGAATAGTGCTGGGACCAAGACTTAATTCTACTTAAGTTTTCTTATCAACACTGCCCCCTCCCTCCCCCAAAAAAACTCCTACTAATCACCCAAAACCCAACAAAAACCAAAAAAAAAAATCAAAATGGAAACAATCTGCATTTTACTCTTTTTTCAGTGAAAAAAAACCTAGCATTGATCATTATGTGACTCAGCAGCTAAGAGAAAAACCCAAATCCTAAGTCAAGACCTAGACAAGTCAAAAATTTTTAAATTGTAACCAGGATCTAAAATAGGTTTATTTTGGATACATTTAGAGCCAATAATTTCCCTGTACATAGATACTTTTTTATTCTAGGAAATAAGAGTATTTTTCAGTTGATTTTGTTACTAAAATTTTATTACTAAAACCACACTAATATCTTAACTACAAATGGAGAACTTGCACAAGGAACCACTTCATCCAATGGTCCTGCTCCATCATTCATAGCTTCCCTCCCCAAAACAGCAATATTGATTCAGAAATACCCTTTTTATCAAATTTAAAAACAAAAGACACTTTACAGTTTAATTGCTTACATTTATTATGAAACAACAGCACCTACCCTGATGGTGTAATGGATGGTGTTTTGTTTCTCATACTGGGACACCACTAAGGTGAATGTATGAGAACCTGGAGAGGTCAGCTTTATCTTGGTCAGATAATGGGGACTGTTGATCCGAATACCATCAATATAAGGAGGAGGATCAGCTGAAAAAGAAAAGGATGAACATTTTTCCCTGACCAAAAAATCCCCCAGCCTGGTAAACTTCTAAGATTAGACTGAACAGACCCGAGTGCTCTGAACAGATGAGAGCCTCAAGATTTATCCATAAAAAGGACAGTCTTAACATCAACTATTGTTTTCAGGAGAAGTACATCACACATGACAACACTTTCAAGCTGTGCTTCAAAGTACAGCTTAAATCCCAAGACTTGCCAGGACTGCTTATCCATCTCCCAGCAATGTCACTACTCAAAGAAGACTGCTGTAATTATGTTGAAATTTCAAGAGAAAGATAATGGATGTTTAAGTACTCTTTGAAAATCTCTGAAGTGTCTGCTCTTTCTCCATTGGCTGGACAGTTCCAGAATGCCAGCTGCCAAAATCTTTGGCCACCACGTAAACAATACTTCAAAACATGTTAATTCCTTTAACTAAATCACACAAGCTTTCTCTCCTTCTCTCTTCAAATCCCTGTGGTCATTACACAGATGTAGCTGCATCCCAATACCAATGCACATGTGGTACTTAGAAAGAACCCAAATGTTTGCTTTTACAATTAGACAGTGTAATTTGTTATTTGGCCTCTAATTGGTTCTTTCCAGACTTCTTTTAGTTTCAGTGAAGCAGGACCAAATCTAGCCAATTACTTCAATAGGCCCAGGATCAGGTCCTTTTATTTTCTTCCACAAAGCAACATGGGAGAGGGGAAAGGATTAATATAAAACAATAAGAAGCTTAGGAATGGGAAATCTCGGCCTTGCTGCCAAAAGATTAAGCTGCTTTGTTCTCATCTCATTTTAACAGATGGTTAAAAATAATACTGCAGCTTGACCAATCCATTTCCATGGAAAAAGGTTTTAAACAAGTTTGAGCTCGTGAGATCAGAAGTTTTTAAAAGAGTTTGTGTAGCAGGACAAAACATATGAATCATTCAGGTTTTGTTACTGGTCTTGCAAGGCTGTCTCTTTCAAGCACAATTGAACAATTCCCTTTACTATACAATTGTGTTTGGGTTTTCTCATTTAAGAATGTTTTCAGTGAAACACACATGTAAAATAAGCACTGCTACAACTACCAGGAACACCACAAGCAACTTGGGCATTTGCTTCTCCTCACAGAGAAGCTCTTGCAAAAACAGATGATTATTTGGTCAGGTGTCAACAGACACTTTGCACAGAAAGACCTGGGTTCTAGGGGAAGCTTGGATTCTTCCCGAAACTGGTCAACAATATCAGATGTGAACAATGCAATCCTTATTAGCCATTCAAATAGAAAAAGTCCCAAAAATTCCATTCTTTGGTGAAAAAAGCTTTAAAATCTACTAAGGGAGTTGTTGCATGAACAGCTACCAGAATGTAAACCTGGTTCTAAAGAGGCTCCTATCTGTAAAAGCAACAGGCCAAAACCCACTTGTTTCAGGATGCATCTTCACTGAATAATTCCAATTTCCAAAAATATTGTAATATTTTTACAATATTTACCTCTAACTTAAGGAGAAAAAAAAAAGACCTTATTAGCTGTGCCTTAAAGTTTCAGTCTAACCATTCAACCTGGGCATTACCTTTACACCCTAAATCTCAGCCTGTGTTTCAGATCTGCTATTTCTCTTGAAATAAAGCATACTTGGCTACATCACAGCTACAGCAAACCTCCTCTCAAGGTGAAAAGAATCTGACATACAATGACCAAGAGTGAGATTTTGATAAAATTTGAACATTTTAAACATTCCATATCTGATACTTGGAAATATGCTGAAGTGTTTACCTATATTTCATAAACTTGCTTAGGTACTTTACTAAGACAAGTTCATGGGACAATTAACCCTGATTATTTTCATTTTGTGGAAGCTGTAGACCTTTAAATAATTCCACAAATGTAGGAAATAATTATGCTATCAGAGAAGAATACAAAACATCTGTTCCCTCTAAGTGTTAACTACTGGCACTGAAAAATAAATAGAAAAAAATAAAGAAAATGTTGCATCAAAGTAAGTGTCAGCAGGACTATGTAGACCTCTTAGGAGTTCTTACACCATGTGTGCAATGGCTTATTCCTTCAGACTTTAGGTAGGATATATAACAGAGCAAAATAATGATTTCAGAAGAGTGACCTCTTAATGAGGCATCTAGTTTTAAAGCAAGAAGTGCCTTTCCTCTCCAAAAAATTCTGTGTGCTTTTTCATTTATTTGTAGCATCAGATACAGTAACTAATTAAGGTACACTAACCTGGATAGTAAACTTTTTTGCCATCAGTCTTGTATACAACCATTGTAATGAATTCTCGATTGTGTGCAAAGTCATCCTATAAAAACAAAACACACAGAAAACCACAAATCAGAATGATGCAATTCTGTGAAATATGATGAAAGCTTAATCAAGTCAAGTACACCTTCTACCACCCCTTTTGATCACCACACAATATGATCTGATATTTGTATTTATTTGGATACCCAACGGATTTTTTTTTCAAATGCCTGAAGTAAACAAACATCCACTAATTTAACTTATTCAGGCCCCAGGATTCAAAGTTACTTCAGAACCTTTACAGTGGAATAGAATCACTTAGCTCAAATGTTACTCTATTTCAGCTGGACATACACGTACCTGCTGAATTAGAAAATTCTACATGTACACAGGCATACACACCTGAACACAGGCAGTAATATACTAATAAGAGAGAGCCATACAGAAAGATTTACAGGAGCAGAGGCAGAGCTCGCAGTGCAGAGCCAGCACCTTGTCAGTGATGTGCCTGCTGAGCAGGACCCAGACGGCAGCACCACCCTGTGGACACTGCACCTCCAACTTGTACTGAGGGTTGTTGGCCAGGCTGTAGGCATCCTTCACCGGGCCCTGCTTTGCATCCCACGTACTGAAAGTGATACAGACACGTTATTAGACCAGTAAGAAACTAATCTGTGCTTTGGAACCAACCCCAGCATGATATTATCAATAGCAGGTTACCAAAGCCTAGTTTTCTACTGGCATCTATGGCAGTGGTTACATAACACAGTTGCATCAGAAGCATTATCTCAGAACCTTGCCTTATAAATTAGTTCATCACAATACGTGTGTGGTAATAAAAAATGCTAAATACAAACAGCCTGGCTGGTGACTGTGACCCCACAAAGTACAGAATAAGCTGGACCATTTATGCAGCAATTGCACATACCAATATTAAATGAAAAACACCTACACTTTTGGAACTGTAGAAATTTATCTATCTATCTGTGGTTGGTTTCAAAACCTTGCCAAATTTTTTCCTCCATTTTTTCTTTTCCTGAGGCAATTTTTGTTTTAAAATTTGCCCTGTTTCATGATTGGAAGGGTGCCCTGCAGGAAGTGTTAAAGATCTTTGAGGTGCCCCACTGCAGAATGTGCCTGCTGCCTTGTGAAGTGTCTAGACAAGAAAAATATAATGAGAAAAAACAAAAGTGCTGATGACTGAACACAGTGTGGCACACTGGGAACAGAAGCCTATACAGCTATTCCTAAGTCTCCTTGTCCCTCTCACACTTGTAAAACTGAACAGCATGTGTGGAAGGTTGCATTAACAAAGCTTCAAATTATCACCATCGTTACTCTGCATTTTATGGCAACTGCCACTGTGCTAAGGCTTTTCCCTACACAGAGGGAACACAATCACTGATCACATAAGGACAGACAGACCAGTAGGTGAGCTCTGACATTAGCACACACATTATCTCATCTTGCTACATCACCACAGTGTATTTTAAAAATAACTGGAGCCCAAAGATGGAAGGAGCTTTTACAGATAAGCTCAGCAGTCACACTGTGGATGGAGGAGCTTGTGCAGAGCTAACACATGCAGGGACAGTGTGGAAGCAGTGGCAAAGTGCAGTCTAGTGGAGTGAAGTATAGAAACCCTTGCTTTCCAAAACCAAGACACAGATACACACACTTATCCTCAACTGGGAGGCAAAACCCTTAAATGTTACACATATTTGGTAAGAGACAGGTATCACGTTCAGAAAACAAATCAGCAGGCAAGGAAGATTATTTATGGCAACAACAACTGCTAAAACCCAGAACTGGTTAAAGTACCCTGATGTCAGTGAACACACCCTACAAAAACAACACACCACACAGCTCACTTGCAAGTGGCCAGAAAAATGAATTCCAAATAATAACTGGGTCACTTAAAGACTGTCTGAGCACTACTTAGAGATGGACAAAATTTGATTTTTATCCTGATAGGAAGATGTGGGACTGAGGTCAGAATGTGGTTACACAACCACAGCTCCACAGCAACATCACAAGGGTCACTGAGCTCCATTGATGTTACAGAGGTAGTCAAAAACAAAACCTGGGCTGAGAAAATGTAAAGTCAGGCTCAAAAGAACAGAGTTGGAATTCAAGCCCCCAGCTGTAACCTGGAAAAATGGAAGGAAGGAAACATCACATCAGAACACTTACTGAGACTTTGAAACAAAAATTTTATCTTTTGGACCAACCTGTGAATACATGTAGATTCTTTAAAAAGACTTGGGTTCCAACTCAAATAAATAACATCATAGTACTGGCACAGGTCCTCCCAGGAAATCCAGAAAATGCCTGAAAAGGAAATGCTGTTATTATTTTCTTACCAGATACCTTGATTTTACTTGTTTCTCAAAAGTCTCTTTCTGAGCAAATGATACAGCTTATATAAGCCAACATTTCTGCAAAATGTAGTAGTAACGTCTGCACTGCCTAAACTGTTAAATTTAAACTTGCCTCACAAACCAAGTTAAAGCAAGAAAAAACAAGTTAGTCTCTTCTTATTATCAGGGACTTTCTGAAGCTGTCAGAATGCTTTTCCATTCTCAAGGACTAAGTGGAAGACATGAGAAAATCTGCTATTTTGAAAGAGACATTATTAGGTGATTCTGACCTCATTTTGCCTTTCCTAGGTTTCTAAAAACAAAGAAATGAAATACACAGTCTAACAGGTTCCTGCAATTCAACAACCTACTTCAGCAGTCATCCGGCACAATCAATTAGTCAATCAACATGTGAGTGTGTTTAAATGTATTTCTAAGATACTTCAACCAATACCTATGTCACTTGATTTTATACCCTAAATTTGCTTTATCTTTGCAACATTCTCATATATTTATTCTAATTCTCCATTAGCTCCCTTAATTGCAATTTCAGCCAACAACAGTGCCTGCAAACCAACAAATTCCTAATGGAATGAACTGTTAAAATGTTAGCAGCCTTATAAATCATGTACCTGATAACAGGCAATTGCAGATCTTGCAGCACTAAAAACCAGTCACAATAACTACACAAAATCAAGAAGACCAAAGTGTAAATCCAATTAGAAGGAATAATTCCATTAGAATTACCAATGTAATTTCATATAAAATTTTAATAACTAGATGCTACAAATTACTTACTAAATTAACTGGTAAATAAATAACAAGCTATTATCTCATAACTGTCACAAATCCAGGGCTAGTATTTTTATGTTTGAATCCAAAGTTTTCATCAGGCATTTGCATGAGGCTTATCGATAAATGCTATAATCTAATGGATTTGGAGGCATAGTGTTGTAAAAACAGTAGCACTGAACAAAAGGGCTCCCTCAGAGATTTGGAGACAGCAACAAGGACACAGCAAAAAGCAGAAACATCTTTCTAAAAGTAAAATGCAGCTGCTGCAGCAGAAAGACTGATTTAAATACTGATTACAGTAAACATGTTGATACATATTTGAAAATGTTCGAGAGGAAAAAGACCCACAAAAAATCCATTCACATATTAAAAAGCAGCTTATTGTCAGAATGTTTTCTTTGCACTGAACTCCCACATACTGAGACAGCACACTTAACCAAGGAGGTACTTTCTTGTCAATGAATTTGAGATGCATATTTAACAGTCTAGATTACTTAAACCCCAGACAAACCTGAAATGACAGGTTTAAATACATAAATACTTCCTAAACTTTTGGACTATTTAGCTTCTAGTATTTGTGCATAAGCATTCCTTTCCACCTTCTGCAGGGATACACCACAAAGATCTATACTGTTTGAGCAGATAATGACTTCTAAAATCTTATTACCATTGTCTATTTTCTGAGCTGTTCTGGGATCAAAGTTCAAGTATTTTTGTAAATCTGGGGTCCAGTTTCTTGTGTCATTTTCACTGTATCGTCCCTTCCAACGTAAGTGGCTCCATGGATTTTTTAGCTGAAGAAATCGAAGTCCCTAAAAGAAACCACAAAGTAAAACTGTCAATTCATCTTGTCACAGTAATTTTTACATATTGAAAGTGGTTTTTATATGGATCATTAAGTTTTCAGATATTTCCCAGTGGAGTCCAATACAAAATAAAATATATTAGCCATTAGAACAAAAAAAAAAAATCAGTAACTACCCATCTAGGGTAAACCTAGAAACACAAGTAGGTTTCAAACAGGAGTTTGAAAACAGCTTCAGTTTCACTTAATACCTTATATTCTCTTATATCCAAGACTGCATATGCATGGGTTGGAACTAAACCCCACTTTTCTCCTTCCTCTTCAGACATCACCCCTGTTGCTGTTGTGATAAGGACATCTCCCTTGTGAAATCTGTTCAAAAAGAGGTGGAAAAATAGCTTAATTAAATCTCACAAGTTGCAATCTAACATTTGCCAGACACTGCAGTAGCATGTTTGTACACTGTCCATTAGCATGACCCTGCTCTATAAAAACTAGGATACAGGGGGTTTTGTCAGCAGAAATCACTCCTGAAAAAAAAATCTGACAAAGTGGAACTATTTTTCTTTCAGAATTAAATATACAGTTTAAATTAAAAAATAGTATTTCATTGTAATTTCGTATTTTCATAAACAAAATTCACCATTTATCAACCTGAATCTCAGCCCGTGTCACTTTTAAGATACTCTTCACAGATCCACAGCTGAGCACAAATGTGGTTTCATCACCACTTAGTCAATGACTGCATATAGCAAATTACCAAATCTGTTGCACTCCCAGGATTTTGAAGAATGAGTAGTTCACACTTCCATACTTTTGCAGGTGTTTATACTGAAGTTTAGTGTTCTGAATCATAATTGTTAATTTTGGAATAATCACTGTTGTGAAAACGCACTGACACATTTCCAGCCTACGCTAAAAATCCAAGTACACACTCAGTGTCCCAAGACAAATTACAGGATCATTGGATTATATGGATCAACACATTTTCACTCTAGGACAGGTGAACAACAGCAACATTCCAGTGGCTAGATCCCATCCTAACCTCAGTCACACCATCAAATTACAACAACAGAACATCTGAAAAATTGTTGACGGCTCTGAGAGCTCCTAAGCAACAGAAAAAACACTGTAGAAAGACTCTTTTATCGTGGATGCAGATGTTTCAGTCAACAGAATAACCCCCTTCTACTGCACTGAAATACATAAGACACCAGCGGCACAAAGCCATTTTCAAAGAAATCAAAGTACTTGGTATGCTTGGCAAATATAATTTATGGCTGTATCTTTCACCATAAGCAAAATAATAGAATAATTTACTTTGGATCTTTAAGACCATCAAATCCAACTGTTATGGTAGGCGTGAAAACCAATATTGCGGTTTTGATAGGCTTTTGCTGCTCCTCCAGCAGATTTACTGATGGGGCATAATCTTGTGATACAATTAGAAATACTGTATTATATCTGCTTGCTAAGGACAGCAGATATATTATAGTTCTGGAGAACTGTGTGGAAACACAGAATACACATCCTTCTTCTTTTTAAACACTTAACTGGTATATATTATAACTAGTATCAGTTATAATGTAACTCATATATTGGTTCCAAACTACTCTTCTCTGACTCTATATTCTGTTTTCTTTATCAAGGAAAAGAAGAAGAATTCAATCACACAAAATTCCTCAGTATTTTGATCTTCTGTTCTGTCAAAGCCACCAATACCTCAATTATTCTCCTTCCAAAAAGCACATGGAGGTTATATAAAGCACAATTTGTAGCAGTACCAAAATGCTGTTGAAGTATCTGTGGTGACTGTACTGCTTTTACAGTGGTAACACAGCTACTACACAGCAAGCATTTTAATTACTAAGGAAAGAACAAATGTCTACCTCTGATAAAGCATTCTGAAAGTGCTATCCTTATTGAAGGCTTGATTGTCAGAGTGCATAGCAATTCTTTCAGGTATCCAGCCTGTCAGTGCATGGAGATCAATATTCTGAAATGCAAGTATTCAAAAGAAATCAGAACAGGTAATCCATATATAAACATATGATGTCTGTACACAACTCATAAAAAGCCTTGAAAGAAATCAAGTACACAAAGGTTACAATACAGCTCTATGCATAAAAGGGTCAAGATTAAGACTAACAAACAAAAAATTCTTTGATTAGACAAGGACAAGATTTCCAAGTAGCTTAAGGAGAAAAAAAGCTGGAAAGTGAACTGATGAAATAAACTGGAATTCCAGAGCAATGAAAGCATATCAGAATCATCAGTCACGTTCAACTGTGTGATGTGTTCTATTTATTTCATTGATTTACAGACTTTTTAAAGCATATCTCAGAAGCTCTATTTGGTACCTTGCTATTATATATGCATTTTAAATAATTTATCTTTTATTTCTAAACCTCAGGGTTTGGGTTTTTTATTCTTTTTGATAAAGCTGACACTGACATGTATTTCCATAAAAAGATGCTTTAATCTCCCAACTCCTTGAAATATTGCTTAATTCCTTTTCTTTTGCTTTGTACTCCTCAAAGCAAAAGCAGACTGTAAATGCTTGAAGTGCCAATAACCAGCACTGGGGGGCGGGAATTCGAGGAATTAAAAGTACAAGACAGCCTGATTGTAAGTAACCCTGATTACAGAAGGAAACTGGAATGCAGTGGAAGGAAAGTGGAGGGGGCAGGAAGGGTGGAGATTAAATGTCACCAGCCAAGCTGTTTTTCCAGATAGCAAGTTAGAAGGGTGACAATGGGAATAAACATAGTTATTCTCACCAGCTTCTGTCCTTCAAAACAAAGCAGCCTGACACATAAAAATGTGTGCTACATTTACCCCTTACACAAAGCTACATTTGTCTCCATAACAATTTTTCAAGAGGTGATGATTACTAAGTACACCCACCAAGAATGTGATTGTCAAGACACCAAATTAGCACCATGAATTTTTTTTTTAAAAAAAATCTTTAAAATTTTAATAGTATAAAGTTAAATTCAGAACGGCTTCCTAAGTAATAAATTTTGTGGACTACTCATTTCAGTAAACCATCCCTCTTTAAAGAATAATTTGCATGTCATCACTTGTATAATGTATGCTGACTGTTTCTTTAGTAACCACGTTATAGAAACCCAATGCATATTTATGGAGATAAATGGAACAATCTGATAAACAAACTTGCACAGATCAAAGTACTTGCTCCCTCTATACAGACCTTCTAAATGACTAGACTTTCCTAGCTGACTCCATTACCTGATGAGGGAGAACTGTCCTATTTATTGAAAGAGTTAGAAACCAAAATCAGCAGTATTGATATGGGCAAAGAGAATTTATACCTTCACCCAACACCTCCATCTAGACTCTATATAAAACATTTCCTACCCACAAGCGTCAATACTGAAGTCTAAGAACTAGGATTAACTTTGACCATCAAGATGTCTTGCCCATTCTATTTTGATGGAATAATTTCATGAAGTACAGCTAAAAATATTTGTGAAAGAAAGAAAGAGAAAAAAATTAAGAAAATGTCAAACCAAATACTTATCTTCCCAAGTTGTTCACTTTGATTTCACTAGAAGGAAACTATTTTACCCATTATTATTTAAGTGGAATTTTTTTCTTCTTAGAAATAATCTCATACTTACAGAATTTGATCCAGGAAAATCGTATCCTCCCATGACCTTCATGTAGGCCTTTTCTATTAGTGACACCCATAATTCATTCTTATTGTTGGAATAAGAGCAGAGAAGTTCCCCACTATGATCAACAGGTAACTGGTCATCTATGATTACCTGTGTGAAATGAATGAAAAATCATCATAAATCTAATAAAGTATTTTGAAAGTAATCAGAAAATAAAACAAAATCCTCATTAATACAAAGCTTCTCAGGCACAGCCAGACCTGACCATTGTTCTCACATATGGACACCTCTATCAATCCTACAGTGGTTTGCCCAAGTGAACAAGAAATTCTACTGCCAGCTCTTGATTGCACTGGTCTAACTGGGTGATGTGAGTGGCTGCCTTGACTGATGGTGACAATACACTCTTATAAAGTGTGCAATAGCTACTGTAAAAGGCACTTGCAGAAAGGTTCTGTGTAATTACAAGCATAAAAAAGTAAAGAAAAGTCTAACAATATTCCTCATCTAATTAGGAATCAGAGCATAGAGGGTAGCCAGCAGAGGAATAAATATTTATTTATCTTAAGGAAGCAAATTGTGTCATCACTTTCATAGCCTCTAGTTCCAGATTCAATTTCTTCTCTCTGAAAAGGAAGAATACCTCAAAGCAGCAGCTCTGACAGTATTAACATTTCTTCTTTAAATTAGGTACTGTATATTCATCATCATTACAGATTCTTACTGCATATTTGCAGCAATCTGAAACAGTTTCTGTGAATAGATGTTTCAGTTTCCTGTTGGCACTAGTCCATCACAAATACAGGCTACCAACACAGCACATTCTCTGGTCAAATCCTATCTGTGCAGGAATGAATAGACCTTTTCATAGGAGAGCAAATGGCCATTCATCCTGACAAAAGGCAGCCATTAGGAGATACTTTGGAAAGAATATTAAGAGCAAGGCAGACACAAAAATTATGTTTTCCTGAAATACTCAGATTCTGGAATTTTGAAGCTCAAAGACTTCCTGACCCAGAGGTTATATCTTAACAATTAAGAGCCTTTGAGTAGTTTCCCTCTACTTTCCCATCCCATGAATATGACCACTCAACTTCTGAATTCTCATAAACATTCATAAGTCACTATGATCTGTGCTACAGTTAAATATTATACGGAGAAGTACATTATTTTATGTTCTTATTTATTGCACTGGAAAGAAAACGAAGTTATTTGTGAGTTTGCAAAGTTTTATCTTCAGGTGTTTCCTTTTCTTACTAAAAATCTGTAGTTGAGCAAGGCCTTGCTCATCAGTCGAGTTATTCCTCTATGGTCATTTCATATCTATACTTTTCCTGGTATCCTCCTCTATATTTTTTTTAATTCTTTCTAAGATGGAGTGGAAGAGTGCACATCTAATTCATAAGTAGGGGACACATAGCTTTGTTCCTGTTTGGTTTTCACAATTCTGTTAAGTAATATAAGGCATTTTTAAACATTAATTTAATGTAAGGCTATTTTTATGAACACCTACAGAAGTACAGACAAAAGAAGTATGTGGTTGGATACTTCAAAACCAAAAACGAATCTCAAGAAGGTTTAACAATTAAAAAATACTTTCCAAAAGCACCTGCCTTAAGTTTTTGCTATGCAAGCACTTCATAGTGAAGTTGATTAAGCCTTTAAAACACATGACTTATGCAGTACTAAGTCCACAAAAAAGATTTACCTTTCTAGGAACACCATTGATATGAAGCTTCACCATGTATTTACCACATGGATTATATTCTGGTTCTCCTTTCTTATTCTGAGGGTAAATTATACTGTTAACAGAAAAAAAAAAAAGGAGGAAATTATGACATAAATGACTAGGCTGTACCTACACTTATAATGATAAAAGTGGGATTAACACAATCTGTTTATGGAATTTACTCTGAACAGAAATGTGGAATTTTTAATGAAGACCAACTCAAATTTAGTATAAATAATCATGTTTAAATAGGTTTTATTTTTTCAGGCCCTGCTCTTGTTTCAGCTTTCTACTTAATAGTAGCAAAAAGAACCTAAGAAACCTTATTGTTTCTCAAACAGAAGCAAGGCAAACAAATCTATCTTACAATTAAACAAGCAGTATTTACAAATCTATAATATAAACACAGTATTTGCTGAATGACAAGTCAAACTTTTGAAGGAGAAGGCAGTGCAAAACTTGCTGCTCTTGAAAAGAATACAAATTCAGTTCTAAAAATAATAGGTTAAAACAAAACAATCAAAAACCATTCACACACTGGGTTGGCAAGAGCCTCGCAGCAAAGTCCAGAAAAATGGCAAATTTATCATAAGATGCCAATTGAGTGGAGCTGTGATAATGTTGTTAACGTTAACTCTACAATGAGTTGTAAAATGGACCACCTGTTGCACAGTAGCTAACAAAGCAGAAAAATGAAACTAGAGAGCATTATAAATAAAGTTAGTATTTTAAAAATCCCAAACAAATACAAAATCCTTCCAAACTATTTCTTACTCCTCAAAGCACATGAATTTAGACTCCAGTGTCTGTATTATTTTGTCAGCAAGTTATATCTTAGTTAGCCAGGAGTTTTGTGATTTAAAAAAAAAAAATTGTAATGATCTATGCTTAATTAGTTGAGGAATGTTTGACTGTGATTTTAGCTGGCTTTGATTTATATCTGTGTTGGCTAAGTGTCAGTAGAAAACCCTGAGAAATTCTCTCATAGCACCTGCAGAAAGGAACTCCATGAACCCATACCCCTTAGAGAACTTCATCAACAGTCGAAGAAAAAAAAATCAATAAAGAATTGTGTAACTGTTAGCATATAACTAGAGATGAGTAAGATGTCATAGAAAAAGAAAGCTATCTTGACCAAGCTAAGGAGTCAAAGGCCTATACACCCCAGAAAACCTGATTAATACACAGCAGGTACAGTAAGGGAGACACTTCATAGGCTTGTTACACCTCAGAAAACTTAATCAATGGTAATTGTCTAACCAGGAGAGCAAATTTAATAAAGTGCTGCTTGACTGGATAAAACTTGGGTCATCCATTAAACAAAGACAGACGACATTTTTTGGTAGTAATAAAAGAAACAAAACACCTATACCATGATGTAATAAATTGGCCAGACTTTTGGGAGTGTCTATAAAAATCTTGGATAATAGAACATATATATATGTCTGAAAATTGCTGTTTCTTTGAACATGTCTATAAATATGTGAGTAAATTCATACTCTGTTCCAAATTTTGACTCAAAATTTTTATTACTAATTTTTGTCTAACAGTTTTTTGCTGTTAGACTTAAAACCATTTGTTTCAATACAAAGTTGTCTTCCAGCTTAGAAGTGCTGAAACTCATGAGTCCAAGGTAGATGAAGGTGAAACAAATGCTATTTTTTGCTGTGTACAGATGTCACAGAACATACTGCAAAAGCTTGGCAGTATTAAGCCTGCAAAGATCTTACAAAGCAACAGCTACTTACCTTGTGATCAATTTCTTGTTATATCTTCTTTCATATGCTGCACTGATAGCCAGTGATGCCACGAAAGAACAATCTGACACTATTGTCTATAAAGAAAAGAAAACCAGTGAGGACATTTTCTAATAACTCAGACACTGAGAGATGAATGCAGTGTGTGGAGGGAAGGAAAAGAGTCAGTTAGTAACTCCCTTTGAAAGGGAAGAATTTAAATCAAAAGAAGCAAAGCCAATATTAAAGAGACAGAAAATGTATATGCTTGCTCAACATGAGGCCCCTACAGAACAATTTTTTTCTATTTATTTAACCTCATAAGAGCCAAGGAAAGCACTCTCTCATATTTGGGGATTCCTTTTTGTATAACAAAGTCCCCCCATGATAAACCACTAGCAGCACACATTTTTTCTTGGGAGCAACTTACCTGCTTTATGCTGAAACTTGATACAGTATAGATCATTGTAGGGTTATTTGTTATGTCATCTGGTCGCACCCACTTGGCAAACATCACTTTCTGTTTGGGGGATAATGGTAGCTTCCCACACTTATCACTAAATTGAAGAGAGAAAAAAACAGAAATAAATGAATAGCTTTTTATGGTATGTGCAGTCTTAAATATGTCCGATAGATGGTGCAAAATATGCACAGAACAATTACAAAGCTGTAAAACAATTTCAAGGAACACTGCATCTAAGTTTGTGATTTTTAAGGGGGGGGAAAGGCAAAAGTGTTAAAAAAATTTAACAACCCCAAATGTCTTTGTCTACTATGGCAGTGTAATCTTAACTTATTATTATTGCTTATGAATGAAAGTCTAGCCTGACTCTTCCTTGGAATAGCTCTTTACAAAGAAAACAGCTCTCACCTGCATTTTACAAGCAACAGAACTAAACTCATAGCATCAGAAAACACACTCAAGCTGCCAGCCCAGCCCAATAATCCAGAAACAGAAATATAATATTATCCTTATAAGCTTGCAAGCGCAAAAGTACTACAGAGCAGCTTACAATAAATTTTAAGTTCAGAGTGGAAGAAGGAAGTAGTAATATTTAATTACCTCTTCCTGAATTATACTTAAAAGCCTATGTAAACAATTTTAAAGCCTGAAAAAGAAAATACGGAAATACCAAATATGGAAAAGTTTTGAAAATAAGAACAAAAATGAAGTTCAGTAACTGAGGCATACTTACGAAAAAGGCATAGGAAAGGCAAAACGTTCTCTCAGATCAACACTCATGAAAGGTACATATTCAATGCCATTAATCTTTGAAGTCTTCCTACAAGTCAGAAGAAAAACAATGAAAAAAGAAGAGTTACAAACCTATCAATCATCTACTGAAGATTAACTTGCAGAAGGTAACAATAAAGTAAGTTTTAAAAAACTAGTAATAAACAGTGCTTCTGAAAACAAGACAACTGCCTCTTGAACATTATATATTTGATAGTTTTCAAAAGTCACAATTTAAGTTAGTGGTTTTATGGATTGTAGCTTATTTCACCTATAATAAAAATGAAAGTAAAAATACTGGATGTAATAGAAGGCAGAGTCATATAAAATATTATGCTCCTTCGATCTCCAGTGAAGTAGCAGTTGTATAATCTATAAAAACAACTTTGCACTTTGGCTTCTCAGAGACAGATTTTTCATGAACTCACTTTGGAAAATCTTGGACTTACCTGAGTACTTCAATCTCCTCTGCAGTGTATCTCTGACCTTGAGATTCACTAGCTTGTACTGCTCTGATTGTCTGTGGTTTATCATTTAAAGAAAAATCAGGTCCCAATGGAAAGAATGTTCTGACTGGCTGATTTGGTTTGGCTGCAGTTGACTTTTCTTTCTGAGATGACTTTGACATAGACTCCTTCAGTGCTTCTGCTCTAAAGCAAATAAAGAATGCATTTTCTTTACAACAGTGATAAAAATATAATTACAGTTCTATTATTGGTTGATGTTCCCATATATGTTAAATGGAATGAGCAAATGCCCAAGTTGACCAACACTACTTTTTCTAAAAAACCAATCAATTTCTGATGCTGGTACTTCCTCATTTTTCTGTTCTTGAATCAATTAAAATATAGCATTTCCAACTCATACAAGCTATTTTTGACAGAACATATTAGATTTTTATTGCCTCTAAATTATGCTAATAGGAGAATTTGTGTAAGTGTTCATTATGTGAAATCTCAGAACAAGATCATTGAAACACAGAGAGAAAACTGATCTGCAACCTCTCATACCTTCCAGATTTATTTTGCTTATTTATTTTGTATTTATTTTGATTCCTTTATTTTAGGAGGTACAACAGTAGTAAAACCCATGGGCATTCTCGCAACCCAGATTTTCAACTGCTTGAACTGTCAGCTGGGTATGCAGAAGCCATATTTTGTTACTGCTGCATTAAGCTGCTGGATACTCGCACACATGCAAGATACTGGGATTTTTTTCTGAACACAGACTGAGAAGTGCTAAAATCCAGCTTATACTGAAACTTAGCCCAACACAGCCTGGGATTCACCATCATAGAGCTGATTTAAAAAGAAGTACATTGAAGTTATATTTGTGTAAATTGTTTCAGACAGAGATTTCACTACCGATATACCATGTAATTAGATTGCTATTGTAAAGAAAAGTGTGTGCCAGTTTCCAAGCTATCTTCCTTAAGGAGAGACACTGACACCTTGACTTCATGCTAGCCTGAATTCAGCATATTTTATAGAGGCCAATATTTGTAATACTCTGAGATATATTATAATATATATCTCTGAAGTACTGCATTTGTTCTAACAAGCACACAGTCCTTTCCTAATTCTGCATGTACCAAGATTCCCAGAGGGTTGGCACAACAGCTGCTACATTCAGCAGTGAAGCAGCTGGCAACTAGCTCCAAGGTGAACTTTGCAGGAGCTTAGTCTACACAGAATCCACACAGACGTGTTAGACTGAGAATCCAGCTCAGAGGGTGCACTTAGACCTGACAGCAGCTATGTTCACTAATATTAGCAGTACTCACCTGTCCAGTGCTTGTCGAGCCAGCTGTTTCAGTTTGGACTGGAGGCCTGCTTCTGAGGTTTCAGTAGCCTGAAATGTAAAATAAAAGAAAAATCTGCACATCCAAAAACCAGCATGTTTTATAAGCTCAGTTGTCATACTTCTAGATTACAGCAAAGAGTAACTAGCTATTTCTGCCAATTCTCTTTTTGAAATGAGCAAATATTTTGCTTTGTTTGTTGTTGTTTCTTTTTCTTAAATTCACCATAAAAAATACTATGTAAGCAAATATAATTTTGCTGTTCTAGTGAAATTTTTATAGAATGGAAGTTATGTGTAAAATTCTTCAGCATGGAAAACACTGCATACACAAAAAAGAATTGCCAGAAGAATTGTATTAAAACACTATTGGCGGAAAGAAGAGAAAAACAAAATCTTGCACATACTGCTGAGCTTGGATGTGTTCTGATTCTTTTCCTCACATGTGTTAAAATGATCATGGTAACTTAGGAAAAAAATTTTAAATGTTTACTTACATAAAATAAATTTGTTTCCAAACAAACAAGACAGAAATGCAAGAACAACATTTTTAACTTGCAATCAAAAGCATAAAATAACCTAGGACAGGGTGACAAAGATGTGCAGAGCGTTAACTTCTGCTCCCATTTGGGAGTCATCTATGAGATTAATACTTTTGTCTTCCTTACAGATGAAGCACAGCTTCTGCAGCCAAACAATCTGCAGGAGGCACAACACGAGGCGTGGCTTCTCCTGTGGTACCCACAAGCAGGTTTCAGGTTCTAGCTTTGTGCCTTGGCCAGTTATTCCAGGTCAGGGAGTCAAGTGAGGATACAAAAAGCAAGCTTCTTTCACTCCAAGAAACAAAACTAGAAACACTCTCTGTATGTAATCGATTTCATTTGCAAATAAATAACACTCTGGGATTCCTGGCTGGAAAAGCCTTTTCAAGATTTATGAAGGTAAATAGTGGAGATGGAACACCAACACACTCATCTAGGAATCAGCCACAGAAGAGGAGTAATGGCCGCTCCCTGAGTAGTTCAAGGGTAAGGAAGAAATAAATCTTTCCCCCTGAATATACTGAGGAGAAAGACAGGAGCAAAGCCTCAAGATAGCAGAGGTTCCTTAGATCTCCTTTCACTCTGGGAAGAAGGTACTTTTGGGTCATCCCAAGGAACAAACCTTACCATCATGTCAAAAAAAGAATTCTCTTGTACCTAACGAAATACCCAATAAATGCAGTGGTTAATATGAAATATTTTCAGACTAACTTCAGTAATACTTGCATGCACTGACACAACAGAAGGAGGAACACAGCAGAGGAAAAGGAGCATGCTGCTGCAGTAAATGTTACGTAATCCACTGAATATGTTCTGCCCCAACAGCTCAAGTGGAAAAACTAGAGCAGCTCTACTAACTCTTGGTTACACTTTATCATCAGGGGTTTTAGCCCAGGTAAAACCTGTTAACATAATTCAAAGGAAAGTATTTACTCAAGCATGTAGCAAAAGTAATATAACACCCTCAACAACCCACAAATATTCTTACATTATAACACTGAAAAGAAGAGAAAAAGAAAAACAGACTTGGTGGAGTTACATTATGATGGTGAGCTCTTCTTGTAATGAGTTAGTTAAGGCAACTGGACTTAATGGAGAAAAGCAGTACCTGTAATTATATATTCTTCATTGTTTATGTAATGGTCAATTCATCCATATTAATTTCAGTGCTAATTGAATTCACTCATAACAGCTTTGGTGTTAAACACTTGAGTAATCAAGTAGTATTTTTAATAGTTTTGGCATCAATAAACTGTTAGGTCTTCAGAAAATGTTACACATAGAAATTTCCCTTAAACTACTTACTTTAATGTAGTCAGAAATTAATACAGCTGATACATTAGCAAGTCACTTTCATTTTTAACACTTTTTAATTTCTGTTTTTGTAGTATTTGCTCCAGGGCAAAACCAACATGAAAAATATTCCAGAATATTACTAGCTTTTAGTATAATCCAGTTTAGAAAAAAAACACATAAATGATAAGTCCCCATAAATTTACAGTGTTGTATAGCAACATAACAAAGACTGGAAGAAACACTAAGAAAAAAAACCAGTGAAACAAACAAAAAAATTAAAAGGTAGTTTTTACAAATACAGGTACTCCATTTTCAAGCCAGCCTTTAAGGGTCAGTCATTTGTGAGAGTGGAAGAATTTCTTACCATCACATAATTCCACCAAGTTAACCTGTAGCTTAACATACTGTTTTCAAACAGAGTTCCACCGCTTCTGTGTACAACTCTATAGCTTCTTCTGCATTGCCTTTATCATCTTCATCAAAAGCCTGTGTAACTAGGAAGTGAGCACGCTCCAAGTCCAACTGTTGTTTTGACTTCAGAGGGTCTGTCTTCTGTGACTGAACTAAATGAAAAAACAAGTATTTAGCTTTCTACAGCAGCAGACATGTAAAAACATCCTGAACCTGTCACCAAAACACTAGCAGCTCCAATCAGATGGATTAATGTCTATTTCTTGCCTGGAAACAAAATCTTTCTAAACTTTGCTAAAAACATCTATGCAAGGACAAGGAAACACCACCACACTTCCCTGTAACAGAGGTTAGCTCTCAGGATATTTCAGATCTGAAACAATATTAATAAAATCCCTTTCATAATAGACTGAGAACAAGGATGTTTAATTATGTAAAATACTGCATCATTTGTGGAAATACATCACTTATGACAATATACGTGTCACTTACTACCTTTATTAATGACTTTTCTCACATTTACTCTGCAGATGTGGTTCCTCAGAATATTTAAAAGCAAAGAATAACCACACTTAAGCCCTTAGAAAGTCAGTCTCCTCTTAATTTGTGATGTATCAGAATTCAAAGCACTGATGTGCTCATTGTATTTGTGGTTCTTTACAAAGGACAAGAAAATCAGAATAATAAAAACAGAGCAAACACCATTGATATGTATTTCACAGCAGCAAACAACTTTCCACTCAATTAATTTAAGCAGAGGTTTAATTAGAAAGCTCCTTACCCACCTGCTGAATGGAGAGCTTGAACTCTCTCCAAGTACTCATTTATTTTTTCTTGAATATTTTCCAAGTTGGACCCAGCCATCCCAGCATAAATCAAGGCTTGTGCAGCTTCCTGCAGGGAGAAGAATTGGAGACAAAGTTAATGTTTGTTGCCTAGAAAATGACTTACCATAAACAGAGGGCCTACAGCAGCCACAAGTTGCATGAAAGCAAGCCCTTATATCTGCAAAAAGACTCAGTGGCTGCAGGGAAATTCTACTCAAAAGAAAAAGTTTCAAGTTATAAGAAAGATCATGTTTAATTTCTCACATCTGGGACAACGTAGGAGGGTATAAAAATATTGAGAAGTTCTGTAATACCAGATCTTAGACCTGTTTATATAGTAATGTATGAAATTAGGAGATCTTAAGTAAAACTCTTCAAGCATGCACTGAAATCAGTTTGGTTTTAAAGCTGAGGATTTAAGGTTAGGAAAAAAAGTAGATAATATAAAAGCTTTTTAAAATCAAATGCCAAGAATTTTTGTTTAGAAAGTATTTTTTTAATTCATATTACTCAGATAAAGCTATCCAATCTGGAAAGTCTACAAACTTGTTTTTTTAAATGTTTATATGTGTACAAAATACTGGATGGAAGTCTCCTGTCAGGAGGCAGCGTAGGCCTCTGGCTCAGAAGCACAATACGTTACCCACATTAAGGCTTTTTCCATACTGTACAAATCTATTAAGACAAAAATGCTTTCAGTTGCATAAGCTGTCTATCCCTTCACTGAATTTATGAAAAACACATAAGCTTTGGCAGGGGTGCAATAAACAGCCAGAGCTGACACAGTCTCTGAACCATGTGGAGAATCAACATTTGTCACCCCACAAAAATGAGGACAGAAACCTTGTTTTGTCCTATTACTGACATGGGAAAACCCCCAGTTTTGTGGCAGGGCTCGCCTTCCCACCAGCAGCAGAGGAAAGGAGGTGGCAGGCTGGAAGGCAGAAAGGAGAAGAGTAGAGGCTGCCCTGCATAGAGCAAGCACAGATCCATGGCCAGGGCTCCCTTGTGTGTTTTATGGCCATTATTTTGGTCAAGCTTAGCAGTTTGCACCCATATCCATCTATTTAGTTTGCCCAGACTTAAAACTCATCCTGATACAGCCTCTATTTGTTATCAGGATGAATTTTCACTGAGAAACATCACAGAACCAAGTACCACATGCTCTCTGCCAGCATCCATCTCCAATTTACATCACATAAAACATCCACAGCAACTTAAGGGTAAGCAGAAGTACCATTTGTATGTAGCAATTAACTACCATTAAGGTCTAGCATACAACTATTTTTGCAGGAGAAAACAGTGCACTATAGCTACGTGCCCAAAGGATGGGTATATTTGTCTGTGACATCCTGCAAGTACAGGCTGACAAAACAGGTGCTCTATCACAAAAGTATGTGGTCTAATAGGATGCAAAGAACAAATGTGGATTTCCAAACCAGTGCTACAAAACCAGTGTATAATTAATGTTGCTTCTGTGATTTCAAGCACGATTGTTTTTGCCTAATTTTAAGATGAGAACATAATAGAAACAAGTTTTTTCTAAACCAAATCTGTAAAGGACTGAAGCAGTTGACAGAGTGCTTGTGGAGCCAACATGCCAGCTGTTTCCAGTGACCAGATGGATGTGCAATTCAGATTTAGCATTTATGATCTCTCCAATGTCACTACTGTTTGTCACAAGCAGTGTGCCACAGTCACACTAAGCTAACTACTGATCATCAGCCTGCAAGCTGCTAACAGCTGGTCAACAGCCAGACTTAGCAACAGCCTTCAGCAGTTTTGGCTGAAGTCATTGGTGTCCAAATATGATCCTGACATTTCTGCAGAGCACCATTAATTAGCAAGCTGCCCGAATCTGGTCCACATGCAGCACTCCTCTAGGCTTCTATCAGAGTTACATGGTAGCAGGAAGCCAAGCACACTTGCTAACCATAGGAACTCCATTCACACTGGTCTGTTTTGGTGTTGTCTATGGCAACAACTGTAGCATTTTCCATATTTCATCCTTAAGGTCAAGTTCCTGCAGAAGCCAGTTTAGTACCCAAGCTTTCCCACATGCTTAGTAATTGCACCAGTGGGCAACTTCTTAGAGCAGTTGATAAGAAAGCTGGTGACAGGCCAGAGCTTACTTCCACTGCGCTGGAATAAACAAACAAACAAATAAATAAATAAACTATCCCTGAAGTAATAAATGACATTTTGTAACTATTTTGTATAATGTAACATGGCAGTGATTCTTCAGGCAACGTCTGGAAAGCCAAACATATCTAGGTTACACTCTTGTCTCACACAGCTTCAAGTGCACCAACACTGCCAGGGGTACATTTTTCTGCTTAGCAAGAATATCACCTGTATACAGTACGTGAAAAAGATTTTCCACACCCATGTATGTTCAAAAGCATACAAGTGTGACTATTTGCACAAAAAGATATTTTCATTCTGAATAGCACTGAGTAATTTCTTCCAGATAAGAGAAATACACAGTACTAAAGCAGTACTGCACACGGTTATCAGACCAGGCACACACACTGCTGCTGATGAACACAGAGCTTATCAGTGTTATTATGGCCAGCTATGACTTTTGCATATATAAGGTTTACATACATAAATTTAGCCCCCACAAAATTAACAAGTGTGTTTAAAAAAAAAAGAAAAAAAAAAAAGATTCCTCTTCCTATGCTTTCACACTTACATGCATAGGCCACCATGATATTAACACTATGCTTTTAAAACATTCCACAGACACCTTTTACTCATGAAATAAAAGGCCAATTACAGATCTCTTTAACAAGTTATTGGAAGAGAATGACTTTGCCAGGATAATGGAATTTGTGGAATGATTACTGCGATAAGGATAAACAGAGGCTTCAAAGAGAACCTTTCTCGAAGGTGAGAAGTCAATGGGACACAGAACTTTAATGTGACCTTACGCCACATAAAACAACAAAATGAGACAATTTGCATAGGAAAAATGCCTAATGGTTGCACAAAACCTATTAAATACTGGTAGTAAGCCTATAGATATCGAGCAAGACACTGAATCAAGCCTTAGCTACACCAACCTGAAACTGTACTGAAACAATAAAATCTGGTCCCTAATGGAAAGAACATTCACACGAGGTTAAAAACCTGTCACTGACAGCTTGTGATCTTAAGCTGTCGTACTGCTGAGCATCTTGCATTTCACCACAGACAGCTCTATGTACTTGATGACTACAATAGAGTTGCTCCCAGCGGCACACCCGGGAGTGGCAGTATGCCCACTTGTGGTTCTCCAAAACGCCCAGCGCTTACACGGCGAGCATAAAACTGATCTTTCAGTCTTTCTGGCCTGGCAGGGCTTGGGGAGAGGCCAGGAATGAAAGTGCACAACCAGCGGGGCAGAGACGTTTTTAGGTTACAATTAATCTTCCCAGAAGCACGGAAGGGGCTGTGTCTCCAGCAGCTGGAAGAAGCGCCCGTTCCCGTTTTTTAAGCAGAGAACCTGCAGTGCCGGCCCTCAGCCTGTCGGTAAACACCAGCGCACGGGCAGCGCTCTCTCCCACCTAAAAACAGGACGCAGGGAAAAGGCGTTTCGCAACCAGCCCTGAAGGACGCGGCTCCTCCGGAGACTGACAAACTTTCCACGCTCACGCACGGCCTTCTGCTATCGTCTGGGCGGGCACCGCCTC
>VWZU01015099.1:3585409-3664313 GCA_013397095.1 Sterrhoptilus dennistouni
CCCGTGACCGAACACCACCGTGTCAACCAGACGGTGACACTATGTCCAGCCTTAAACACCTCCAGGGACAGAGGCTCCACCACCTCCCTTTCCAGCAGCCCATTCCAATGTCTAATCATTCCTCCTCATGTCCAACCTGAACCTCTCCTGGCACAGGCTAAGACTACGTTCTCCTTTCCTGTCACTGACAGACCCCGCCTGGATACACCCTCCTTTCAGGGGGTTGTGCAGAGCGGTGAGGTGTCCCCGGAGAGAAGAGAGGCTCCCCTCCTTTTCTCCAGGCTGAGCACCCGCAGCTCCCTCAGCTGCTCCTCACAGGACTTGTGTTCCACACCCTTCATCAGCTCCATCCCTCTCTTGTCTGCCTGGACTCAGTCCAGCACCTCAGGAAGGACTCCAGTCCTTCCTGACCTGAGAGGCCCAGAACTGGACGCAGCACCCAAGGTGTGGCCTCATCAGTGCCGAGCACAGGTGAAGAATCACTTCCCTGGATTCTGTTCCATCCCTTCTCTTCCCATGGTTGTCAGTCACGGGTGAAGGAAGCAGGTGCAGCCCAGGGGTTGCAGAGTGTGGTTGTTCTTTTCTTTCCATTTCTCAATTTTTAGTAGAGGTGAACATGGTTAATCCCCTTGAGGCTGGGTTTTCTAGCCTTTAAAGGAGGGCATTTTCCGTGTGCACCTGTTTGTCATATAGGTGTAAAGTGGAACGCAAACAAAAAACCTGGTTTTATTGTATTGATCCTCACTAAAACAAACAAAAAAAATCAGGCTAGCAGTTTTTTAAGCTAGATTGCTTAGCTATGATGTTCATGATTGTCTCTTTTTTTCTACCATAAGAGGCAGTTAGGGGAAATCTGAGGGGTGGGATTCTTGAGGGTCCCTCCACAAGGAGCCACATGACAAGGGGTAGTGGGAACAGGTTGCACTGAGAGAGGTTTCATCTTGACATAAGAAAGAAAATTTTTATAGAAGCATCGACTGTTCATTGTAACAGCTTCCCTGGGGATGTTGCTGGAGGTTTTCAAGAGGATATAGATAGGGTGCTAGTGTCATCTATGCTCCTCTTCCCACAGAAGGTTGGACGAGGTTCCTTCTCACCCGGACAATTCTGTGATTATACAGGCTTTTATTTCTGCCTGAAAATTCAGCTTGTTGCAAGGCATTGTTTTCATGAGATATAAAAATACTGTCTGGCTAGTTATTCTGCAGCTCTCTTTTATGTGTGTCTTTTCAGCCTGTTTTCTGATTATAGATTTAGTTAGAGGCGTAGCTAAATGCAGGAGTACTAGGTACTGAAATACCGAAATCTATTATTTCCCTATAATTTTCTTAAGTGCACAGTAAAGTGTTCCCATTCCATCTTTTTCTCTTCCTTATCCCTTTTGTGCTTTACTGACAGCATTTAGGTAAATACAGTAATGTTTAGTGCAAAAAGGAACTTGGGTTTTGTGATCTGCTGTGTAGGGGGAAGTTTTTGTGTTCTTCATAGCTTTCATTTCTGACTGTGCTCCTTATAAAGTTAGTTGTTTTGAGTTTTCTTTTTCTTTCAAAGTATATTTTATGGGTTTTGTCTGAGCACAGGAAAGATTCACATTACACTAAAGGGTTTTTCTGAATAAAGCTCTATTTGTCCCATGTTTCCCTAATGATACCATGAAAATGAAGGCGTTTCAGTCAGGGTCTGCTTCAATTTGATGTTGAGACATAGTGGTGTGACTTGCATAGCCTAAAATTAATTTGTCTATCATAGCTTCAGACTAAATCCTTTATGGATCAAATGCAACTCTGAAGTATTCAGAGTGACATGCATTATGAAAAGGAGGCTGAACTGGGCAGAACCACAGATAATGCCATTCCTTACTTAAATCTACATGCCAAAAACACTTATTCTGTAACATAAGCTAAGACCTCTTCCAGCTAATCCTGATTCAAAAATGTCACTTTGAAGAATTATTTTTTCACCATTAGATGGTAATTGTGATTAGCCCTTTTCAGAAAATAAATCGCTTATGTGTTTCTGTTTCTTACTAATCCTCTGTAAAATTCTACAAAAGGCATTTAAATGTACAAAAAGTACAGTAAGTTATTAAGGTCATGAGTGCAGCTAAGACTTCACACATATCAATTTTTTGCCTTTTGCTTGTAGTGGTGTTTTACTTTTGGAGCCAGATATTAAATCTGGCCTGTTTTCTTTCTAGATGAAGAATAATTTCTTTCAATTGATGTTGATATATCCCAGACATTTAAATTTTTGTATGGTTAACTCTTACCTCCTGAGATACTGTGCAGAAAACTACTTCCACTAACTAAGATTGTTAAATCTTTTTTTCCACTGTCACAAATCCTAATTCTACATCCAGGTTCTCCCCTGCCTCAGTTTTTCTTTCCTTTGGTGATATTTCCTCTGAGTATCCCTTACCTCCCACCTTTTACTTACTTTATGTGCCTTCCTTCCTAATCTCATGCTTGCCTTCTTTCCTTCCTGCCTGCCTTTTGCAGTCAATATTCTCTGGGAAGATGATAGCTCTATATGTTATCTTAATATTATTCCCTCCAGCTCATGCCTTTTTGCAGAGGCAGTATCAGATGAAGAAATTCAGGTCTCCGTTTCTGTTTCATAGTTTTTCATTGCTAACATGACAGAATCAGTTCATTCTCATTTGTCCTTCCTCTGAAGATACTTTTCATCCCTCTTTTCCTTTTGTCTCACATGGTGCTGTAATTTGCTGTCTCCCAGCTCCTCTTCCTTCCTCTTGATTTTGATTCTTGCTTCTCTGCGTCTTCTTCTTGTCATTTTAGGGATAGATGTTTGCATGTTGGTGATGCTTCTTACCTAAATTTTGCTTATTGCCATACCTGTTTTCATTTGACTGCAACCAAAGCTTTTTAATGCTTTATAATGCTTTTAGTGCTTCCCACCCCCCTAGGCATTGACAACTCCAAAGATACAAACCTTCTATATGATCTGATCTGTGAATTCCTCCACAGTCACTTTCACTCTGCTGAGGCAATAAAGTCAAAGTAGTGTTTTGTCTCAGCTTCCCGTAGGCTGTGGGTTGAACTCACATTATTGCCTCTGATACTACTTGCTGGGCTTATTTTCAGTTAATTAGTCTAATTGCTGCTTTAGAACCTTTTGATTTTGGCATTCAAAATATTGTGTGGGATTGTTTAAATTTGTTGTATAACATTCCATTAAAAAACCCAAGCAAAACCTAAAACAATAAACCAACTTCCATGCTGTTTCTCAGTGCATTTTTTCACCCTTTCTCCCCTGCTTATAAAAAAATATGATCCTATCACTCACATCTTTTATTTTGCCCATAAATTTATGTTCTTTACTCTCTCTACCATTATTTTTTTTTTGTCACTCATTTAATCACTTTTCAATCTCACAATGTTTCCTTTGACATGGAGTGACCAGAATGGTGTGGAGTATTAGAGTTGTCTTACTAAGTTTGTATCCTCGTACATTTTATCTGTTTCATAATGATGAACACTCTGTTTGCACTTTTAACCACTGCTTAGCATCGCCCGAAGTTCTGAGCACTCTCCAGAATGACTCAGCTTTTCTGGGAAAGGATTAAAGGTTTAGCATCTGACAATATGTACCTAATGTGGTGGTTTTTCCTCATTTAATTTCACAGGCTGTTTACTACATACACAGGAGAATCCTTGCACCACTTTCTGTAGCAGGCTTTCACAAGACTATTTGTATCACTGGCTGTGGAAAATTGCCAGGCTTGCTGCAGAGAATTGTCGAGGCTGGTTGAGCCAACGTGGGCTGAGATTCTTGTCTTGCCCCTGGCTAGAGCAAGGCTAGAACTCAATGTGTGGGGTGCAGCAGAGGCCTCCCAGCCCAGAGTTGTCTCAGTGAAGCACAGAAGAGCACTGACACTCAGTACAGGCGTGTTGACCCTGAGATGTGAATCCCCCTCATCCAGGTGTAACAGGCCTTGTTAGAAGTGTGAATCTGGTCCTTTGAGGAGACGATGAGGTATGGTTTTAACATGCTCAAGGAAGCACACTACTGGGCAGAGATCAGACAGCCTTTACTGCTGCTTGGACTTTTTTTGGAGAGGAAGCAATGCTGAAGTGTCAAGGTTCTCTGTTCTGTCTTTGACTCCTCTGTAAGTCCTATAGCTCAACTTGACCAAAGGTCAAAAAGACCCTCATTATGCTTTCTTTGCATGTGAAAAAATACACACCCGTCAATATAAAAATGAGAAAGAGGCTGCCCCCCACCTATGACAGCAGCAACATTTGACCAATTATATTTGACTACAGTCCCAGCCCCATTTACCCAAAAATATAACATTGACATTTGGAATCCTCTATGTAGAGGATGAAAATATGACCCCAGTTCACAGACAAGTTCTTGGGCTTGCTCTTCTCCCCAAAACAGATAAGCCTTTTTTTGGTAAGATTTGTGATTCTGACTGTGTCAGGGCATACTCTGGTGAAACCAAGCTAATTAACAGTGAAGTTAAGCTTAGTGAAAAGCTGAATTTGTTGCTTTAGCTTGAATTGTTAATTTAGCTTAATTTAGCTAGCCAGCTAGCTTTGATATATTTATCATTAATGCAATAAGTGCATTTATGAGTTACTATTCCAAATCTTTTTCCATTGTTCCACTAAACTGCACCAGTCATAATTTTGTGATTGTAAAAGTTTTTATTGAACATGACTAGACTTACAGGGCCAAATTGGTTATAATTAGAAATTCAGCCAAGCTGCACCCCGCCCCTCTGATCTCTGAGGACTAGCTGAAATCCAAGGGGGTTTATTTTCTCCCAAACTGCATACTCTAATGCAGCACTGGGTGTTCTCCTTATTATTTCTTGCCAGTTTTAGGTAACTTGTGAATTTTTGCAATAGGTGACCACCTTGTTCAGAAACAGAAGTTGGATGTGCTGTGTTCAGGTTCTGTAGGGGCCTCCCCCTTCACTGTTTTAAGAGTCAGGGTCCCATATATTTTACCAATGGTTACTTTTCTCCCTACTTGTTAAAGAAGAGCACTGTGTGGGGCACTTTAAGTGCTCCTGTATGGAACTGCCTTCCAGATTTCTACTCTCTTATGAGTGACATAAGGGACATCCTTTGCCAAGTGCTCTCCTTTTACAAGTTACTTTCCAAACCTTCTACCTGAGATGCTGTTCATATTTTGACACCATTCCTTAGCCAGAACAGTGTTCCCTCATTGCTTCCATGGACTGTGCTGTTTCATGTCTAGTCACACTATAGGCAATCTCTTCCTTTTTTATTTCCAAGTACAGCAAGAATATGCTAGTTGTTACTACTGTAAAATAAATACAACTAATCACTCTATTGCCCCCCTCTCCCTTCATGTCATTTGTTTTATTTTAGTCATTGAAGTATGTTGAATAATCTCTTCATCCTACATTAAGAGAATGTAGATTTGTGTTTTCCAGTTTGATTCAATACAGTAAATGTCAGGTTAATTTATTTTAGACCTGTGATAGGTCATATTTTAAAGACTTGGGGAGATCTAGGGCTTAGAGGCATGGAGTAAAGTGACAAGAAGCTAAGGAAGGTGAAATAGCTCACTAAAGAATGGCTGCTGTTTGTTCAGAATGTCTTTGAATATCAATACCTGTTTTATCAATAACTTGTTGAATGTGTATGCACAAGTGTTAAATGGATTCTGCAATAATTTAGGGAAATGTTGCTCATATTTTTCAGCTATGTAGGAGCAACTCCTTATATCTATATTTATGGGCCTGGTTTGCTTGGGTGTTCCAGAGCAAATTTGTTTATATTCTCCAGTGCATAAAATGTTTTCTTAAACAGTCTAGCTGATCTTGGTTTATTTTTGTGCAAAATACCACAAATTTATTGTTACATAGGCTATTTAAATATTGTATTTTCAGGACTGACCCCCTACCTATTGATTATTTTAGTCTTTTTGCTACAAAATTAAATTTTCCTAGATTGAAGGCTTCTGACTATGAACCCAGACCTCTGATTGCTGGAGACGATACTTTTATGAAAATAAGAAGGCAGGAAAAGCACAGGTGAAAATAAAGCCTTTAAGTTTCTATATGATATTTTAATTTTTAATATGCTAGAAATCCCTTCTATTCATAGGGCTTTAGATTTATGAAACTATTTCAATAAAAGAATCAATTACATTATACCACTAGGTGTCCATCTACGATTAGATTGAAGCTAGAATTCTTTTGCATGGTTAAAGGAACAGAAATTGAAAAAATACATTTTTAGTTTGGCTCTGATTTACCTATGAGTGTGGTTAAAATTGCTTGAGTTAATTTCAATTTTGAAGTTTTCTTGACTCACTCAGAGAATTGATTTAGTTTTTACAGTCAAACATCCAGTTTTCAGACTGGTTAGAAATTTTGGGACCCCTGTCCCCCAAACACTACAGAAATAATAACACTATTATGAACAGAAATATAAAATCATGTTACTATAGATTCTATAGATTCTTTTTTTTTTAGTAAGTAACACAGTTTTGGCAGAGATTATTGCAGTTCTCCAAAATTTCTTAGTTAGTTTATTGCAAAAAGTAATACAACTTTCTAGAAGCAAAATGTTCCTCCTTATACTTTTATAACACTGGTTCTCAGCTTTCTGGGCTGCAATTTGTGGCATCCGTTTTGGAACAGTCATGGTGATAGGGACTGTGATCCTTATTATAGAAGAGGGAAGAAAAGAGAGAAATATATCTTGATAACAATATATCAAAATATTCAATATAGCCCTAGTTAATTTTCTCAATTTCAAGGGTAGAAAAGTTATAAAATAGATGCTCAAATGTGTCTCTGTCATCTGTTGAAAAACATTTCTGTAAAAATCCTTATTCTTTATTGGATATCAAATTTTTGCCAGAAGCAACTCCTAAAGGGTTAGTATTGGCTGATATTTAATTTCCTTTTTGAAGAAAAATTAAAATTCAGACTCTATGCATTGAGGGAGATGGGCCTTTTAAAAAAGTGTTCCTTTGGTGCTATTTATTTTCTCATTTCCGATGAAGGCATTTTAATTAGCATGAATAATGTTACTTGCAAGAAACTTGAATTTGATCAAGTAAGTCCTTTACTGAAGCAGCTTGTTATGCTGTCAAATTTGTACTCCCAGGTAATTAAAAATTTAAAGCTCTAGACACATTCCTCATTGTGATGGGTTGGCTTCAGCTGGCAGCCAAGCTCTCACACTTCTACCTCCCCAACAGGACAGGGATGGGGAAGGAACAGAGAAAACAGAAGAACAGCAGTGAGAAAACTCATGAGTCAAGATAAAGATGAGGAAATCATTCACCGGTTACTGTTGACAAAACAGACTCCAGCTGGGGATTAAAGTAATTTATTGCCCATTAACATAAACATTTAGTTAGTGATTTGGGCATTGGGAAACAAAGATAACAAACATTTAAACACTTTGTGAAAACACTTTTTCTCACCCTTTTCCGGGCTTAACCTCACTCCAGACACTTCCCCTCCCCTGTTATTACTGGTGCAAGTTACAAGTAATACTTTAAAAGAGGGTTGTGGAGGCCCCTGCCTCTGAAGAGGTCATTGAAAGGGTCATGCACCCTGCACTCCCTTGGAGAGCAGACAGTGCATGAGCCCCCCCCAGCTATGGATTGGCTACCCCAGTTCTGTTCCCTGGTTGGTCAGTTCTGTATCCTTCCCCTGATTGGTCAAGTTTCGATCCCCTAATTTGTTTATTAATGGTCTCCCTGATTGGTCCATTTCCTCAGTTTGTAACCCCATTGGTTGTTAGTAAAACCACACCCCCTTTGGTAGGTGCATAAAACCCTGACAGCTGAGCCCTTTGGGGTCTTTGGCCTGTAGGCAGCGATGAAGTGAAGAGGTCTCCTGGAGACTGTCCCTGGTTCCTGTGTTTCGTTCTGCACCGCTTGGGATCACCTCCTCAGGAAGAGCAGCCTCCAACAGCTAGAGCCTTGTCCGGACTGATAGTCTTGGACTTCACAAAAGAGCTGAAATCTGCCGAGGTGGCCTGCGCCACCTGGGCTGAGGCTGCCTTACTCAAGGCAACTTGCTAGGGAAGGTCGCTGCCCTCAGAAGAGCTAGCCAGAGGCAGAGGTGGGTGGCGATAGAGGGTGTTGTTTTATGCAGGAGTTAGAGGTCAGTATGTAACGGTTTCTCTTTGCTGCTCCTTGCTTCTCTATTCTTCTGCTGCTCTCTGTGTTTACTTGTTTGCTGTGCTCTGGTGAGGGTCCTCCATTGACTGAAATCCTATCAGGAGTGTATCTGCTCCATCTTGGGCTGCAGTCCCTTTGGGGTTGTACCTGCTCCAGTCCAGAGTGTCTCTTGCTGTGACCCTGTTGCTCTGTTGGAACCATACACTGGTCCTCTCAGTCTTAGCTTTTTCTGCCCTTTCTTAAAATATTTTTCAGAGAGGTTTGACAAACTTTGGCTGAGTCAGCTGAGTTTGACACAGGGCAGCCCCATATCTCTTTTCACTGACGCCACTTCTGCAACCCCACTACCACTACCAAAACCCAATTCTTTATACCCCAGTGTGCTCATAAAGGAGTCAACTTGAAGAGAAACAAGACGTTATAACAAATAAGGATTTTTCCTTCTCAGGTTTGTTAACAGGCAACTCGGTAAAACTAAGGCAATCAGTTGGACTGGATTAGTTACTGCTTGAAATCATATATGTAAGGCACAACTGAAAACCTTTTGGAGGGTAACAAGACCAATATAGAGGATACAGGGATTTCAAATTGCCTTTCTAAGGTTACCCTCTTCTATTTGCAGAGAGTGTACCCTGGAGTGCAGTTTGTGAGCTAAACTAAATGCACAGCTGCAGAGGGAAACAATCTCTGCTGCCTCAGCTGATACTGCTGAATCTGGCAGGAAAGACCCTTGTTGAAGATCCTTGTTGGTGATCAAGGGGACATAGGTCAGAAACCACTGATGCCTCCTGTGGGTTGTCCTTCACGTACAGGTTGTATGTTCCATATTCCTGTGGCTGCTGCTATCATGAAGGCTTGGGTATTAAGAGTGTTGTCTTCTGCTATTGGAAGGAGGTTCATGTAAGAAGGTATTTTTGTCATTTTACCAGCAAAATTAGGTTTCTGAACTTGATGTGTATCAGCTGTGCTGTGCCAAGTACCGTGTGAATACTAAATAGTGAGATCAGTGAGAAGGTAAAACTACTTTGTGCGCATTGTCTTTTAGAAAAGGTGATGTGCATGAGCCAACTCTGATAGCATTTGGAGTAAATACCAAGCGTACATCTTCAGCTCTCCCCAGTCTTTCCCTGTGTTCGTGAATACACTTATGCTCAGTCAAACTGATTTTTACCACAGATTTTTTCCATTTTTAAATCAAATGGCATGATTTCATTAATCATCAAATTACCTGATTCCTTTGAGTTTGTATTTTTGAAGGAGGCCAGACATATTGCTGTAAGCAGTAAGTAGGCAGGCAGCAGGCAGGTTCCATGATGAGTGCTAAAATAATGCCATTTGTATTGCATAGGAATGCAGCAGAAAAAGATAATGACATTGAAGTCCTGAGGACACCAATGTGTATGTAATGGTGGACTTCATTAATTTATTGCGTATCCTAAAGTTTTACTTTACGCTTGAAAATTTCACTAGGATTAAGTTCGTGGGCATAGGTGTTCATACAGCTGGAACAAGAGAAGTTATAGGTACAATACATTTGAATCCCTTAACGTAACCATAAATCTCCAACTATTAATAAAAACATTTTTAAAAATCTAGTCTGTTTTTCACACGAAAACCCAACTATTATTTTTTCCTTCTGCAAGTAACCAGAGTCTCCCTTTAGTCCTGTGGGACCATTATGTAGTATTTAACTGTGTGATAAAACAACACTGAGAAGTAGTGGGTTTTATAATCTGCATTGTTTCAGCATGTCTGCTCTGAGCTACCAAGATAAATTGGCTGAGTACAATCAGAAGGAATTATGGACAGAAAACCATGACCTGGAAATGTCGCTTCCGATCTGGCTGTCATATCCTATAACCTTTCCACATGGTAGTGGCTTTGCATGTGACTGTCTCATTTTTATTATGTTTTTACTTATACATTGAATGTTTTAAAGTTAAAAGGCAATAAGATATTTGGTTTTCAACAAAATTCTGTCTGCCTCAGACAAGTGAACAGCATGATGATATGAAAGTCCCTCAGAACTAAGACAATTCCTGTGCTTTGTTTATTTTTGAAGTACTGCAGGCAAGGAAGTTGGCAGTGAACATGGTCTGGAAAACAGAACTGGGACCTCCAACAGTATTGGTGGATGAACATTTCTTTGACTGTTTTGCTGCCTAGAAACAAAGAAGCAGTTTAGAACTGGAACTGAAGCACCCTGGAAGTTATAACTGTTTTGGGCAAAAATCCCCAGTGTATCTTGCAGGAAATTTTCTTTCTGCTGTGTTTTACAAGTGACGTGTGCATACACTTTTTTTAAAGTGGATCCTGTTGTTAGAGATTAACTTCAGGCTCTCTTCCATGATCATTGACTTGAGTCCCAAAAGGAATCCTTGTCTTCTGTATGACAGATACATTTTTCATTAAAGCTGAACCAATCTTTGTTTCATCAAATTTTTTTCAAATAATTTTTCCACTCTCCCTGAAAGTCTGTGTGAGAGAAAAGTAAAAGCACCCAGCAGAAATGTACCAATGCTCTAGGATCAGAGACTTCTAGAGCTAAAAGTGGATTTTTAATGCCCTCTGATTTATTTACCTTCAATTCATTGGCTCTTTGTGCTTATCTGATATTTTAGCAATCACAACACCCTGCTGCAAAGCATTCCACAGCTTAAGCACCCAATACTCGAGCCTCCATTTTGCTTGCTGTGAATCTACCAGCATCTATCTTCAGTTGATATCCCATCCTTCTGTTGAAGAGCCACTGTCTTCAAGTTGCTCATGATTTTATGAACACCCACTGTATCTTTACTCAGTTGTCTATTTTTTTTCCAGTAGTCTGAATAGTCACTTTATGCTTGGATGTCTTTCCATACTTTAAATTTATTCTTTTAACCCTGCTTTGTGCTTGGGTGAATCTGGAGAGTTATTGCTGATCTTTGAAATCACCATTACTTCACTTCAATGGAGACATGGGTATTTGATCATAGGAGAGAAAAAAAGAGCAGGAAAAGGAACACATGGGCTTGAAGGGTCTGTGTTGTCTGGTCAAATGCAAACATTGCTGCCTCTTTCTGTGTCTCATATGATGCCCTGCAATGAAGTTAGGCTCTTCAATAGATCAAAATCTTCAAACAGTATGTCACAAGAACAGAAGTAAAACCTAAACAAAACAAATGTTTAGGTGAGAGTGATATGTGTTATGAAGTAATAAAGGGAAATCAAGAGAAGTGGTAAAGGTGTGCAACTGTGAGCATTTTATTAACCTGATCTCATCTCATGTTTAGGTACCAGCCAAGTGGGAAGTGTTCCAGTTTATAATAGAGCTCAATGAACCATCCATTCTTAGCAACATAGCAGAGTTCGCTTTGCCAGATGTTCTAATTTCCTTTCTTTTGTATGAAAACTGCTGATTGCCAGAGGAGGAAAACATATTTCCGTAGAAGGTGGGTGTGCCTTTGAGGATTTTCTTTATATGTCCTCTGGTTGAAATCCAAGTAATTTTCACTAACACCAAAATTCCCACAGCAAGGTTTGACTTCAGTAATGACCCTTGTCAAAAGCCAGGAGTGTAGAGAGATCATGCATAATTTGTAGCCTTAAAAATTGTATTATTTTTAGTGTTAAAGCTTTAAAGGTTTTACTTTTTGCATTTCCTGTTTTGAAATACTCAGATTTTTAATATATCCTATCTGCAGTAGGACACAAAATTAATCAAATGGAAGTAGAGCCTGTTTAGAGCTCACTGTGTTCTTCTAGACAGTGCACACACATTCAGATCAAGACCCTGAAGACATGATGAAGATTTAAGCCACTGGAGTAAAAAATTAATGATGCAAGGGTGGCATGCTGTGACAGCAGAGTTTTTGCTATAAGCCTGAGTTTGATCCCTTTAAAAATAATCACACAAAAACTGTATTGTGCTGAAAAACTACCTTCAGCTACAACAAGGTAAGCCTGCCTATTGCTTTCCCTCCATCTCCCCAGTTTGCTTCCATTTATGAAGTACCTTAATGTTCTCAGCAATGCAAAAAACCCCAAAACAGATTCCCAAGAGACCTAGTTAAAACATTTAACTTTTATGCTATTCATCATAGGAGAATAAATTATATCGTAGTTTTCTTTTGACCTGGAAAATGATCTTGTGCTTTGAGTTTATTAAGGAAGAAAGACTGATCGTGCATTAAATTTTGAAAATGTATACAGATGCAGTGATTGGTTAGACTGCAATGGGTTTATTCCTCATTTTTGACTGAGCATTTTAATAGTTTTTCTTTGTAAGAAAATTTCAACTTTATTAATACATGGAATTCATTCACCTCTTGCTGGCTTCTACAATGCAGGTATAAAGCTCCCTGTAATGATATTCATGTGATGGCCCCCAGGCTTCTTAAACTTACAGACTTTTTTTTTTTTTTCTTGAAACAGGTGGCTACCTAAGGCATCAATCTCCTGGCATGGTAACTTTAACTTCGCTAACCCTTGCCTAGTTCCTTGTAATTTTATTCTCTCCATCCATTCCATCATTTAAAACTGGCATCCTTGACATGGGATGAAAGCCTATGTACAAACAGACATGAGTACCATGTAACAGGCAGCATTTTGTATTAGCTTTATTTGGGAGAATAAATGAGTCTGGTGTTACCAACTAATGGGGTTAGATCATCCCATAGAAATGCCAGCTACCCAGTTTTCTACATGTGGATATTTGTTTTCCTCAGTTTTGTCAGTGTTCTTTAGCAGCATATCTTTGCTGCTGGAACTGTTATGGAGCCATGAGATGTCACTGCGGGGTTGTAAACTGAGCCCAAGATATTTGTAAGATGTTTAAAAAGTCAGATTTTAAAATGTATTTTTATGAAGAACTCTCTCCTTCCTATGGAGGATTTTTTATCTGTACAGGATTAAGTACACAACCTGTGTACTGTCATCACATGAATGTGCTAGAGGATCAGGATGATCCAGAAACTTTTTCAAGTATTCTGCAAGTAGTTTTATGTTGAATGCTGGATCAGGCAAATATTCAGCAGTGCCCATCTCATATTCTGACCAGTGGGCTCCCTACCCCCAAATCAGGAGAGACTAGCAAAACATTACAGTATTTGATACCTGAAATAATTTTTTCAGTAAAAGGTTCAACAAAATAGAATTAATGCCACTACATCCCTAAAAACACACCAAATGGTGCAATTGCCCCATTATTGGTGTGATGTGTACTCCATACTGTGTTGAGCTCCTTGTAATTGGAGCAGGGGTGCATTTGCAGGAGTCGGTACTCACATGATCTCTATTCCAGCACTAGCCTTGCTTACTGTGGCATTATTAGCTTATCCTTTTTAGCTTTTGCACCTTTCTCAGTTATTGTGCTCAGAATGGATGGACTTTCCTACTAAATCTCTCTTTCACTGGAAATAAAGCAAAAGATCTCTCTCGTATCTTGAAGCAGTGTGACCTGTAGAGTCACTCATACAATAGCTGGTCATTGCCGGTGCTAGACAGTCTAAGTGCAATAGCTTTTCCTTTTCCTTTTAAGGAATGACATTACTGGAGAGGTTGGAATGAAAGTCCCATCTGTACACCAGATCCTTATCTACTGTAAACTGTGCTATTGAAGTCTGTGGTTCTTTGCTCATTTGTATCCCAAGGGGTATGTTGAATAGGAAATAAATTGGAAAAAAAAAAGCAAAGTTGCTGCCTGTCTTTCCTGAGACACCTGATTGCTATAAAACAGAACAAAAATTGTGTGGGTTTTGAGGCTGTATGATACATAGAAGATATTTCCTAGGGAAACAACAACAACAAAAAGCCGAATGAATCAGTTGTAGGTTAAAGCGATTTGAAAATAAAATGAAATACTGAAGAGAAAAAGGATGCACAGGGGGAATCAGGCAAGCCAAGACACATCTGGAACTAAACCTGGCTAAGGAAATGAAAAATAAGAAACAGGTTTTCTTCTTTCAGGTGCTTAGGACAAAAACAGAAGAGAAAGAAACTGCACCCTGCCTGATCACTGGAAAACATGGCACCTGTCTATGACTGAGATGTACAAAACTGAGATACTCAACAAAGTTTTTTGCTTTGGTCTTCCCCAGAAAGTGCTCCAGTTATGTCACCCAATTCCAGAGTCCAAAGGTAGGGACTGGGAAAATGCCCACTTAAATGCCCCTTAAGAGAAGATCAGGTTTAAGACCAGCTAAGGAGCCTCAATGTGTACAAATCCCATCTTTTCTTGCCTTCTGTCCCTCCCTTTCCAGATGACCTCGCACAATAGTTGTAAGGCTCTGCAGGTGGAACCGAACAATTACAAAGGTGCTGGTTGTTCTACTCGATGCATCAAAACTGCATCCATAAAGAAAAGAAGATGGGTAAAACTCTCTTCTGAAGGGAACAGAAAACCCAGTGTCTCTGATGCAGGTAATTGAGCTTGCAGCATTTCCTTCCCCATTTAAGTTTGAGACATCTCAAACATTTCTGTAGCATGAAGCATTTTTCTTACCTACAACAACTCCAGATAAATTCGGTAACATAGTGGTTGCTGTCTCCATTTCGTTGATGGGAACTTTACTGTCCGTTGAGACAAGTGTCTCTGGGTGGTATTTTGACCCACTTCTCAATTTTCAGAGGATCCCTGGAGCTCTAGTTGCAGTGTTTGGAAGTAATTAGCATGTTTTTTAAAAGGGACTGAACTGCAGTTAAATTATCTATATGTCACTATATTGTGCAGGACAGTGTGCAGGATTCCACTTCTTTTTAGCTTTCCTGACACCAGATGAAGTAAAAGCATTTATTTAGAAGCCCTTTCACATCTGAACTGAACCTACAACCTTCCAAAGCAAAGTTAGAATGTAGAAGCATAATGGCTCATGCAAGAATTCTAGTCAGTAAATAATTAGAGGCATATGGTAGTCTTGAATTGAAACATTGTCCAGGAAATGTTAGTAGTGCTCAGGGAAAAAACATTGATGCTATACTTGGGGTTTTTTGTGTGGTCCTAGGGAAACAGAGGGTTCTTTTTGTAGATGATGCTGTGGAGGCCAAGTTCCATGACTATTATTAATTGTATATTGTCTCAAATTACATTTTCTACATAGGTTCTTCAGTGTGCATTAAGCGAATTTCAGTGGGTGTTGTTAATATAAAAATGTGGTGAAAGAATTTATGTGCACAGTTCTTGCTGGGTTGGAACATCAGGGGCAAGGCTTTGAAGGAAGGGAACCCAACACCTTCAGCAGTCCGGAGATTCAAGTGATATTCTTCCACCTGCCAAGATAGTCCTATGTAGTACTGACTAATTATGTATGACAAACCCTCATTTTGCAAGTGTGATGTAGCTCATTTCAGAGTTTAAAGGCTTAGTATTATAGCATTTAAAAAAAATCAGAGAACAGTGATTTTTGAGAAAATAGAACACTAGAGAGGTGCCAAATTCTATTCAAATTAATTTTCCTTCAGGGAAAAAGTGGAGTTTTTGCCTTGTTTTGGCTCTGTATGAGGCTACATTTTAAAGTTTCTTAGCTCCTCACAAAACTGTTTTTCAAGATCTGCTATAGTGAGATACCATTTCTGAGGATTATTAATGGATGCATATGGATGAACTTACATTTTATCTGGTGCGTTGTGACTTTAGTGCATGGCGAGTGTCACAAAACACATTTTCTAAGTTACCTGCATAGGCACGCAGACACCTGAGAAAGTGTCAGATTTCCACTCTTACTTTCCAGAATTTATTATGGATTCTTCTCACGATGTGGCAATGTATAAAACATGCTGTTTAATTTTCATTGGTTTCACAACAGCTGCAGTTGTAAAGATGATTGCCACAAAGTTACGCAGCTCTAATTGGTCTGCATACAATCATTTACATAATTCTTCCACACATTCAAATCCAAATAGGGTATCATTCAGTCAAACAAATCTCCTTCATGTCAATGAATAAGAAAAGAGCCTTTGGGTAAACAAAATTTATTTCAAATGATTTGAAGTAAAATATGCACCTAGTAATAATATCAGGATGCTTCAGAAATACATGTCTCTTTGCTTTGTTCATTTTACAAAGATATTTCTTTTGACAAGACAACATGAGTCTTGAACTAATTATGAGTGATATTGTAGTCTTGTGAAGATATTCACAAGCAAAAGTCTTGATTCTTCCTAGCTTCATATTTTCCTGCCATCAAAAGTGATAGATTCTGGTAAAAATGCATGATTTTTAGTACTAGAAATGAGAGGGTAATTAAGTGGGTTTTTTTAACAAGTATGTTGGCAGAAATTTTACTTCTATTGAGTATTGCAAGGTAAGTTTCTTTTTTAACATTAAGTTTTTATAAGAAGAATCTGCATCTTGTCACCACCAGTAAGCTCATATTTTTAGAATCCTATCTCAGAGGTACAGCTAGCATGTGTTAGTGAATAATTGATGGTTTAAAAATTGTGTAATGCTGCATACAAATGGTTGTCCTCAATTTTAATTTCCCCACTTTGTGGTAGTTCAACATGAGGTGACTTACACTATTTTTATTCCAAAGCAAGACTTTTTATAAAATTAATTTGTTCCAGATGTGTTTAAGTACTTACTCCTGTGGATAGGATGCTTTCTCACTCAGTATTCCTGGAAGTAGGAGAGTCACATCTGTTGGTTTTCTTCAGAACTTTTGGCTTTGAGAAGCTGCTTTTATGAATGAAATGTTTGTATTTAGTTCACTTAATATCCTTTACTAAATGAGTCAGTGAAGCACATGTGGATAAGTTTAGCCTTTATGCTGTTGATATTTGTCTACTTTCCAGTCAAAGGGAAAATGAAGGGATATGAAAAATTACTTGTATCATCCTCCAGGTTTAGCTGGCCCATTTTACAAAGTCTGTGAAATGGTTTTGGTTTCCTGCTTTAATGCTTTTTATTGGTCGCTTTTATACTCTTTTCCGTATGTAAACAAACTTGATCTGTGGCACTGCCATATTTCTTTGATACTAACATGATACTACAGCAAAGTAAGTCTAAGGCCAGAACAGATAGGAAAGATAGAGAGGAACAATAACAAATGCACCTCCAATTCCATAAGAATTTTCTCATGTGGGAAAACTACTCCTCCATAGGAAGGAGCAATTTTGGCTTCCTTAACCCCTTTTAACAAATGCCTTTGTAGGAGATACATTCATCTTGCTCTAAAATATTTATATACAGGTTATTGGTTACAGTCCCAAATTGTCATATGAGGTCTCCTGCTCTTCTTTTATTGAGGCCAAAGAGCAGAGTGTTTAGGAGTTTGAAAGTCAGCTAGTTCTAGGTCAAAATGAGTCATTGCTAGGTAAGAACTCATTTAACAAGGTTTAAAGACTCTTAGGTTCCACAGCTCCATTTACTGGGTTTGGTTTTAAAATTCTTCCCTCCATATGGGATGAAAGGTGAAACGTAACCTTCATCTTGACTTCTTTCTTGAGGAAACTGAAACAAGAGTAAAGTCTAAAGCCATAGTAATGTGCATAGTTAAACTAATATTTTAATGGCAACTTGGGATAGTCTAGTTGAATTCATACACTTAGAGGCAAGCTTTAATGAATTTGAACTGAGTGTAGCAGTTTAAATTAGGGTGTAATTAGTAAACAGCTAATTACAGAGTGTGCAAAATGAAGAAATGAAAGCTTATGAGACTCTCAGAATAGCTAACTGTGGTCTTAGGTAGATGTTGTAAATATTCTGGTTAGATTTGATTTTCATCTAATGAGGTTTTCAGACATTTGTTTTATTTTATTCTGTGTTTAAAAAAAGCTTTATGAGGAAAACTCCAGACTTTTCATTGAAGATTTCCCTAAAGCAAAGTATTGGGAGTTGGGGCAGGCAACACAGCAGTGTCAGAAAATTTGTTATCTGAATTTTACAGAATTTTTACTTCTGACACCTGGCAGGCAGCAAGGACAGCTCTGCTTGTCTCGTTCTCATGCATTCTGGGAGTTGCAGATTGCTCATGCTGAGCTAAGGGAAGGTATGTAAAATAGCGAAAGTTTTTTTAGAGGATGCTCAGGACTTCTGAGGGGATTGTTCTGATCCTAGGGGAATATACATATGTATTTGATACATTCAACCCATTTGTCTTCAGGGGACACTAAAAGGGTATGGTTACTTCAGATATGGAGATGTCATAAATAGTTGGGCTCTCTGACAGAAGACTTATTTTTGAGGGATCTTCTGGACAGAAGAAAGAAACTGTAATTTTATTTTTAATTTCATGGTAGGTTAAGAGCTGTTTGAAGCTGCCAGGATATCATGGTCAATTTATAAAATTTTGTTAATATGTACTTATTGCAATTTGTTCTGTTTAAACCATCAGGAAGATAGAAGTAGAAATTATAAGGAATATTTACTTAACAGGATCATAACATGCTTAATTACTAAACTTTACTCAGAAATGGAAAAATAGGCAATAGACTTATAAAAGGTGCACAAAATACTGAAATGGAAAATCATTATGTCTCTTCATTCTTTAAAATGAAGTCAGCAAGTAAACACCCAATTCTATTTGCTCACAGGCAGGCAGATTTTAGCAGTAAAAAACTGATTTTTAATGTCAGTTTTTCCTTGTAAGACTGAGTGTAGACTCCTCATGGGGTGGTTGTGTGCTTGTCTGTGCTTACGTCTGTCTGTGGGAGTGTTTCTGTCCTGGTGGCCACGTCCTTTCCAGCTGTCTGCATGCCCTTCTAAACAAAACCACCCCTGAAACATACTGAACCTCATGTTGTTCACACTGACTTCTTAAGTCAGGTAAGTCACCCAGGGTCTCCTTGCTTAAATCAGTACCCAGCCCTGTGATTATACCTGGAATCATTAGGAAACTCATTTTTCTCTGGGAAACCTGCAATGAGTAAAGCAGCAGCGCTAGCAAGAAGATAACGTACTTGTAGGAAAAAATATGTGTCTGTAGAGAGGAGATAACTAAAAAAAATATTTCTTCCTTTACATAAAGAGCTGACACCTAGAAAGTATTTAGCATTATTTTTACAGCAACGTTTATCTTTCTTCTGGTACTGTGATTTCTCAGTGTTTAAAGTTCAATAGGTGGATATATGAGGAGAGTGGTAAGGTGGGAGGGTGGGATGGACTCCTCCTGTTTTACTGTTTGGAGAAACCAGGAAATCGCACAGTTGAAAAGCAGGCTTTAAATCTGCTTTAGTGAGAGAAAAGAGGATGGTGGAGGAAAGGAATAATTAAGTGGGACATGTAAGCTGAAGCTTTCTCTCCACTGTGTTCCAGGACTTGATCTTATTTCAAAGACTTCAGAAGGGATGAAATCAGCATGTAGAAGTTGAAGTAATCTAACTGGAGCACTTCAGTAGGTAGGAGAAAACTATGTGAATACATTTATTTGCGCTGGTGGAGATGGGATTTTAAGTTGGGACAAGAAAGATTGTGTTCCGTCTGTTAGTGTATACTGACCCAAGGGGAAAAATGTCCCCAGTCAGGTGTGCAGGGGGATTCTGTATGCAAAAGGCTTATAAATCACAGGTGAAAAAGAGGTTGCTTCAAGATTTCCATGCTTTCGACAGTGTGCTTAAGAAGTTTATTATCATTTGAGAGTGCATTTTGCTCTGGCAGCAAAAATCTACAGAATGACTTTTTTACCTGCCTAAAACATTGAAGCAGCTGAAGATAAGACTGGGACATTAGTTGGTTAAAAAAAAAACAAACAACAAACAAAAGCAAAATATATTGGCAAGTCATCTTTGCAAAGCATTTAAAGGATTCAGGAGTACTGTTGATCATTTTCTTCCTTTGAGGTTTATATACATATTGGTGTATCTCTAGAAACAAATAGGTAAAAATACTGGCAATAAAATGAGCTTTAAAATATGTATTATTTTATACTGTTTTCTAAGGACTTTCAATAATTTTCAACTCTTGTCTCCTAAAATAGAATTAAAGTGGAAAGATGTCTTAGATTTTGGAGAATTGCTGCCTTAACATCTTGAATAATTATGCTTATATATGTATTTATATAAGCAACAACAGATATGCATATAAAAGTGCCTTATGCTAAGACCTTGTATATAGTATTTTACGTTCAAATAATTTTTAAAATTAAGATATTGCTAGTGTAATGCTCTGTAGCACTGCATGTTTCTGAGAGAGTTTATTTAGGCTTTGATCCATAGTATCTATGAGTTTTCTGATGTGAATTTTCCATTAAATTGCTTCTCATTTTGTATTAGTAAATAATGAAGAATACACACAGAAGGCCTAAAGCACCTCTATCTATGCAGCTTGTGGCGCACGATTGGAATTTTGTATGTGAAGATAAGGCAAAATAAATAGTACAAATAGAGAAATTAGTCTGCAAATGTTTCTGAATTGCAGTGTTTCTGTGTATTTAAAGAAGCTGCCTGATGTCAGTAGGGACTAATTAAAGGAAAACCAAAACAAGTGGTAAATAGGTTCCTATCTGCGCTCATTGTTTAGGAAGAGTGGGAGAGATTTTTCAGTTCTAGGGTATCTGACTTGAAGAACAGGGAACATTCTTAGGGAACATTCTTGATTTAAGGAGCTAAAAGAAGCTAAAGGAGGCAAACAGAGACCACAGGTGTTAGGAGGCATGGAAATAGTTGCATAGCTAAAGAGTCACAGATTGATTTGTATATTGTAACAGTAAGAACTAGATTTTGGTATGAAACCTGAATATTTATATAATTGAGGTAAGTCTAGCCCCCTGCTAAAACACCAACTGTATTTTATTCATCTGAGTGTGAGCAGCCACATATACCTTGGAAGCTTGCTGCTATTTTGTGCTCTTGAGCTTTTCACATACTCACAGTCGTGGAAATTTCTAGAGCAAAACACTAATTGGAGGCTTTGGAAATGCTGGCAGCAATTTACTTATCTGTCTTTGAATATGTACATGTCTAGCTGGGTCTATAGATCTGTGGGCAATTTATTCAAATAAGAGAGTTCAAGATACTAATGCTGCTCTGGCATAATAACTGTGCTATCAAAGCAGGAACTGTGTAACACAGTAATGAAAATTAGTAATCATTATTATTTTTTGGGGCTGCCATTAAAATATTTAATTGTCCCTCAGTATAAGTTTTACCTTATTAACATCTAAAAAATAGGCTTATATAATTAGGTGTAGTAGTGAAAATAGATAACAGGATTAAATGTCTGTCTAAGTGATCAAGGGGCACTCTTAAGAGATTCATTAACTCTCAGGAATATATGCAGAAAAATTAATTAAATCCAAGACAAAATTTAATTGTGAAGATGGCATGCAAAATGGTTGCAAAACAGTTTTCTCTATGTTAGTAATGCTTATTAAAGAAAATTGTGATGTGCAGAGGCATGAAGGAGGTTTCCTCAATGCACCAACCCCAGCATTGTTGTCTGTTCTTGTTGAGGACAACATAATACCTGGAACCTCTTTGGCTGCATGGGGACCTCAATTGCAGCTGGATTTTCTGTGTTACTGCTGTTGTAATAAAAGAGAAAAGTGCCTGTAACTGATAAATGTCTTGAAATACAGAAAATGTGGTGCTTTTTCCTCCAAAGGTTCCAAAGAACTCTTCAAGAGCTTCAGTGCAGCTTGGTGTGGCGATACTTGGAAATGGAGTTTTGCTCTTGCCTGAGGTTGGAATATAGATTCAATCAGATAATTTCTATTCATCGCCTTTTGTTATTTACAAGACCTAGGGTAATATTACATGCTGTTACCCTAAGAACCTGAACTGAACCCTGTGTTGTACTGTTAGACCAGCTGTAACCTTTCTGCAAAGTTGCCTTTGCAGATCCAAGATAGAGAATAAACAGTGTAATGAGTTGTTAAAGGCAGAACCATGTGTGCTTGTGTGCTAGAATAGAAAGTTACTCAAAACTGGTTTGTTCTCATTTGTTTAGTGTGCTTAAGCTCAACATGCCTTAATTTTGTACTTTCTGAGAGATTTTCGTTCCCATTATTCACAGCACTGAGTTCTGGCTTTTGGGAATTTTTTATACTGTATTTCCATTTTTCTATGACAAGCGTCTTTATTACTGGCCCAATGTAATTAATTTGTAAATGAATGCTTGTTCTTATCTATGTGTATCATATATAGATAACACCACCAAGCTTTCCTTTAATTGATGTGGGGGTGGGAAATTTCAAGGCTAGAAGGGAATCTTAAAGGCATAACTCCCATTAATCTTACCCTGTGAATAGCTTGCTTTCAGTTGAAATTTAGATCATGGTAAATATAGCTGTGTGAATCAGAGCAAAGCATGATTATGAGAGCAAAGCATTGAACAGTTCCTGCTGGTTATATGCTGCACATCAGTGTCAAATGCTTACAGCTCTGCATTCAAAGTCTGTATGCTAAAAACTGAGGGGAAAAAAATGAATTTAAAGTGCTCCTTTAAATTGCATACAGATAGAAAGCCTGAATGTTGTCAATAAAATTCACTTGTCCAGTTCCTCCACAATTAGAAGCCTCCTTTTTAGGCAATTATGCTCTGTATTTCTTATATCTTTGATTTTGAATTTTTATTTTTTTCCTTAGGAAGTTTTTTAGAATGGATCCCTGGAAACCACTTCTTCTTCTCTACATTTTCACCTTCTCTACAGAGTCAGAGGAGACTGGTAATACACTAAAGAAATGACTTTTCAAATCAATAGCAAAATTGGCTTTTTACATTTATACCCAATGTCAGAGTAAGTTGAGGAATTGATGAAAATTTTTTCTAACTATGAATTATAATTGGGGATACTGTAGTATGTTTTTATGAAACGTATAACTACAATAAGAGAGTTTTTTTTTAAATTGCAAAATTTAATGCAACAGCTCGCATTTTGAGTTTGTTCATGCATGCTGAGGTTTCACATTTGCAAAAGCAGCGTAAAGCTCTTACAATTGCAAGACTGCCAAAAGCAAGGTAAGTCACGGTATTTAGCAGTTCCATTTTGATAGTCCGGTCTTCTGGAAGATCTGTTTGAGAAACGTTCTGCCCAGTTACAAGGTATTTTCTGCATGACTGTTGATTTGAGGAAATAATAACTGTTCCATCCATGCTCTGCTAGTGTTATGTGCTTCTGGAATTTGTGGAAACACATGAGTTTAATACCTATTACAAAGAAATGTGCTTAGTACTCAGTAGGTTGGTGTGAACTAATTTTTTTCCCCTCAGAAAATAAATATTAATTAGTAATGTATGCATGGGGAATGGAGCTCAAAGTGCATGACTAGCTTTTCCTTTACTCTTTTGAGAGCAGGCCAACACATTCCAATGGTTGTGTTTCACATACAGAAGTGTTTAATATGCATTTACTACAGATACATTCTGAGTAGACTGTGAATGAAAATTGTGTTGTGGATTTCAGCATCTCTCCTTTTCCTGCAAATGGTGTTGAGAAGAATGTATCTTCTGACCCTCTGTATGATAAACAGTGGAAAAGAAGGAACTAGTGGGTGATGGCAATTTAGCAGAATAGATGGAAAGGTTTTTCTGCAAAAGGACAATAGGTCTTGGATTCTGAAAAGCAATTAGGATTCAAAATTACTTTTCTGTTAGATTACACAACCCTTAGGGGAAGTTACAACATATGTTTTCAGTCTGCAAGCAAGCTTCCATGACAGACATCATTTTCCTGGTAGATGGATGTGAGTCAGCACAGTGATGTGACATACACTGAATTCTTGTTGAACACTTTTTATAACAAGAATGATTCCTTATAGAAGATTCAAAAATTACATTACAAGGAAGGAGGCACCAAAACAGGGCAGAGCCTCCAGTGCTAGAGAATCACATCATAGCAAGTGCTGGTAGCCAAAAAGAGGCTTGTCCAGAGCCTTTTTCACTGAGTACTCTGCTGACAGGGTAAAGGAGCAATGGGATCTGTGTATTTGAAGCTGACATAGGGATGATAAAATCTCCCTTGAGAGCTGTTTTTAATAGCTGATGATGCAGGGAGATTTCACAGTGGGAATTCTTGATGTACTGAAAATCATCAAAAATAATGTCAATCAGGTCTGTTAATGCCAACATCTCCCTGGTCAGGGTAAGGAACAAACAAACCTTTTGTTGGATGTATAATGACAAATATCCGCATGGCTTTCTGGAGTGATAAAAGTGCACAGTCATGCAATTGTTTTATCAAAGAATACTGCCCATGTTTGCAACTCACAACTTGTACTTCACTTCAGTCAAGAGCCACTACACTCCTTGCTATGGTAAATAGCTTCTAACTACTTCATGTTAAGCCTTGATATTCATAGTTCCTCAGTGTCTGAAAGGAGCCAGAGCAGATACCCACAGCAGGTATCTTAATAAAAAGAGAGATAATTCAGTGATATTTTAAAAAGAACCTCTTAGAAACATAACTTTGCCGTCTCCAGCTGACCATACTGCTTCAGTGGGACTGTCAGCAGCCACTGTCTGTCAACAACACTGAAGTCTCACAGAAGCACTGTGCAGAGGGGGTGTGAGGAAATCCATCCTTGAATATGTGGGAGGTATTGGCAAGATATGAACAGCAAATCCATGGTAATTTTGAGGTGCTACCTGAAATCTTTTCCTAGATGAGAAACAGAAAGTGGTATCTATTACTACATCTTTTAGATGGCAACAGTGGCTTGGATGCCACACAGCCTGAGAGGCTGCCAACCCCAAAGAAAATAAAGGTTCAGTAATGCCTCTAGTTAACATAGCAACTTTTATCAAATGTCACATGCTGGTTTTGAGTCTGAGTTTATTCTGCCTTGATGCTGCATTACCAGTCACCTTATCATGTGGGAGGACTGAAGTACAGAACATACACAGTTGCTCTTTAATATTACATATTCATGCCAGCTATGTAGTTTGACAGTACTGTAGATGTGTTTGTTAAATTGCAAAAAAGAAAAATGGAGTCCATGACAAACCAAAAACTGATCTCTTCTGACTGTGGCATAAGTGCACGGCATTGATTGGGTATGGCAAGAAGAGACAGTTCTCTCTTTGCTCATCCTTATAGGGACTGTGACAGTTGTTTAAAGCTCCTTGTTGTCTTCCTGTGTGTTGTGTTCACGTAGAGGTGATATTTTACATGTGCTGGGTGTATTCTCTTTGTTCTCCTTGTTATGCCATAAAATTGATCCAACCCAGTTCTCCACGTTTCATTCCCTTTGTGATCAGAAACTTACTGAGAAAGGAGTACTGGGGTGAACACACTGCTTGTCTAAGGCATTTTGTAACAACAGCTGAGCCTCTTGTGCATCCTAGGCTAGTGAGATCTTGAACACCCAAAAACTGTCTGGTGTTTGCCAGGGTGTTGGAGACCAAAATGAAGAGCTGAACCTTTCTTCCTAAAGACAGAAGCAACTCCATGTAAATTATATCGGTTCAGGTGGTTTGCAGAGAGAACAGCTGGGCCTGATTCAGTATGAGCTCTGCACTCCCTCCTACTCTTTTTCCCATCAAGAGCTGAGCAGACTCCCAGATGAAAAAACATTCCCTGGCTCCTGCAAGCAGAGAGAGAGGGCTGCTGTGTAAGTGGAATGCGCTGCCATGGAGCAGCGTGACCGTGGCTGACGCAGTAGCACCTCCTGGTGTTTCATGGGAGGGAACAGGGAGATTTAAAGGGAGACACAGCAGTAAACTTAATATATATACAGGCACACTTGTTTAGAGAGACAGTAGTTAAGGAAAATGTATTGGGTTTTGTCTCAGTGATGCATATATTTCTTGGTAAGACCTGCATACATTTGTCCCATAAAATGAAGATCAACTTTCTGTGAAGCCTGTTTTATCTTGTCCTGTCATCTATTTTAATATATTCACTGACCTTCTTCCCTGTAATAAATCTATTAATTCCCTTTTCTCCAGTCACCTTCTCTTAAACTGACAGATTTTTCAATTTAAAGAATTACATTTCAGGGATAGCATGTTGACAGGAGAAAAACCCCAACCCTTTGCAGCAGTAAGGCTTAACAATGTGGGTGCTTGTAGCAGAATAGGTGGTGAGAAAGAGAGCTTGGCAACACTGTTTACTCCTGCAAATAAATAGAGATTATCAACAAGGTATAGAATACCTACCAGTAGATGTTTTACACATTCTCATGCACAACATAGTAGCACAAAAAGTGAACTATTTACTGCTGTTTTGTTATTCATGCTGGTACACTGAGGACTTGACAGAGAATGTTTTAAGAGCTGAGCAGTGTGGATGGCCAATTGTCAGAGCAAAATTGCTGAGTTCATGCTTACCCTTCACACTGCCCCCAAACTATGTGACTAAAAAGGTCCAGGTCTTAGAAGAACCTCATTGTGAACATATACTCTCTGTGTGCTGTACAAGAACACATACTGGAAGAAATATCCATTAGATTTTGTGTTCACATGTGTGTGTGTGTGTAGACATGCATGCATATATAGATATATTTAACTGTTTTGTTGTGAGCTAAAAAGATAAGAGGCATAGATTTTTGATGTTGCTCTGACGTCTGAATGTCAGAATTTTTTAGCCCTAAAATCTCTCTCAATGTGACCTTTTACATTCAAAGATTTTCACACTGCTTTCTGGCAGATCATATCCTCTAGGGGGCGGTTTGTACCACAAGTGAAAATATTGAAACATAACAACAGTCCCTCTGAGATGAAGTTATTTCTAGAAGTATTTGGTTAAAAAACTGAACATATTTATCTCTTTCATGAGAGAGGGAAAACTCAGAAAACTTATGTGGAATAATAGGAACAAGCCCAAACTCACAAACACAGAAAGCAATCTTATGTTTGCTAAGTGTTTCAGAATCAATGAGTGAAAAGAGAATAAAAATAGGTAGAGTGCTGTTTTACAGCTAAAATTGCATGCCTCTGACTTCCTTGCAGAGGTACAACAATGAATAATAATGCATACAGAATAAAATTCTACATGAGAAATGAATAATCAAGTTGGAGAAGAAAAAACCATGTGGTTTAGCTGAGGTTTTAATGAGGGCAATATGATTGGGGCAGGGGGAGGAATTAACCCTGTCACGCTATTGGTTGTTATTATAAGGAGCAATGTGATTCCATAACTGAGGTAGACATCACCTTACAGCAGCTGTTTTTTCACAATGGTTATGGCATTTCATGCAGGCAATGCTGCCCTTCTCTCTCATTTTTGTTTCTTTGGCCTGTTGTTCTACATTTGCATGTATCACCTGGTGTTGTGACAAAGAGACAAAGCATAGCCAGTCATCAAGGTTCCATTCACAGTTGGAATTTGTGTTGTATATTCTCCATTGGTAACAAAGCTCATGGAGACATTTTCAAAATTAGGCCCTTTGAGGGCACTGGGCATCTGGGGGACAGATACGTTTTGCAGTTTGGGTGCGTGCAGATGTTGAGTAATTTAGTTCTTTGTATTAGCAAGTTCACATGGCCACACTGAAATCTGTGGGCTGATGGTGTTTTATGTTTATGGAAAACCTATCTCACTGATTCTTACTTCTGGCTTTAAATCTACCATGTTGCATTTTGTTCCATGATTCTGACAGAAAACAAGATCACAAAGAATGTATGTTTATAGTTTCCTGATTCCTATATTTTTTTTCAGAATGCAACATAGATCTTTCTATAGCAATTGATATTTCAAGGAGCATGCAGCCAGCACCTACAATACTTCTGAAACAGAGACTGCAAGCATTCCTCCCTAGACTTTTGCTGCAGATGAAATCACTGCCAAATACCAGCTGTAATGCTCCAGTCGACATTGGGTTCAAGTTCCAAGTATTGGCACAGAACAAACAATTAATCTTTGACTCTGGTTTTGAAGACTATGATGAAGAGATCATCCAGAACTTCTTCGATGCACAGACTACTGTGGACACCTACATGAATGCTGACTTTTTGCAGGCATTTGAGGAGAACTTCTTTAATGTGACCCCTGCTAAAGTTAAGGTAACTTAATGGTATGAACATACATCTTGGGAAAATTAGGCATTTTGATATTTACAAACTCTGATGTTGAGTGTTCCAGGAAGACAAAAAAGTTCGGGAACAGATGATGCTACTATGCAGAATCACAGAACGGTAGAGATTAGAAGGAATCCCTGGAAGTCACCTTCTTCAATCCCTGTGCTTAAGAAGGATCAACTAGAACCTGTCCAGGGCCATGTCCTGATGGCTTTTGTGTATCTCCAAGAATGGGCACCACTCAACTTCTCCAGGCAACCTATATCAGTGCCCAGTTACCCTCATGCTTTCTTAAGTTTATACAGAATCTCCTGGTTTTTCCATTGACTTGATATAACCCTATATATCAATTCCAATTCCTTAGGCACTCTTGTAGTGAGATGGTACCCAGAACATTTGGCTTAACACATGTGATGAAGAGTATTCATACAGACAACCTTCTTCTATCTACCATGAAATAATTGTACTTTGGGCAGTGGAAAGTGGTTTTCTTTCAGCAACTCTTATTCCTAAAAAGAAACTACTTTCTTATTCCTGATTCTGTATCTTTGTTCAGAATAGTGACAGCTCAAAGCAGGTCACAGTAAAAGGTCATCTGAGAAATTTGTTTACAGAAGTTTATTCATGACATTAACTTGTCAAATAATTTCAAATAGCAAAGCAGAGTTTTACTTGCAGATAACTGAAGATCAGGAAAATCTGCCTAGATGCTGCAGTTAATTCATCCATCTTGAAGTGAGGTGGAGGGAGAAGCATAAGCCTTCATCTAATCTCTTCTGAAATTCATGGGAATTCTTTCAACTTGGTTCAAGAAATTCAGATCTCATTGGAGTGTTTCAGGGTCAATGCCTTGACAATTTATTCATGATAAGGCATTGACTCTGTAAAGCACTGAGCATGTCCTGTAGTAGCTGTTTGAATATTAGCACTTACTAAGGTCTCTAAACAGGAACACCTTCTTACTAAGGAAGGACTGTTTAGTTCTTGCCAAATACATAAGGGTTTTCCTCTTCCAACTTTGTTTTCACTTTTATAAAACACCAATTTTAATGTGACATGGAGGGAGAAAACCATATTACAAATTCCTCTGCTTTCACATGAAAGTTGGCATTTTTTACAGCATTTGCATAGGTGTATGTGACTTACCAATTTAAGTTGTCATTTGTGCATATTTAATGATTTTTTCCCAAAGATTTCTTAAAATATCTGATCAAGGAACATGACCATGTAAGATTTTGCTTGTTCTGAGTCTCAGAGAAAGAATTTGTTTGACATAAAAGTAAAAGCAGTGCTTTTTTCCTCCTAATTGCCAGTTTTGGAGATCAGTGTCAAGCAAGGCTTCTTTCTGCGTAGGCACTATTATTATAAATAAATATACTGCATATCTCAGCACTTTACCAGTGGATTAATATTCTTCTCTGACACTGTTTATGTACAAATTGAAAGTATTAGACTTTGGAATGCACATGAAATCACAATTTAATCTTCCTAGGATCCTGAGAAATAACATGCTTGTTCTGTAAAGATTATTAGTTATAAAAATCATCAGGGCCCATGATTCTCTGTTGCTTGAATTTCTTCTTTTCTTTATTATTTGTTTGTTTAGGAACAAAAAAGTTGTACCTAATACCATCATTTTCAACAATGGATGTGTTCCAACAAGAGCTTGATATAAACAAATGCTTTGTAAACATCATAACATATCTTTACATATAATGCCCACAGTAACACCTGACATTCTCTGTTTCCCATGTTTTTAAAATGTAAAGAAAAAAAACCAAGCAAACCCAGGCCTACACTGTTGTCTTCAACAGCCTGTGATGAATTTACCCATCCATGGTCCAGCTCTCCGCTGTATCACACAGTGCTTGAGCAAATATAGAATTTGTACCAGTGCCTCCATATTGTTTGTTTGGTAACTTACCAGTTAAGTTCTAGCTTAAATTGGTGTGGCAGCCCCTTCATTTACTTTTGTCACCTGTAGAAAAATTTACCTTAACAGAAGTAAAGGTGTTTGCATGGGTCAAAGCTGTGTCTTGCATAGGGAATGTAAAATATGAAGGGTGGGAGGGAAGAAGCTCTAGCCGTGCTTGTCCCTTGTTGGTCAGAGAGTTTAGGAGGATTTTAAGTCATTACCATTGGGGATAGGACACAATTTACTTGTGCAGCTTTTTTCTGGGCAAACTAATCCACTCAGTGGATGGAATCTTCTGATCTGTTGTTTCAAAGAGGGAATTGGAGGAGAAAAATGGGAAGAGACTGGTAGCTTGAGGGGGAGCTATAAGAATTTGTGCTGTCCTCCATCCTGCGAGAGACTTAACTATAGCTCTTTGGCTATCTTTGCCTGAAAAGATGGAAATGTAGCCAATACAAATTATTAGCATCCTGAGGTGAGCTAAACCTGATGTCTTAAGAAGGAAACATAAGGCAGAGAACAAAGCAGAGTGATGACTTGCCCTTTCTGCCCCATGTGGAAGGGGCAAAAAGACATAAATATCTGCATGGGGAGGAGGATTAGACCCAGAGAGGATGTGCTTCCTGGTGTGGTTCAGTTGGCAGCCAATAGGAGCTGCTCTTGGAGAAATGGGAAAATTTGTTTGCTCTAAATTCTTCTCCACATTCTCATGTAAGAGAACTGTTCAGACATCAGAGAAGGTTTGTTGGTGGGTAAGTTAAAAAACAATTTGTCTCCTACCTCACATGCTAAGATGACAGATATAATAGCCATGCTATATTCAGCAAGAAAAATCCCTCATATGGAAGTGCTGTCAGGGAAGAGAGGCTTTTGTGTTCTGTTCTCATTCTTCCTCACTACCATTTTCCAACACACATTTCAGATCTACCACAGTGTAGACCATCTCATAGTCATTTCTCAATGTGAACTGTAATTCTTACGAAGACTGAACTTTCAGTTCCTTTGCAATTGACTTGTCATTACTCCCTTTCCTGACAGGTTCTGTTAGTCTTTTCAGATGGACTGGATGATTCACTAGAAAACCTGAAGAAAGCAGCAGACTCACTTCATGTTAAAGGTATTACAGTACCACCTTGATGCTCCAGCCTCCTACTACCACAGGCCTGATGTACAGCTCCCCCACTGCAACTTTTCTGTGTAATACTGCCTCTCTATGCTCATGTGGCATTGCCCCGGAGACCCTGGGAGAGTATTTGCTTCTCCATGTGAAGCAGTGTGCATGATGACTTGTCACTATATGGCAGATGATGCCAGGGACATGCCTAGGAGTGCAGAGGTTCTGGTTTCTGGAGTCCAGCTCCAACAGCTGGAGCAATTCAGAATGGACTCCTCTCAGTGATGAGTACAGCACCAGAGGTTAGATACAACTCCGACTTCTCTAGGAAAAAGAAGGTTTGAACTTGTGTTTGGGCAGTCTGGTCTGACAGCTGGGAAGAGAAGTAATTTGAAAAATTACTGGTCTGGATTTTTCTCTTACACATTTTTCTCAATAGTTTGATTTCTTTTAACATTCTGTGTTGAAGCCATGTAATGTGAGTCTTGCAGGGAATTGCTATTATTCAAGTTTATATTGTTGGTTAAGTAGTATGTTTTTAAATAGTGGTTAAATTCACTAATTCAAGTCTTACATTGTGCTTACATTGAAGGTCTTGATGCACTTCTATTAGTTGGCCTGGACAATACACAGAACTTGACTGAATTTTGGGAAATAGAGTTTGGCAGAGGGTTTGGATACAATGAACCTCTGAGTGTTGGGTTTGCAGATATTGCAAACATCTTGCAGAGAAACCTTGTAAGTCCTTCTATGATATAAACAAAAGGGGGCAGAAAATCAGTCTTTATTTTATGATTCATATATGTAAATGATTTTTTTTAAAAAATTTTCAGGATACTGTTGCAGAAAGAAAATGCTGTAAGGTTATTTGTAAGTGTCTTGGAGAAAATGGTGATCATGGTGTCCGGGGAAATCCTGGAAGGAAGGTAGGAGGTCCAAGATAGACATTAAATAAAACCTGCTTTTTTTTTCAAAGTGTTTCTGGTTTTTGTAGTATTTCAGAGCATGCATGTATGTCCCTGTGATATTTAATGTTAGGATAGATGAAGGAGAAACATTGAATATGATTCTTTCTCTGCTGCATGCTCCTATGCAAAAGTATCTTTGTAATTGAAAGATTTGTACATATAAAACTCATTAAGCACTCTCCTGCACCAGTTCAGCAGAAAATGGAGAGGGATTAAAGAAATTAAGTCTGATTAATCAAGAAGCTTATTATCTATTGGGAATGAGAAATTTTCAACTGACAAGTTGAGACTGGAAAATAATCCTTTTTCACTAGGTATGTGCCTTATCCTTTTGTGACTGGTTATTCCAAATATCCTCTTCTATAAGTCTGTTTTGATCCAAAAGCATTACTTCTTTTAAGATTTTAAATTGTTTGTTTTAAGCCTTTTTGAATATTACAGATATCACTATTTCTACATCATACTTGTAGAATTAATTATTAAGGTTTTTGATATATGTAGTCTCCATTTGACTACTATTCATTACATTATTTCTACTTATTCCAGTAGCATGTGAGGTAAATGATATCTGCAGTTCACACTCTACGGTTATGTGGTTGCAGTTAAATGGAGTTTTGGTTGTCTCTTAACAAAAGTATAGTCTCCTAATACTTCTTCATAAACAAGTTTACTGATTTTTTCCATTACTCTTGTTGATTTTCTTACACCTTTCTGTTTTACTAAAAGGCTAGATTAAGGTGCTTAGACAGTATTCAGAATGAAAACATGGTTGTTGTGCAACTAGAAATTCCCTTTGTTCCAGTTTCTCTCTGCTCAAGTTTTTGCCCTAAGGGTATGATATTTGCATGACTTCCAATACAAAGTTGAAACATTCCTGTGTGTTTTCAAGGCATTACAATAAGTTTGTCCTAACAAGTTTCCAACTCCTTATATTTTTATTTCACCTTAGAATTTCATTACTATGTAATGCTTCCTTTTCCAAATCACTGGAAAAATGTTTGATTTGACCAAGTATACCAATGAGCTTTTTTATCAGAGAGTTCTCTGAAATCACAAACTGAAATTTTATAATAACCATTGGTATTTTCTTGGGGTTGTGTTTGGGGTTTTTTCACAGCCATTTCAAGCACATGGGACTGTACAGTGTGTCTATGTAAATGTGGGGAGCCTGCTTTCCTCAGCATAACCAGATCTAATTTTCAGGAAATGTTTTCTATCTCTATGTGCAGAATAATCTGATAGAGATGAACCCAGTGTGCTTGGATAACAGTGTTATTTATCTTTTATAAAGGGAAGTGCAGGTTACAGAGGATCTACTGGCCATCCTGGTGAGGAAGGTGGGATTGTAAGTAAACATTTATCTTCCTGCTATGATGTTGTTAGTTGGTGCCTGAACCTGTCTGCACTTACTCACTGAGTACCTATCAATGTTAACCCAAAATGTGTTAAAGGAACAGGTAAATACACAGATCTGTTTCTCTGTGCTTCTGCACCTCACCATAGATCATTACTCAGTTAAAAAGCAACTCACCAAAAGTGGGTTAGTTTATGCAGTTAAAAAAACCAACCCCACTTCAAGTAAAGACATTTCAGTTGGAGATTGGTAATGCACTATAAACATGGCATGATAGTGAGAGTGAAGAACCAGGTGCAACTCAGATTAGTAATTGATGTTTTCTTGTGGCCTGTATGAAAATTTCCAGGTGATTTGCATTTGTGTCCTTAGTGCAGTGAATAGTGATCTAGTTCTGTCTTGCTTTAGTCTTATGTGATGAATTAACCAGTAATCATCATTGTATGGATGAGATTGAACATTTTCTTTTGTTTCTTAGGGAGAGAGAGGCCCAGCTGGTTTCAGTGGGACTCAAGGAGACAGGGGATGTCCAGGTGTCAGAGGCCATAAGGCAAGTATGTAACCTTGAAACATTTCCTTATTTTGTTTCTCACAAACCTGTTTTCTCTACTGGGAACAAATCCCTGTACTGTCTTCCTGAAGCTTGGATGAATGTCAAGATCCAGCTGTAGGAATGGAAGACAGTGTTTGCTGTCTCATTTTGAGAGGTTTTTGTGTAACCCAAGCATGGTTGAGTGGCTCAGGATTTTGCTGACTACGCAACCTGATGATGACTTTTTCACTACCAGTTCCAGACTGGCTTTAGTTAAAGCTAAAAAGCTTTATGGAGTGGGAATGAAAATTAAGCCTGTACTGTCTTCCCAGAGGAAAGGAGGAAATCCCAGTAGAAGGTTTGACCGTAGGGACTACCAATACTGAGCTCAGCATAACTCTGCACAGCAAGCTATTGTGGCCTGCTTTTCAAGCTCAATAAAAATACTTTAACCAAATTTCATCTATATTTATTTTCAATTTCAGGGGGCCAGAGGCTATAGAGGAAGTCAGGTATGTGTTTTTCATATGTGGTCAATTTTCTTTGAGAGCAGAGTTCTGCTTCCTTTCATGTTTCCCTGTAAAATGAAATTATCAACAAGGAAGAAAAATAGTGTAAAAACTTCACAGCATTTAATGTACTTCTGCTATGGTTCTATAAGGATGGATTTAAGATACCTGTCACATTAATCAAAAGCAGCAGTCATAGTTGATTTAGTCTAACTGATGGGAAAAGGATTTATTTACTGACTAATTTGATAATCTCTTGAGGTAGTAATTCTGGTCAGCTGAACCTCATTTTAATTGTGAAGAGAAGCAGAGGGGAAAAAAGGTTGTAACTAATATTTATGTAGCCCTGGTATTTACATACTATTGCTGAATGAGTTATGAAGTTTCTTAAAAAATCCTAGAGTCTAAAATCAATCTTCTGTAATTATTTTTTAATAATGGTTGTTCTTTCTGTTTTTTCAATCCATTGTTCGTATTATAAAACTATGTAAAACAGAAAAAAAGCACATACAAGCACATATGATGGCTGAAATCAAAAGTTATCAGCATGATAGATCAAATACTAGTAGTTTATTTTAGAATATATTTGGATTTTGAAAGTGCTGCAGCTGGAAAAAGATTTGAAAGCTAAAAGAAGGAAAAGCAGAATTTAAATCCTGATAGAAATCTATAATTTAAATAGCTGCTTTTCTTATTAAGTGTCCTTAACAGTTAGTTGTTTTAGATGTTGTTAATTCATTAAAAATATGAATTAGTAATTAAAATTTATAGTTATTATTCTTAATTATTCTTTATAAACATTAAAACCACAGATCTCATTCAAGTTTTCAAATGTAGGGTGAACACTTTTTTCTTTGCTCAAAGAGACAAGTGGACTAGTGCTAATTGGCTTTTTTTTTCCTTATTGCTGCAGGGTGAACATGGTGAGAGTGGATTTGATGGCACTGATGGAGAGCAGGTAAACATTACTTTAAATGTGCAGTGCTATTATAGACACCAACATCAGGGTTCAGAGGTACAGATTTTTTGCCTTGAATGGGCTTTAATGCTGAACAGAAGTTCTGTTGTTGGGTGTGTAGAAGTGTATATCTCATTGAAGCTGGATTCTGTCAGAAAAAGCTCGAGCTTCTGATTTAGCAGAAAGAACAAATATTATTTTTTTCTTCTGTGTCTCCCCTTTCTGAGTCTAGGGAGAACGTGGATTTCCTGGACCTTCTGGAGAGAAAGGCAGCAGAGGAAAATGGGTGAAGTACCTTTTACAGTAACGTTTAGATTTTATGGAAACACCTTTGCAAAGGGTAATGCTGTCTGTAATGCCTGTGAGTTGTTTTTAATAGCTGCCCATTCTCTAATATGCTGTCACTCCTGCTCTAAATCACTGTAGCTCCACTGACTTCAACAGATCTGGCCCTCTGCTGCCACAGATACTATCTATACTTATACCTGAATTGTTTGTGCTCTTTTTATGAATTTAGGGCAGAAAAGGCCCCAGAGGAGAACCAGGTGAACGAGGAGAATCTGGTCTAAGAGGAGATCATGTAAATGCATTCCTTTATTTTTATTATACTTATTATACTTCACTGATTTGCACCTCGATTTTGTGATGGAGATGTATGAAATGTATATGATTTGAAGAGTTTTTTATAGTCCTAGAAAATGCAGTACTCTGCAAGAAGAATGGCATATTCTAGGAGTCCTGACTCTTTAGCTGTAGATGGACTGGTGTGTTTTGATGTGTTGCTTGGAAGCAGGTGTTTGAGCCTCAGGTCTCCTGCTTGTTTATGAATTTTTGGTTGGCTGGTTTGTTTGTTTTCACCATAGGAAACATAATTCCTTTTAGAGCTACTTATCATAGAATCGTAGAATGCCTTGGGATGACAGGAACCTTAAAGATCAACTAGTTAGCTCCACAGCCCCTGCCATGGGCAGGGACACCTCACACTAGACCAGATGGTCTGGTGAAAAGACCAGGTGGACTCGGTCAGTCTTCTCTGTTGGTTCCCACCCTACAGAGAAATTCTGGATCACTTGAAAACCCTGTGTACTGATTCTTGGTTAGCAATTTATAATGATGCAAAGGCAAGTTACTTCTTCATGTTCATATTTTTTCTTGCATGCTCCAGAGATCTACATAAATGCACTCCCTGAGGACTAAAATTCTAGTGTAGACACCACAATTCTTGTCTTGAAAAGACAGAATTTTGTCTTATATTTTATTTTGTCTTATGTTATATATTTCAAAGACTTTGTTCCAAACAGTCATATATTGTACTGACTCCTGTCTTTAAAGTTTATATTGAAAAAAAAAGTTCAGGTGTCTTGGTAATTTGCCTCTTTGAAAGATCAAGATTTCACCTGATTTAGCATTAACTGGCAAAATGGAACTCCATTATAGTGTAACCCCTCATCTGAAACTCATGAGTTATGATCTTAACTCAATTAACTATATCAAATCAACCAGAACAGTTTCACATTTTCAGTTTAATTTGTTGTCCATTAGTAATTTTGCTTTTAATCTCTGTGGAAAAGAACTTCGTGGCCTTTGCAGAACTTCCTATATCGTGTTCTTACAAGCATCTTCCTTTAAAATAGCCTTTTTATTTCTTACTGTCTGTAATTACAAATCTAATTAATTCTATTTCTGTATCCTTCCCCTGTAGTCAAAGTAATAGAGGTATGGTAAAGGAAAATGCTGAGCTTCCCATTGATCTTTTTCAGGGAGATCCTGGGGCTAACAATAATGTTACTGGTCCTAAGGGTGAAAAGGGAAACCTAGCATCACAGGTAAGCAAGTTGGTCTATTTTGTGGAGAGAAGATTTGCATAATTTCTAATTCCTATTGGCTGTCCAGTGACCAAAGAGGTTTTTGTTTGTTTATATTTTGCCTTTAGGCAAAATATAAACTTTAGGAAATGCTTGATTCAGTAAAAAAAGTAAAAAAATGCTTACCAACACAATGGAAATATTTTCATAATAGAGAGCTAAGGGGAAATATGGATTTAGTATAAATACATTATTCTACTACCAATTTGCATCAGCAACCTGACAGTCTTCTAGTAATGGGTTGAAAGAATATTGTTAAAAATCATGCTGGAAAAAATGCACAGGGAATCATACAAATTTTGTTAAGGAACTGCTATTGTCTCGGGGTGGTGAGTAAACTCCATTTTGATCTGTAAACAGGATATAAGAGCTGGGGTATATGCTTATATAGTGATGTTTGAGGTTTTAACAGGTGTTTTAGTAAAACTGCAATGAAAGAAGCATAACAGAAAAGCATGGCTTCATTACTATTACAGCTTGTTTGGAAAGAATTAGCAAAGCTGATAACTAGTTGGACAGTAGCATAAAAATTGTGGTGAATGGAAGCTTAAGAGGATGGCAAACATGAGAAAAATCCACTGATTTAGAAGTCTGTTTATCTCTGAACAAGTAGGATTGTATGCATAAATGTGTATCCATGTAGAGTGTGCTGAAAGCAGTAGAAAAACTCCGAGGGTTACTTTTTGAAGATTGGTTGGGTTTTGATGACTCTTTGGAATCAAATCTCATCAGTAGTAGTCCAACTGAAAGGCTGAAGTCAACAAAAATTATTTCACAGAAGCCTTGACTTGGTGTTGGCTGTTAGTAATTGGAAATCCAAAGCAGACATGATCTGTCTGGTTTATAATTTTTGAATGTAAATAATTTGTCAAAAGCAAGAATCAACATTAGTATGACACAACTGATTGCAATGAAAATACTTAGAAGAAGAAAGAAAGAAGGAATATATAAAGAAGAATGTGCATGCACAAGAAAAAGGAAAGTATTTAAAGAGCTTGGTCATTACTTTGTTTTGCAGGGAGACCCAGGCCCACATGGACTCCAAGGACAGCAGGGTGATGCTGGTGTAGATGTAAGAATAGCAATCAATATGGGGTGGAAATAACTGATGGAAGATACAGTGGGGTTCCCCCTGAGAAAACCCATTTTTGTATTCTTCGCGTTATCCCACCCTTCAAACTCCTGCAAGGAAAAAGAACAAAAGTCTTCAAAGTTTTCATAGTGAAATGTATTTGGCTTAGTAGCTTATATATATTGCAATGTGTTTTCCTTTCTTTAAAATCAGGAATTTGCATTCCTGTTAATTTCAGGTCTGAGTCATATAAAGTCACAAGACTTACACTCAATTTCTTTTTCAATGAGCCTTAATTGCTTCACAATTCCACCCTAGATTAATCTATCTCTTCTTTCTGCCCATGACTACAAGTTTTCTATGTCTGTTCAACATATAAAAAAGCTCACTGGCAGCTGAGCTGCTCTTTTTTAGTTCACTGGAGACTGGAAATTTTGAAGGCCCCTCTTCTAGTCTGTCAGAATGGTGCCTAGTGCCAAAGTCTGGCATGATCATTCCTCAGTCAGGCTGCAAAAACATCCTAAAGGCCTCCAGTGATGTGAGGTTTAGCAGTAACATTCACTAGAGCTACTCAGAAGTGTGCAGTCGGAAGTGGTGCAAACCCTTGGGCTCACAGGGAGAGAAGAGGGCTTTTGTTCTCTTTATTTTACCCAAAGGGCAGCTGACTGAGAAGATGTTTTCCAGAATTTTGTTGAATTGTCTTCTCTCTGCACTCATTAAGGATCTAAAATATTTTTAAAGACTTATTTGTGTAAGAATTTCTGTCCCAAATCCACATTTTCTCTTTTTTTTTACCTTAAATCTTTCTGTGGAAATAATCTCTGCTTTGTTTAAGCTGCATTTGGTTTTATTGTATATATAATGGGTTTTATGATAAACTGCTGTTTCACATATTGCTCAGTATTCTGGATGTAATCTCTCATGCCACTCCTTCCTAGGGTGCAGCAGGTCGAAGAGGCCCTCCAGGTATAAAGGTGAGTGGCTGACACTGCTGCTACCTATTTATATGCAGCTACATGTCCAGCCTGAGTGTCTGCTCCTCGAAAGGGAAAAATTCATTGTGAGCCAAGACACAAGTGTTTTACAATCAAAAGTCCATTTCAAGCCAAGGCAGCCTTTGAATTTCAGGTGGATGTAGTAGACACCCTCCTGACTTGAAGGATTTAGAACTGGAAGAGAGTTTTCATCAAAATAAAAGGATGGTTACTTTTACTATTAGGGCAAGCATGGGAACATAGCTAGAGAAAAGACTGTCACTAAAGATGACAGGAATGAGTAGTCAGGCTGCAAAGTCTGGCAGTTTATTCCTCCTTTGCTGCATGCACACAGGGATATGTGTGATACACATGTGCAGAACAGATAAAATTAGGGCAAGTTCTGCATGATGCTTTGCTCAAAAGAAACAGTGTTAACTGCAGCTCTGACAGTTGGCTCAAACATATAACGTAATCAAGATTTTGGAAATAATTCCCCAAGTCAATATCTAAAAGAATATAGAATGTACAAGATATATCAAACCCACTGCATTCTGACTGATCATTCCAGGATGATCCTCTGGTAGAAAAATCTCTCATGTTATTGCGAGATGACAAAATCTCTCTCCTTGTTAGGTGGCAGCCCTGGTTTTGCTAGACTTATACTACATAGAGTGACAATGAAAGAAAACTTTCCTGAGATGTGCTTCACAAAGACACTGCAATTCTCTTAAATGATGATTCAGATTATGTTCTTGGAAAAGAAAACTTGTTTTTCCCAGGGTATTAATTACAAAATACAGTTATCAAAGCAAATCTAAAAGCAGCTCTATTCAAGGGTGAAGTAGTGCAAGTAAAAATTAAATTCTAGGTTGCATGATCATTCTAGAAAACCTTGCTTTAGCACAAACGGTTCAAATTTGACCCAATCTCTCTGCCAAGCTGCTAACACAGATAAGGAAGATGGCATATGCCATGATATTGGATTTTCCCCTTTATCTTAGGGCATATAAACGCAAGGAAACATTACAATTTTGTGTACAACATTGTCAGTACTAACAGGGTGGAATATATCTTGAAGTCCTGCTGTTGTGTTGGAGTCTGGGGAACGGATAGAGCTGTAGCTTCTGAATAAAAGTGCTAACCAGCATTTTGAGTAGGCCAAGTGTAAAATGTTAATAGATAATAACAAGAATAACCATAGTGATGCAATATAGAACACAGATTTCAGTGAAGGAAAAGACTTTTATGGCAGTAATATTTCTTCAGCAGCACAGTGTTTGATTTGTCTCTGATTTCTGGGCTCCCTGTCCCTGTCCTGTTGAGAGGTTTTGCTATACCTTTATTACTTTTTTCCTCTGTGTGGCAGCTAGGTAACACAGATTTTTTGCATTTAGAATGTTTCAAATTAATATTTCCCTGGGCAATGTCAATCAGAAGTGAGAGTCTTGCAAGTTCCCTAAACTATAGTCTGGTCATTTCCCAGGTTTTTGCAATACACATGTATGCCATGTGCCAAAACCCCCGTCCCCACCTGGTTTATGAAAGCCCCAATTTGGATTTCACTTTGAAAATCCAAAATTTTAACTGAGGCATTGCAGATAGGAATATACTGGAAGATTTTGATACTGTCTCCCAGCAGGAAGAAAGCACCATGATTTGGCCATTGCAGGATCAACATAACTTAAAAGAATATAAACATTTTGCAGTTGTTTCCTATTTCTATCTCAGAAATTCTGTATAGGGTTTATGAAGATATTTTAGATCAAAATATTGAAGAATATTCATCAAGTCTGCCTCTTAATTATTCCAATCCTTGCTTGATCAGTCAGAAACCCATTTCTTAGGTAATTATTAAACTTTATGCATTTTTTTCCTTTTTCCTGTTGGATTGCAGCTGATATCTCAGGAATGTTTGTATTATTCTGTCAGGTACCAACAAAAAGAACTAATCCAGCTAAGCTATGGTGATAACAAGATCATAGCTGAAGTCAGTGGAAATGGATCTGTACCGTATCTTGGTTGTACTAACAAGCACAAGGACTCTTATGTGGTTAGAAAATAAGAATGTTCAACTTGTTTAGTAAATTCACAGAGTATGGAGCTAGTTGAACCTTTTCAACTAATTGAACCTTAGTTGAGACAACCCTCTTCATCTCCATGGAAGCACCCTCATCCAGTGATGAGGCCACCCTTTTGTAAAATGGCAGGGAACAAGAGAAATGACTGAAACTCACAGCAACAGAGAACTTTCACACTGTTTTCATTCAAGTACTTGCTGATCAGCTTTGACTTCTAAAAGCATATAAAAAACCATTTTTCTGGGTCAGTTAGCATTGAAAGATGGGTACCAATCAATGATCAAATGCAGGTAATGTAGATATCCTTCACTGAAAATGTGTAAAAAGTGAATGGCAAAGAGAATTGCACACTTTTGTCTTCCACATCCCCTGGAGAAGCAAGATAGAAGAGTAAACCCTGCAATATGACAGTGGCACCCATCCTTGAGTGAGACTGTGGGTGTTACGTCTTTCCACTGAGACCTCTTGCATGGCAGGATGTTACAAAGCTGCCACAGGGCACAGCACTATCAGCAGAATGTATCAGAGCTTCACTGTGAAGATCTCCTGGTGTCCCTGGGCCAGGAAGCACATCTATTTAGTCTTGATGTTTGTGGGGTCTTCAAGGGCCATTCTGTGGACCACAGTGTCCTGCTTTGTCAGGAAATAGGATATGGCCAGTCCCTCTGGAGGAGGAAGGTTTTGTGCTGAAATGGGGTAAAGAAGAATCCCTCATTCAGATAGATCAGAGGGATATTGGTGGTGATGTGCTCAGAGACGAATAATCAGATTAGAGACAGTGAGCCAGAATTCACCCACCTAACACATAAGGACTTGTTTTAGGTTTAGCTGTTAATAAAAGGCACTGAAATAACATCCTCATCATCAAAGTCGTTAAATTTCCTAGCAGTCAGCATGAACACACTGCTGTTCACCATATGCTAAAAAGGACTTCTCCGAGGACTTGCAGTTCCAATTGTCTGTGCTTTACTGAAATAAAAAGGGACTAATTTTTTCAAATAGTTAAAACAACATAAAGAAGCACAGCCAGCCATTCTTTACAGTCAGAAGTAGCCTGCAGGCAGAAAGAATAAAAGGTGTGGTGTGTTATCATAGAGGTGTTTGTCACAGACAGGAACAACATTGCAATCTGGGTGCTGGAAATAAAGCAAAATAGTGAAGAGGGAAAGGAGATTAACTTAGAGGAAGGCAAGAGAGAGAGGAAAAGGCAGGGGAGAAAAAAGGACAACCACTTTTCTGGGTTTTGATTCAAAGTAAATTTAAGTAGCTGAAAACATTAAGTTGGTTTTAGATTTTAGTAGAATGTGTCTAAGAAATGTATCCATTTTTATTATAGTCAAAATTATTTTTGTGGAAATCTATTTCTATTGGATTTTTTTACACCTGGAAATATCATATACTTACTGATTTTACAGTGTTCTTACTCTGGCTATAAATTAACATTATTTTTTGCTTTTGGCTTTTTTTTCTCTCTTGTTATCTTTTGTTTCATTCATATGGTGCAGAATGAAAGTTCACCCTTTTAAATTAATTTTTCCTCAGAAGATTCTATCATCTGTTTCCCAAGAATCTTCAGACATATGTTTATGATTTGTCCAGCGAAAGGGGGTCTGCAAGGCTTGTAGTATCTTGATGCTAATTGTCACCATTTTACTCAATCCAGAAGGCAGTGAGTATTTCTTATGGACATTAGCTAAACTGACTCATCCTCAGTTGGCAGCTTTATGGAGATGGGAGCTGGAAATTTTTTTCCCATCATCAAGGCAGATTTGATTTGCCTCACTGAATAACTAGAGTAAAAGATGGGGAGTTAAAGGGATCTAATTCTAGTGTGATTGTGAAGTCATGATTCCCCTGCAGAGCCATTACCCATAGATAAAGGGAATGAGATTCTGCCCTTGCGGCCTGGCTTTATGACTTCTGGTCTTCACAGTGGACAAGGGTAATGCACAAATATTGCTGAGACATGGTGTAAAATGTATTCAGCAAAATAAAACTGACCTCTTCTGCTCCAGCTTTTATATTCATCACACCTCCCAAAAACCTAAAGAAAAGCTACTCTTCTGCTTTTTATTTGAGTTTTCTTCAACACAATTTCAAGCTGTTTGAAAACTGTTTGAGTGCATTGAAAAGCATTCTATCAACTGATAATCTGTACAGATATGAAATTATTATCTTTTGATGTACAAATGAGTGATACTGATTTGTCTGTGTTTGTGTTGTTTTATTGGGTTTTGTTCTGGCAGGGTGAGCAAGGAGATCTGGGTGAAACAGGTTACTCAGGAGAAACTGGTCTTCCAGGCCCACAGGTAACTAATAGAACCTCTGAGTTGTTTTTATGTTAGTTATGGAGAAAATAAATTTTCTGCCTTGATGTTTTGTTTGTATTTTGAGAAGCATTGTTAACTTCAGCTAATGAATGTTATGAGTGAGACTCCTCCTTGGCATATCTTTTCTGTAACCCTGAGGAATTAAATGTGGTAAGTTACATGGGTGCAACTTCTATTGACATTAAAAGAGGAACATGAGTAGCAAAAATAAGTAATTTAGCCAACACACCTCCAGCTTACATGGTATTATCTAGCAGATATCTTCAAAATTAATTATTTAGAAATTGCTAGCAACAAATACATAAAATCTACTGCATTGACAAAACCAATGAAAAAAGCTTTGTGTTTAAAAAAATTGCTAGGTGAAATAATTTTGAAGTGAATTATTGTGGTAGACTTCTTACAGTACCTTCTAGTTTAAAGATGCTCTTAGATACTCTAAAGATGCTTTTAACTTTACGTTTTTAGATGGAGACAGCATGCCTAGTTTATGGTAGGCTGCTTATGGGGGGGGGCTCCTTTGGTATTTTAGACACCTCAATGGGTCTCTGAATCAGGCTGGCAGGCAGTGACCATCTCAGGTGCCTCACACAGGCAAATCCTTATAAAAAAACAGACAAAAGTTTCACCTGTAAAATAAGGCTTGTGAAAGAGGCACTGGGATTCTGGTCATTGCAGCAACATGATTGTCATTGAAAGGCTTTTGACATTGAACTGACTTTTTGTTTCAATGATTTCTCTACATCAGGGTCCCAGAGGACCACAAGGAATCAGAGGACCTCCCGGACCACAAGGCATGCCAGGCCCTCTGGTTAGCTTTAGATAATATATTCCAGCTGAACCCATTAGGGCTTTTCTTTCTCAGTGTTGATGTTGTTCTTATTAAAAAAAAAAAAAAAAGCTTAAAAAAGTAGAAAATGAGGGCGTTTTGGTGTAATACTTCAGAAAACTGATTTGCAGTCTTGTATGATAAAATAGCAGCCTTGAAAATAAATTTAGATTTGTGAATAGCAAGTGGTAGGGTGTGATGAGGTTGTAACTGTTGAGTTGCTGAACTGTCTGCTGAACTTCTCAATTTTGTGATGCTGTTGATTTTGGGGATTCTTGTTATGGAATTACATAATTGTAACTCAGGACTGAAATGTCCTATGCTGTCAGCCTTGGTCATCTGTTTCAGTCAATTAATGATGCTCATGCTGACATAACCAATTATATCTGTACATTAATATTTTTGTGTACATATGCATGTACTCCCTAGGTATCTCTGTAGATAGAAAGTAACGCTTATGTCATACTTGATAACATTTTGAGAATTTTATGGCAGTTGTACAGATGACAGGAAATAAGTAGAATGATAGCTTCACCAGTAACTCCTATTTGTGGTTCTCAAATGCCCAGTATTTTTACTGATTCTGTAGTAATTTCAAGTGACAATGAATCCTTGAGTGCAGTGAGCCTTTGATTTTTTTCATTGTGCACCTTTTAACTGATACTTCTTATTACAGGGTAGTCTGGGGATGCCTGGTTCACCTGGCTCTGTTGGCAGGTTAGGTACAAGAGGAGCAAAGGTAAAGATTTTCAAAGTATATAATTGCAGCAATCTAACAATCATTCAAGACCAACCAAAGAAGCATGGACTAACAAAGAGTTAGTTCCATGCTGTGAAACATGTGCAGAATGTTAAGTTTTAAGATATTTTTAGCATGCATCACAAGACAAGTGATGTGTTTAGGGTAATCTTGCATAGATCAGAACTATACTAAGAAGTTTTTAGTGTTGCCACGACCACTGTTGTAATTGCTCTTGTGGTGATAGATGGGACCTGGATTCTCACGAAATGGAGTAGAAATAAGGCAGTGCTGACCCTTGAGTTTGTTTTATGTCTGTCCAATCCGTTGAAAATACTCACCAGTGAATCATAGAATATCTCATCTTGGAAGGGATCCATGGGAATCATCAAGTCCAATTCCCTGCTTCTTGCAGGACTACCTAAAACCAAACCTTAAAGAGCATCATTCAATTACTGCTTGAAGTCTGACAGGCTTTGTGCCATAGCATTTTTCTGGGGAGCCTGTTCCAGTGACCAACACTGGGTTGGTGACTTCACCCTTAGGTGAAGAATTTTTTTCCTAATGTCCAATCTGACCTTCTCAGTTCAAAGAAGCATAGCTGCTTATTTTAACCTTGTTTTTCTAAAGATTCTAAACCAGTCCAAGGAACCTTGACTGTTATGACGTCTATTTTGGAGGAATGCACATGTTGAGAAGAACAGAATAAACATGAAGTCAAACAGAAAGGCTTAAACTAACAGGCTGTTCACATTAGAGTTCACTTATTTGTAATAAATGTTATCCTTACTTACCTTTCATTTGTGTGTATGATAGGTGATATTTAATTTAATAAAAATAACTCAGTTTAGGTGCTGTTGCATCTTTGAACCTAAAAATCACAAATAATACCAGCCAGCTAAGTCTTTTCATCTCTTTGAAAGGTGGTAACCTTTAGTGACAGAGAGGTATCAGGAGGTCAAAGTGCTGGCATGAAAAGAATCACTGTGTGAAAACATATATTAAAACAGTGAAAAAATTGGGAAAATGTGTGGGAATTTCCATCATACATTCCATTTTGTCAGTCTGGTTTTGTGCTGTTTAATATTAGGGTCTTTGTTAAAAGAATGTACAGTTAGAAAGTGAAAACAAAAATGGAACTGAAGAAAAGAAACCCTGCAAAAGGGCTATGAGCACAGTGCAGGCAGCCTGCCTGAGAAATGTAGTTTGCTATTAACAGGTGCTTCAGCATAGCAGAATTCCAGAATATGTCCTACTATCTTAATATAATTTTTTCCAAACTCTGCTTTTTTTTTTTTTTTTTTCACTTGTAATTCTTTATTACAATGGGAGTTTTATTGAACAACACCTTTGGGGTTTAGCTGCATGGATGCTCAACATATTTTGATTTGCCAAGTCCTTTCCAGTTCTACCACCAGGAAGAGTCCATGAAATACGGTCTGTAATGGAATGTTTTTGCCCAGCATCAAGTAGTCTATAAAATATGCATTTCAGAAAGAAGAATTCTCCTGAATGAATCAAACTAAAGGCTTTTGTGTTTCAATTATAACAGGGTGAACCTGGTGACCCTGGAGAGAAAGGCTTAGCTGGATTACCTGGACAGAGAGGCATTACTGTGAGTCTTTCTGCCCTGATTCAGGATGCCTGTATTTTATACCTATCCATCTGAATCAGTAATGTTCATTCCCTGCTATTTTCTTTATTTGATGCAATTAAAATTATTTCACCTTTGGTTCTCAGTTTCCTTACGGACACCAGATTTCTTGTGGGCTAGAGAGAATATCTTTCCCCTCAAATTCTCTAGAAAAAGAGAAAGGTTAATAAAGGTAGGGCACACAGTGGAAAGGAACTATGACCTCTATCCTTGTTTTCCCTCTACAGTTTTTGCCATCATTTGCTAGTGTTTTTAGATTGTGTTTTGATAGCTTGTCCTACTTCATCAGTCTTAACAGGTTGGGCTCCACATTGTAATCTTTATTCCAGAATGAAATTGGATATAAACCTAATCCTCTACTAAAAGTTAACTCACAGTATATTTAACCCACACAGGGCATGGATGGCAGAGATGCCTATGGTCCTGAAGGAAGCAAAGGAGCAAAGGTATGTGCTTCGAGTCAGAGAGTCTCTCATCTCCATTCTACTTTGTTATCAAACATGACCATCCATATTTGATTAAAAAGAAATGTTCAGTGAGAGGCTCAGGCCTACCAAAATCCGTGTGAGACATTCTTCCACAGGATATTCTTTTGAGGAACACTCACTCTTACTCTTTCACTGATGTGTGTATATATATGTGGATGTGGATGTGTATATATATGTGTAGGATTGTACTTGCAGTACACAGTGCTTTCTTCCCTCTTCAGCCTGCCAGACTAAACATCATTATTGACAAGTATTGGTGGGCCAGCCACTCTGGACTCTTAATTTTTCTTGTTTCAGAGGAGGGATTCTCTAACTACCAAGGTGGGGGTGATACTTTCCAAATATCCTCACTGTTTTCATATTTTTATTTTTATTATTGTGAAATATTTTTCCTTGTGGTCCTATGGTGAGAAGTAGGATCTGAGGATTTACCTCTTGATAAGAAATTCTTATCATTCCCTTCAGGGTGTTGAAAAAAGAAAGTAATGAAACTGCTTCTTCTCTAAAATTCTACAAGAATTCATCTAAAATGAAAAGTATACAGAAAGTATGAGGTCAAAACTGTGGCACCAGTGGACTAGTCCATGAGCAAAATGGTCAGGATATTGGAAACAGCTGCAGTTCTCATTTCAAAGAGTTTGTGCAGTATTGCAACACTAGTTCTTTCTTGTTGCTTGTGAAACAGAAAAGGCCAGTGAATCTCACTGGTAGGCCCATCTGTTTCACTCTTCCTTTCTGTGGGAGAACCAGAGTTCTGCAAAAGGCTGCAGAAAAGATATGAAAGGCTTTCTAGGAGCCTTTTCAATAGATGAACTCCGTTTTCTTAAATGACTTTTTGGTAAAATGGCTCTTGAAGCTTCTTACTTTCCAATCTTTTTTCTTACCTTCTTAGCTCTAACAATTTTCTTTGATGGCAGGGTTTCATAGGTTACACATATGTTATATGCAAGAGGACAAGGACACATATAAGTAGTGTGAATTCTGATGCTTAGGGAAGATACAATTCACTTCTGATTGTTTTTTGTGAGAGTTTCTGAATTTCTCATGAGTGAACAAAGAACACACTAGAAATGGAAGTAACTGGAAACAATTGATGACTTGACTTCTAGTAGGCCAAGAAAATATTATGGTATCATTGTTTAGTCTGGGTGGTATAAAATTTTGAAACTACATTCAAACACTGAGTTCTGAATCTGAATTCACATGCTACATGGGAATTCCTCTGCATGTTATTAGGAGGCATGAATAATTTTTGATAAAACATTTACTTGAGAAATTGAATATTCTTGAAAATTTAGAAACTGATGGAAATTCTTAAAATGCTTTTCCTTTTGATGAGCAAGGTATTAATATAAAATGATGTCATTTGACACCAGAGTAGCAGCCACTATTGCTCCGATGAGTCATAAAGCTGAGAATAATGTTGAAATTGTTTTAAAGAACATCGAACACTAAGCAAATCACAAAGTTCTAGGTTATTGTGAAGTCTTTGTCCCTTCTTTTCATAGGGAGAATCTGGATTCATAGGATATCCTGGTCCAGAGGTATGACTAAATGGGCATGTTTGCTTTCTTTTTGTCGTTTTACATTATTCTTATTTGGAAGAGGTTACCTCTGTTTCTGTCTGTCTTCTCCTTTCCAATAAATTCTGGATTTCATTTATTTTCAGGGAGAAGAAGGAGATAAGGGCATTCCAGGAGCTGAAGGACCCAAAGGAATTCAGGGTAGAAGAGTAAGAATGATAAATCTGTTAACTCTGTGAGAGTTCTAAAAGTAAAACCCTTACACCCAAAGTGTCTCTTATAAAAAGTTTTTAAATTGGTTACCATTCTGATCCATTATAGCCATAATCTGGATAAGAAGTCTTCAGAAAGTACAGGTCTAAATCTTCAGAAGTGTTAGTTGCTAATAATTCTTAAGAGTGGTAGACTATCTTTATGAAAATGCAGGGTCCAACACAAAATATCATTACAGTTTTTTTCCCTCATGAAATTCGGTACCAGTGCATGCAATTATAAAGAATAAAACTTGTATTTCTATTTTTAGGGTAATTCTGGCACACCAGGTTCCCTGGGAGATCCAGGTGACCGAGGGCCATCAGGACCTATGGTAATTTTTTTTAAATAAAATTTTTATTTTTAAAAAATCACCCTTAAATTGCTCTTTGAATTATGATTAGATTAACGGAATATCTAATAGTGTTTCACATAGTAAACTATGCTTAATCAGCCTGGCAGTTGCACAGAGTTATGTCTTGCCTGTGGATGTGTGTGCGCAGAAGCACCTACTGCTGGAAATGGAACTGCAACAACACACTTCTGTATTTTTCCTGTATTTTATTCCTGCTATGAAGATTAAACAATACTTTTATCTTGACAAAAAGAAGCTTGGAATGCTATCACTTTTCCACAGCTCCCAAGGAGAAAATTGCAGAGTAGGCAAAGGTGTGATGATGTGTGTAAGGTCTGCAGGATCTTTCAAGGTAGAACTGTGGGGATTGTACTGTGCAAGAGGAGAGGGAAAGCTTGTCACACGCCAGATGTTGTGAAGTATGTGAAGTGCAAATAACAGAACCATAACACAGAAACTGCTGTTTATAAAGGAACCCAATTCTGAATTATACTGCTCCTCAAGGACAACAGATATTGAACATTTAAAAAACATTAAGGAAAATGGACTGAAAAATAAATCTGACAAGTAGCCTGGAACTCTGAGCAGGTCCACAGAAATCTGTGCTGGGAACTCCTGTGTGCTGGCATATTCATAAATGATTCCTGGGAAATACTGTTTGCCTGCATTTCTTTGGGCTACAGGGTAATACATGGAAATATATTATCAAGGTCTGATTTTTCTGATTTTTGGGACCTGTGTTTAATTTGTTTCAGGGTGCCAAGGGACCAGTGGGCACCATTTTAATGGAAGTAAGTAATCACCTTACAGCTAACTATACTGCATGGAATTATCTGGTTTAGTTTCCATTGATAATCACTGACAGCAGTGACCACAATTAGCTGTTATAAAATAGTATCTTTTCCATGTGCTTGTCAGAGTGTGCAGTGGGTTCTTCCATTCTGCAAGCAACCAAGGAATGAGAAACATTTATGCATTTGGTTTAATACCATGTCCAAACTTTTATAAAGTGTTGGACTATTAATGTTAATTTATCTGTTTTTTCACTCGTATCAGTTTACACACCAGCTCATGTTAGGGTTACTTTTTCCCCTTTTGTAAAGGAAGGCATTTCTTCAGTAAGTTGTTTTCATTGGGAATAGAAGTGCAGGATTTCTTCAGGATCCTAATCCCATGTAAAAAGAACACTTCTGAGCAAACAGTTCATTAGTCCTTGCATGGATGTCTACCTGCAGGCAGTACTATTGCAGGTGTGTTCTGTGTCTGGAGGGCATCCTCTCCTCCTTCATGGATCTCTCTTTTCCTATGTGAGTCACTGTTGGAATGCCCATTGTTTATGGAAGTGCCATTGACTGGCCACATCATAGATCAATTTATTACACAAAATAGATAATGGATGGCACTCATTCATAAGGAATGGAATGATTGTTTTAATGCTTCAGAACATCATTAAATGTCAACAGAGCATGTTGAAAACAATGTGCCTAGTTTCTGCAGCAAGGGAAGAGAGTCCCTGTACTATCTCTTATAAAAAGGAACTGGACTATATGATTCTGGATTTACTATAATGAAAGTTATTTTAGGAGCTAGGATACAATCTTCAGCTCAAACCAACAGTAAGATTCCCAGTCTAGGGTGGTCTGGGATTTGCCATTAATTCCTTTTTTTTGCTTTTTTATTTTGAACCTGCAGCCTTGTGAACTTGTGTATTTTACCCGAAAAAACTGCCGTAAGTAGGGAACATCTTCTTTTACCTCTGTTTACACCTAGTCACACCTCCTAAATAGAAAAGCCTTCATTGGAAACCTATAAACTGGTAGTTTGCATCTGGGTTCAGTTTGACTGGCAGCTGTTAGTTGTGAGGGAGTTTCAGCAGATGTATGAAGCAGACTTATGCTTTTTGCTCATTTTTCCTGTTTATTGCAAAAATGATAACAAATTTCCATTCCTCATTAAAGATTGAATGAATCTTTGGCATTGTGGCAACACACTTTGCGGAGTCCTCTGAGAAAAGACAGTATTTGTATATCAGCTGTCTGCCAGATTAAGTGTGTTCATTCTCAGATGTGTGCTCAGCAGAACCCAGGACAAGTTTTAAATTTTTTATCCAGTAAAATCGCACTATTTCAAGTGTTTGATTGTAAAAGAGGAATGTGGTCTTGCACTGACAGACTCTGTCAGTTGCCTGAATTTTGAGCCAGGCTCTTCATTGAAAGCAAGTGAATATGTCACTATTTTAATGCATATGAGTCCAAAATAATTTAAATGCTCTCCTTTTCCTTCCAGCATGCTCATCAGGTAAGCCCATCTGATCTCTGCATATACATTCTTTGATAGACTTGAAGAAAAAACTAACAATGTTTGTGTTGTGGAGAAGTTCTCACACAACTTTTCTGCTTCAATATACAGACACATGCCCAGCTTAGCCAACTGAAGTGGTTTTTGCCTTGGATATGTCTGACGATGTTACACCAGCTGCATTTGAAAGAATGAGGAACATTGTTATGTTATTGCTGAAGACCATTAAGATCAGTGAAAGCAATTGCCCAACAGGTGCTCGTGTCTCTGTTCTTTCTTTCAATACCAACATGCACTACCTCATCCGATTCTCTGAATTCCAGAAAACCAACTTGCTGCTACAAGCAGTCCAGAGAATCCCACTAGAGAGATCCAGTGGAAAACGAAATATTGGAGCGGCCATGAGATTTGTTGCAAGAAATGTCTTCAAACGTGTTCGTCAGGGCATCCTCACAAGAAAAGTTGCTGTATTTTTTGCCAGTGGTCCATCACAGGATGATGTTGCCATCAGCACAGCTGTGCTTGAGTTGAGTGCCTTGGATATCACTCCAGTGGTCATTGCCTTCAGTGAAGTGCCAAATGTCAGACGTGCCTTCTCCGTAAGTAGACAGCCTATTGAAATCTGAGTCAGTCACCCACTTGCTGAGTATCTGCTAGGATTTGAGTGAATCCTGTTCTCAAGCCTAAGTTCTACAGGAACTGTCCAATCCCTTATTAGAAAGGTGTACATTAAAGGTTACTGGTTTAACAAAGAAACAGTGGTTCATTTGACCATAGTGATCACCATCTGACCTTTTTCTGAACATGAAATATTGATCACTTGTGCTTTTATGGCAAATCAGAGAATTTCCATAATGTTGTGTTAATTTTACTTATTTACCTATGCCATTATACTTCTGAAGTTGTGATGTAGTAACTAACTAACAAACTGGTCTTAGTTCCTAGAAAAATCAGTAGTAGACTTCAAGCATGCTAGTTTTTTCAGAAGAAAATTAAATTAGCAAAGCCCCTTTTGATATCTTTATTGCCATTTGTGCAGGAAAAAAGATGAAATTTTGTTTTAATATATGACTTCATCTAAAAGATAGTAAACAGTCCATTTTACAAGGTACAAAAGGAAAGCAATTCTATGTTTATTTAAGGTTTCATAATATAGATTGCATGTTCTCTGTCTTTTCAATTTGTTTTAATATCTGTGCTCCGTTCTAAGTTTTTCAATATAAAATTCTTTCCAGCTGCTATTTCCTCAAAATTGTCTTTATGAAAGGAAATACATTCACTTGTACATCATAAAAAGTGCAAAACTTGGGAGTCTGAGTTCTGACCTAGCAACATCTAAGTCAGTCCTTTATTATTTATACTACATTTATTCTCATGCAGTCTCATATTTATTAGTTGACTAATGTATTTTTCTGGCTCAGTGATAATTTAGCAGAATAAAAAATCTCTGCTGACATACAAGAGGGAAACTTGTGGTTTATTGCCTGGGTTGTTCCATAGGATAAACAGGAAGAAGAATCAGTATTTTCTTTACTTAGTATAAGCAGATTACAACTCTGAATGTATGTGATGGCATCTGGTGATTTCACATAAACCAGTCTTCAGAGTAGAAAAGTTTAGAAGAGCTGCTTAGCAGGGGGAAAGGTAAAAAATTCACTGCTCAGCTCTCCTTTAAGTTTACAATGATGGCAAGGCAACCAACCCTACCACCACCCCCACATAAATCCCTTTTCCTTTCAGATGGACTTCTGCTCTTGCAGTTGAGAGATGGTGTAATCTTTATGATTCTACAGGTCTGTAGCCACAGACACTTACTGGCTTTACTTCACTTTAGGAGCTTCAGTTTAGAGACCACACACAGTCATTGCCAATTCTAATTCCTTGGACGAGTTCTATCTGTAACATTCTTTACAGATGTTAATCAGAAATTAATTGTGTGGTGTATAACACACGAAGTCAGAGTTTAATGCAAAGAAGTAATTATTCCTTTGCTTACTATTATAGCTTATTCATATATGTTCATTTCCTGTAATACTGTGATATTTTAGAGCCATTTTTCTTTATCTTAGTCCACAAGGAAATGCTTTTCATTTGGACCACATTTGGGTAGGGCTGGGTGGTGGTCAGTGAAGTTGTAGAATGTTGGAGCATCTTCAGAGTGCATTTCTTAAGCATTTCTGTGGTCAAATCTTCCACTGTGAAAGATTGTCTTTCTTCAGATGATCTCAGGAAACACACAGGTTGCTCTCATGCTAAAACTTTCTAATGCTAGGATTTCCTCTTCCAAGAAATCATCTTCACTCTTTGTCCCAGAAAAAGCTAAGATATCCTGCCCTTTTCTCTGTAGAAAAATAGCACCCTATTAAGAAAAGAAAAAAGTGATAATCCTTCCCTGGCAGAAAAAAAAAAAAAAAAAGATAAGGTCTTCATATATTTTGCCTGTCTTCTTAATGTTGCTTTTGTGTCTGCTTTAAAACACAGATTGATGACACAAGAAGATTTCAATTATTTGTTTGGGAAAGCCAACAAGATGAAAATTTGGAGGGCATTACATATTGTACACTTTGCTTTGGTAAGACATTTTAGAAATTGCATCTGTTGTATTGGTCTATTTACCATTTCAATTACAAATTCTATAGCTTTTTTTTTTTTTTTTTTGCAATGTGATGGGGGGGAATTTTTTTGGTACACCTTAAACAGGTCTATGCTTAAATATAAATAAAAATATTAATGAGCAATGCACCGGTCAGAATCCTAGTGCTATAAATGATTCTACAAGGAGTTTTCGCAGATGTGTTAGGAAGAACTGTATGGTTGGTTGCATCGAGAAGCTCAGCCCAGTTCTGTGGCCCATTGGGATGTCTGAGTGTTCCCATTCCAGGATGGCTACAAGGCAGTGCTGTGGCTCTTCCATATCATCTCCAAGAGAAACTTCACTCCTTTACAGTGGAAATTTTACTCCTTTTTGTCTCTGACATTCCAGCTAGTTGAACCCTTCTGCAACTGGTCCTTCTTGCCCTCTGTGACAGATCATTTCGTGGTTACAGAATACCACTGCTCAGGAGTTACAACTTTAACTTCCTCTGCAGTGGATGATAAGAATTAGAATCTCAAAATCACAAAAGCTGTTTAGTTAATTTCTGTCTCAGCCATGTGAAATGGATTATTATGTTTAGCATTTCCTTTTTAACAGAAATGCACTTAAAATAGCAATATGATTTTGGGAAACCAGGCTCATTTGCTGTAAATTCTATGCTGTGAGAGGGGATGAAGCTACTAAATGATAATATATGAAAACGTTGAACAATGATCTGAGATTAAAAAATACAGTTTGATTCTGTATCCTTTACGATGTTTAGATTTCAACAGAAGAAAATTTCTCCAGGGAACTGTTACCTATGAAATTTTTCCCTATGAATGTTCTTCTGCTCTCATGCATGAATAATTTCCCATGGTACCTCAAACCCTTCTTCAGCAAGACTCAGCTGTTGTTCCTTACTAGAACAAAAAGATTTCAAGCTCCTGTTACAAGTGGATGTAGGGGTTTAGATAAGTCCTTGCCTTTTGCCCAGTCCTCTGGCAGCAGGCTCAGCCAGCACCTCAAAACCCACTCTCATTCACAAGTTCTTTAATTACAGCTGATTTGGTCTGTTATAAAATGAATTATTTATTTCATAGACAGAAAACTATCATACATAAGACTTAAACTAATACTACATAGGAATAAGAACAGAAAGAGAAACTACTAGTAGATATATACATCATGAGGTTAAAGGTGCCTACTAATGTTACAGCTAGTGAAGAAATAATATAATTTAGGATTCAATGTATTTTACCATCCAATTTTTGGTGGGGCACACACACATCAAGATAATTTCCCTCAATCCCTAGGGAAGTAACCATGGAACCTTCGTCCAGGTTCTGGGGAGAGGTCTCCATGGGCATGTGTGTAGAAAGCTTCTGCCTCTGTGATAACTCGTGTGTCTTTTATAGTTTGTGAAACAGTGTCTCTCAGTCAAAAATATTTCCTTTATCTCTTCCCATGTCTGCTCTCCAGGCTGAGATGTTGATTTTTAGCTTAGGCCTGAACCCTTTTGGTGCCAGAGACAACCCTTTGCTGGGCCTTTCAGCCCCCAGGTTATCTCTTTATGCACCAACTATCTGTGGTAGAGAGGAGGGTGGGAGGTGTTGTGGTTTGAAAGCAAAACGAGTGAGAGGCTTCAAGTCAGAAATACAATTTAATAAGAAGAAAGATAAAAAGGTAAAAGTAAAATAAAATAAATGCAATAACACAAAGGACCACTGACAGAGTCAGAATACAACCTGAGCAGGGTGGTGGAAGCAGTCCAGGTGAGGTGGTCTTCCTGAAGCAGTGATCCTGTAGAAAGGTCTGATAGCTCTGGTCCTCTGGGAATCCAGTAGGTAAGGGCTGCTTGTGCTGTCCCAAATCCCAGATTATGTCCAGGTGAGAATGCTTGGCTTCTCTCCCTGTGTGGAGCATCTCACAATGGGATGATGAGTTGTGAAGTGGGTCCTTGATGGCCCATTAAACAGAGATAACTCCTGGAGGGAGTTACCTGTGAGTCATGGGCGAGGCGTTGATGGGACATTAGCAGAAGACAGCCCAAAGGCAGGGGGCGTGGGAAGAACACTGCCCCAATTGGTTTAACAGTTCATGAAGATGGTGATAGAATAAATACTTTGTGTACATCCTACACTACAACCCAGGACAGGAGGGTAGACATCCTGCCACAGCCCCCAAATTGATTAGGTTTTGTGGAGTTCTTTTGCTTGTTTGGGTTTTGGTTTTTGGGGGGTTTTGTTTGTTTTTTGTGGGATTTTTTTTTTTTTTTTGATTGGTTGGTTGGTTAGTTTGGTTTTTTAAAATCAAAGTTTAGGAAAAGTAAAAAAAGATTTTGTAGTGGGTTGGCCCTGTCTGGATGCCAGACACCCATCAAAGCCCCTCTATTGCTCCCCTCCACAGCTGGGCAGGGGATAGAAAATATGATGAAGGGTTGATGAGTTGAGATAAGGACAGAGAGAGACCATTCATCAAATACTGCCACAGGCAAAACAAACTTGAATTAGAAATATTAATTGAATATATTATTAACGAAATCAGAGCAGGATAACAAAAAGTAAAATTAGACCTTAAAACCACCTTCCCCCCACCCATCTCCCTACCAGCAGCACACGGAGGTGGGGAATGGGGGTTATGGTGAATTCATCACACATTGTTTCTGCCACTGCTCAGGGAGAGCATGGGGTCCCTCCCATGAGAGATAGTTCTTCATGAGCTTCTCCAATGGGAGTCCATCCTACAAGTAACTGTTCTCTGCAAACTGCTGCAGCATGGATCACGCTTCCATGGGGTGTAGCCCTTCAGGCACAGGGTCACAAGTCTTGCCAGAAAACCTGCTCCAGCCTGGGCTTCTCTCTCCATGGGTCTGCAGGTCCCTGCCAGGAGCCTACCCCAGCATGGGCCTCTCAGAGGTTCACAGCCTCCTCTCAGGTGTTCAGCTGCTCTAATGTTTGGTTCATCCACAAGCTGCAATTGGATCTCTGCATCCCTGTGGATCTCCATGGGCTGCAGGGGCACAGCTGCCTCACCATGGTCTTCACCACGGGCTGCAGGGGAATCTCTGCTTCAGCACTTTCCCCTCCTTATCCACTAACCTTTGTCTGCATAGTTGTTTCTCTCACTTATTTTCCCCCTGCTTTTCTCTGGCCACAATTAAATCTGCACAATAACTTTCTTTTCTTTTTCTTAAATGTGTTATCATGGAGGCATGTCCACCATTTCTAATTGGCTTGGCCAGTGGCATGTCTCTCTTGGAGATAGCTGGCATTGGCTCTGCTGGACATGGAGGAAGCTTCCATCAGATTTTTACAGAAGCTGATGCCCTGTAGTGCCCCCCACTACCAAAACCTGGCCATACAAACCTAATACAGATCTACAGGACTGTGTCAAATTTTTAAAAATCTTTGCTTTTGTTGTATTGTTTAAATAGTTCACTGTCTATTGGCTTTTCCTTTCTAGATAAATGCAATCCAAGAACCAATTGTGAGGTGCCTTTTTCTCCCCTGGTTCAGATGGATATGGATATAACTTACATCATGGAGAGCTCTCGCAGCATTAGCAGTGAAGAGTTTCAGAGAGTCAAAGACTTTGTGAGCAATATGTTGGATCAGTTTGTCGTTTCCTCACAGCCAAATGAAACATACGGTGGCATCAGAGTGGCACTGGTGCAGCAGGCTCCCAGGGGCTTTCTGCCTGACAGAAACCAGACACCTGTGGCCTTGGAGTTTGACCTAGTCACATTCAGCAATAAAGATTTGATGAAGAAACATATCCAAGAGTCTGTTCACCAGCTGGAAGGGCCATCAGCCATTGCTTCTGCTCTGCAGTGGACAGTCGAAAATGTGTTCTTTAAAGCCCCCAGACAAAGAAAACACAGGGTCATATTTACAATAGTTGGCAGCAAAACAAGCGCGTGGGACAGAGAAAGACTGAGAGAGATTTCACTTGGAGCCAAGTGCCAAGGATTCACCTTGTTCACTCTTGCACTTGGCAGCGATGTGAGTGACAATCAGCTGATGGAGCTGTCAAGCTCCCCCACAGAGCAGCACTCACTAACACTGGGCAGGGTTTCCACACCGGACATGGTGTATGCTCAGAGGTTTAGCCGGGCATTCCTAAATCTTCTACAACGTAAGTATCATAAGAGCAGCATTGGCTTCAGTTATGGAAAGGAAGACAAATGCTGTGCAGAAAAAGGTAGTCAGAATATATGTGCTATTGTTCAGTTCCTGGTCATAACTGCTGCTGATCTTTCATAATTAGTTTGCCTCAGATGCTGGACATTAATAAAAGTGCCAGTAATGACAGAACAGCATTCTCTTCTAGTCTTAAGTAGTCTTTTCCCCTTAAGTTTTTATTTCATGTGTGGCTTTGTGTACTCCACTTCCACTAAAGACAGACCATTCTTCAGTTAAGAGAACATGGTCATATTCCTGATTTAGGCTCACATTTCTCCTCAGACCATTAACAAGTCCAGATCTACTGAGCTGCTTATGCTTATCTAGGCTTTGGGACAAGTACAAGATAAATATTTTGCACATTTGACCTTAACCTCTCTGCAGACCAGAGAGAGAAGTTAATTTCAAGACACATTCATGCAGATTAGCAGGTCTTAGATGTTTTGACATGGAAAGGAGAGAATATCAAAAAGGAAATTGCCACTTATTTAATATCCTCATCAGAAGCATACGCTTGGAGATGTCAAAGTTTCATTAGAAGAATAAATAGTGTATTAAAGAGCAAGAGAAAAATATGAAAGATTGATTCAGGAGTTATTCTCATCTATCTAATCTCTATAATAATTTTCATTTTTCTGGGAACAGTGTCGGTCACTCTGGATATAATGTTGCTATGTACTTATTGTGTGTTACTTATTGAAAGATGCAAACTCCAGTTCACAAAAACAGCCATGTTGTGGTTTTCATTAACCATACTGGGGGTTTGAGGACTTTAAAACTCACTGCTGCTACCTATGCTTTCTCACAGAAGAAATGAACAGTTATCCATCACCTGAACTTCAAGCAGAGTGTGAAAACTTAGATCGAGGAGACATACAACAGGAAGCATCCATGACTGAAAGGTTGGAAATTGCATATTTAACTTTTTGAGTGCATACCTCTGAATGTAAGATTTATCCCTTTGGGTTGTTACATTCAATATAGTTATAACAAAAATGGGATTGGGGTCAAAAGTTTTTTTCATGTTTTTCAGAAGGAATGAGCCAGATGCATTTTCTAAGGTAATATTGATGTTTAAATATTTCCCCCCTCCCTCCTTGGAAGGATACCTTTTCCTGGAATGACTGAAAGTGGTTCCCATCAAGTTTTAGAAGACATGGAAAAAAATGAAAGTAAAGTCATGAGGAGTATGAAAGAGAATGCCAAAGAACCTGTATATACAATGCCAGAAATGAGAGAAGATTATGAGGAAAATGAGTATTTCACAGAAGAAAATGCTAAAAGGGAAAAGCCTCAAGAATGTGGAAAAGCTCAGGAGAAGAACAAGGAAAACATAGAGACAACAGTAGAAACTAGAGGTGCCTGTAATGATTATGGTATGATTCTAGAATATGAAAATCTTTTTTAATTCATTAAAAAGACTAAACTGTGAAGGACTCAATTGAGTATTTTTACAAGATGAAAAATTTCCAACTACATTTTTCCAAAGCTTTTAGTCATCATATGTTAGTATTCAGTTCAAATCTATATAGTAGTTAAAGCGAACTGAACTACAGGTGTCATTATAACTTCAGTTTTGATTTATAACTTTTTGTAATAATATCATATAAAATTCTAACCCCCCTTACTAAAATAGTTGACAATTTTAAAATCCCTAAGTTGCACTGTAATTAGTGAGTTACTCCTGCTGCTAATTTAGCTCAACATGGAGGAACTAAATATATCTCTGCTACAGTCTGTTCCTGTAGGAAGAACAGGATCCCTCAGCAGAGGTATCAAAATATATATTTTTCATGTTTTTAACTGTGATTCCTAATGATACATTTTTCATTGTAGATTTGCCATTAGATATAGGTATGGGAAGCAGACTATGAGATTATTTGTCACCAACGTTCTTGTAACACTATTGAGTGTTTTTATTGTTTAAACTACAATTAGAGAGAACTTATGTGAAAATAAATGAAAATATCTCTGCGTAGTTTGGGTGTGGTAGCTCATTTCTGCCTCTGTTATCCCTTTGTTTTTCATCCCTCTCCACTTAAGAATGGTTCTGGAAACGTCTGGTAGCCTCATTCAGGATGAGAGAGAATCAGTAACAGGAAGATATGTTGCTGTTTATACTTTACAAATAAAATGAAATATTTCCTTTGAGGAAGTAGTCATGGTCACTTAAGTGAGAAATTACCTAAGTCACTTCTGAGAGATGTATGAACTGCCTTTCCCAATCCTGTGTAATTAGTGACCCAACAGTTTACTTCTAAAAACATTCAGCCCAGTTCCAGAATTTGCCTTTTGAGACATGTACTTTGTGCTCATCCCTTGCTTGAGATTTTTGCTTTTCAGTTGATTAGGAGAAGGTTATGTAATTTTAAATATTTAATTTGTATTGTTATATTTATTTATTTCTGAGTTCTTCCTCTTTATTATTGTACTGACACCAAAGTCTAGAGCTGCCTTTCTGTCTTCTTTTGAGTAACTCTGAATTTACATTGGTGAAAGATGATTAGATCTGTTTTTACTGAATACCAGATTGCTACTAAGTGTGCTTCTCTCACCTACTTTGCTAATTTATGCAATTTAAATCTGTAATATTCTTGAATTTGGCTAAGAGATTTCCATGGATTGTTTAACAACCTATGTATACAAATTTATGAAATTTTATTGATGGATAGCAGTATAAGAAGTTGGAATAATGAAGAGGGAATTATTAAAAAAGTTTATTCTCCTAGTCCCTATGAACCAGGTATGGTTGTTTTACAAAATTTAAAAAAATTAATGCTAGCAAACTTAACACCTTTTAGCAATCCTTCTGTTTATGGCAATGAAAATCTAATTGTTTCAGACATTCTTTCTGGGTAAAGCAATCATAAAAAGAGGGTCTTCACAGTGGCACTGTGGAGTTATAGATGAATACTTAGTGAATCTGTGTAAGACTTCGAACACTGGCTACTCTTTTTGCCTGACAGTTTGCAATGAATGTTATTTTCCCTTGCATTTACAATGCCGAGAAGGGTGAATTTTTCTTTCATTAAATCTGTCTCTTATTTCCCTTTTCCAGATGCATGTGACCTTGTTCAAGATAGTGGAGAATGTCAGAATTACATTTTGAAGTGGTACTACGACAAAGAGCAGAAAATGTGTGGTCAGTTCTGGTATGGGGGCTGTGGAGGCAATAAAAATAGATTTGAAACACAAGAAGAATGTGAATTCTTGTGTATAGAGTCCTCTTAGTGCAGAGACACTTAAATTGCTTTAACTCTTCAGTTAGGCTATCAGATTGATAGTAGAAAAGTCATTTAAAGATGAAGCTTTACATATCCACTCGACTCCCGTATTTCAGTTGAAAGAAATACTTGATTATAAAGTTTTTACCTGGTAATGTAATTGTGAAAATAAAATTTAGGCTGTATAAAACAATATGTGCCAGCTTTCCTTGATAAATAAATTCCTTAAATAAAATTTAGAATTTCCTTTTGAAAAGATAGGCTTTGCTCTGATTCAGAGGAATCACATGCACATAGTGAGCCCTTCCTAGCAGAATGGAAGAGCTGGTTAGACTATTGAATCCATGGAAAGAAGTTTCTTGTCCACTTGTAGAAGAAATTAGCAGGGAATTTTATTAATGAAGTCATTCAGGTGGTCAGCGCCACTGGACCAGACATGCTGAACTTCCATGTGAAATGCAGTCAAATGCTGCCAAGTGCTAATGCCTTTTTCTCAGTCCCTATGGTAGCAGAGTGCAGGGCACATTTTGCTTCCACTTGGAGGGATGATTGTACACCTGAAATCAACTGCCCCAGGGGTGGAAACAAAGCCCTACTGCCATGGACTGATCCAGACTGTGCTGGAACATGGTGAAGCTCCAGAACACCTACAGTACTTTGATGATACCATTGTGTAGGGCAATACACCAAAAATAGTTTTTGAGAAAAGGAAGAAAATAGTTCAAATCTTTTCAAAAGCCAGTTTTGCTGTAAAACAAAATAGAGTGAAGAGACCTGCACAGGAGATCCAGATTTTTAGGCGCTTCTCCTGGCATCCTGTTTATCCTGTGTTGGATTGGATGTCCTAAGGGACATCCTCTACACATCCTCTGCTTTCCTCTGCACATCATACAACCAATGCTACATGGAGTAAATGAGTCACACTGATCACATAATGAGTTCAAATAAGAAACCCCAGTCATCCAGGAATCTTGGAAGTCATTATGGGCTGGCCAGAAGGCAAAGATTTTGGAATGTCACCTGAGGAGGAGGTAGCACATGCTGACAATGCCCCACTATATACAAAATCAGCAGAATGTGGGAAGCAATAAGCCTTGTTCACTGCTGGATCCTGCCATTCCACGGGAAGGCACCAGATATGGAAAGCCACTGTATAGAGTCCTCTGCTACAAGCCACAGAAACTACTGAAGGAGGAGGTAAATCGAGTCAATTTGCAAAGGTCAAAGCCATCCAGCTGCCTTTAGATGCTGTTGAATAGGAAAAGTGATCAACACTTTAAACTGACTTCTGGATGTTATCAAGTACCCTGTGAGCCTGGCTGCAGCAATAGAAGCAGCATAATTGGCCCTATAGGGCTAAGCCCATCTGGGCTGCCAGATTGTGGTAAAATATTTCTGGTTGTGCAGGTACATCATGTAGATTCTCATGTACCCAAGAGTCAGGATGCTGAAGTACATAAGAATAACCAGCAGCTGCCAAGACTTAAGTGGCTCAGATGGATTTGGATTGGCAATGTAAATGTGAATTATTACTCTCTCAGTTGGGTCCATGACACCTTGGGACATCAAGGAAGAGATGCAGCATATAGGAAGGCTCATGGCTGAGGAGTGGAATTAACCATAGACATTATCCATAGATGTGAAAAATGCACTGCAATTAAGCAAGCCAGGCTGTTAAAACCTCTTTGGTACAGAGAACAATGACCTCTGAAAAATATAAGTATGAGGATGTGTGACAAATTGACTCTATCACACTCCTGCAAACCTATGATGGCAAGAGCCATGTGCTTAAAATGGTGTCAGCAACTACCAGATCGATGGCTGGAAACACCCTGTGCCCCATTAGAGTGCCCACCCTGGGCCTTCAAAAACAAGTCTGATGGGACAGAGTACTCCAGAAAGAAATTAATCATTGGAAGTAATTTCCTAAACAGTCTTGTAGACTTGGACCAGAGAACATGGCATTCGAGTGGGTGTATCACATTCCCTCTATCATGCACCAGCCTCTGGAAAAATCAAACAGTGTAATGGACTGTTAAAGACTACACTGAGAGCAATGGGTAGTGGGATCTTCAAATACTGGCATTTAACATTTAGTGAAGGCTACCTGGTTAGTGAACACTAGGGAATCTGCCAATCAGACTGACCTTGACCAGTCAAAAATTTACATACTGTAGAAGGGGATAGAATTCCTGTAGTGCAAATAAAAATGTGCTGAGGAAAACTGTCTAGGTAATTCCTACCTCAGACAAAGACAAACCCATTCCACACTAGTCCTGGCAGCTAGAAAGGATTGCCATAGTTTAGCCCAGACAACAACTAAGCTTGACACAGCCAAGGAAGATAACTTGGAATATAAAAGGGACAAAACTCAAGGGTTGAGACAAAGACAGTTTATTACGTAAAGCAAAAGCCATGCACACAAAGAAAGTGAAACAAGGAATTTATTCACCACTTCCCATAGGCAGGCAGTCCAGCCATCCTTAGGAAGGCAGAGCTACCTCATGTATAATGGTCTTGGGCATCACTCTGAACACCTCCCATTTTGTTCTTTCCCAGGTTTAGATGCTAAGCGTGTTGCCATGTGGTATAGAATATCCATTGGATCAGTGGGGGTTGGCCATCCCAGCTGTTTCCCTTCCCAACTTGTTGTGCCTCTCCAGCTTTTTTGATGGCACGGTGGGGTGAGGCCTTGATTCTGCATGCACTGCTCTGCAATAATCTAAACATCCCTGAATTAGCAACATTATTTTCACCATAAACACAAAACAGACCTCCATACCTATTGTGAAGAAGATCAGCTTTACCCAGTCAACAAACACCAGAACATTCTCTACCCCTACAGGTGGTGGGTTGACCGTGTCTGGATAACAGGTGACCACCAAGCCGCTCTTCATCCTCCCTTCCACAGAGTGCAGTCCTTTGGGAAGAGGCTACTCTAGCATGGGGTCCCTACAGAGTGACCAGTCCTGCCAGCAAATCTGCTCCAACATGCACTCTTCTCTCCAAGGGATCAACTTTCTAGATGTTCAAATTTTTGGTGTATTTCTAGACCAAATAGATTTTATGTGCCCTTTTGACAGCCCTACATAAAACTGCACTTCTGTAGATAGATTATGTTATAGTTGTCACCAGCGATTCTTGCCTGTCTCACCTCTTCCCCTCAACTAAGATAAATATCTGAGCAAATCTTGAGTTATTGTGGCAATCTGATAGCAGTCTTTAATAGAGTTTTGTAAAGACTGCTCATTTCATGCCTGGATAGTCACAGTCCAGATCTCTGTCAGACCTGTCAGGTGAAGGAACTGTACAAGTGCCTGAAGGTGTTTTTAATGTTGTATCAGGCTGTCCATCAATGACAAATCAATGACAAAGAGTTTTCAAGAGCCAAGAAACTGATTTGACAGAGTAACACTGCTCTGGGGTCCTTGGTCAAAGGAGGCTTCTCTGAAATGTGAATTCATCTAGGTGACATCTTCTGGTCATTGGTATCAACTTTCCTTTGTCAAGGTCAATGTTCCCTGACTGTTTTACCTTCACAGAGTGCTCTTTGTGCTCTTTCCTTCATGGTATGTCTTATGCTCTTGGGACCTCACCTTTCTCAGGAGATGAAAGGAGAAAGAAAGTGTCCAAAGGGTCTCTGAACTTCTGGGCCAAGTTTTTTGGCAGCCTCATAGCAGTGCTGCTCTCCAGCAATTCTACAGGACGAACTGTTAGCAGGTGTTTATCACTGTGTCTCTCACAGGAAGCAAAAAAAAAAGATCCAAATTACTTCAGAGGCAGCTGGCATAGTCCAACTCACCATCAAACCTGAATGCACCTTCTGGACAACAAACACTTTTGCCATGTGCATCCCCTGTTTCCTGAGTCAAGTAGTGTAGTGAAGCATTTTGCACGACCCTTTTCTGCCCAAATTGCTTTCTTTCTGGATGAATGCATGTTTCATGTTCCAGGGATGTCTGTCAGCAGTTTTTAAGATCTCAGGGAAAATCTTTTCATTTCCAAATCCCTGTGTTTTGAGGGAAAAAAAAAAAAAAAAAAAAAAAAAAAAAAGTAAATAAACAAGAAAAAGAAAAGCCTTAGCTCTTGAGTGTGTCTAATGGACGATCATATCAGTTTCATCTGAGAAATATAGTAATGTAAAATGAAAACCAGGGACTGTTTGATGCCCAAATTAAAACACTTTTTTAGAAGGAAGCTGTGTATTGCACCTTTATAGATATTTATTGTTAACCTGTGGAAATAGTTGAGGACACAGAAAAAAACAATTAACTGCAATCTACAGCAAGGGAGGTCAAGGGTCTACTATAACAGAGATGTGAAGGACAATGTTCTCTAGCGGGATCTAAGGGTGAAATACCATATAATTCCTCTTCTTTAATTAAATTTCTCATATAATTTAATCCACAACTTTAAGTTCTGAGATTCTCTTATCTTTACACTTTCTTTGACAAGAAATCTCTCAGTTGCCACAGAATTCCCAAGGCAAGGCAGTGCTAGCAACCACAGCCTCAAGAAAGGGCATGTCTGAAGGGCCGTCAGGAGCCAACTCTATGATTACTAACACTGAAATTGAAAGTCAGAACTACCAGCACTGGCCGAAAATAAGATATTCTCATAGTTGACGACCATGTTGAAATTGTCTTATCCTTGTTCTTGTCCTTCCTCTCTGTATGAGCTGTGCCTAGATTACCCCCAGTGTCTGTAATGGAGTACAGGAGACTCTTCCAGAGTCCTTAGATTGGCAGAGCCTGAGCTCATGAGGAAGTTAGGTGTTTGGCTGTAGCCTTGCTGAGGTTTTAAAAGAGCTACCAGCTTTATGTCCAGAAACATTGCATTGCAGTAGTTTGCACTGACAATTGTTTCCTAATGACTTGAATACACATACATGTGTATTTATACACATATCTTTAGTAAATAGTATAGTTATAATCCTGCAAAATAAATGTTTTCTTCCAGCAAGTATTCTGTCATCAGTAAACTCATAGGAATGGATTATTCTCAACTAAAGTAAGTTCACATAAATCAAATATCAGAGCACAGACTTGCTGCCGCTAAGATTAGTGGAACTAAAATCACCACTCAATATTCTGTAAAAAGATTTTCATTACATAATACTTTAAAAAACAAGATGAAAACCTTTTTTGGAAAATAGTGGTATAACAATAGAATATACTCAGCCTTCCTGAAATCACAAACACGCACATTTATTAAGGCTTAATAATGGCTCAAAACACATTTTTTTAAAATAGTTACCATTTGATTAATAGGTGGCCAGTTAAGTGTTTTCCACTTTCCTTCAAATTAGAAAAATAATCAGGATGCATCTGAACTTCTATAGAGCTGGCTCTTCCTGGTACACATGCATGGTTAAAAACCAGCTTCTTCAGCTTTCTGACTGTGGCCATTCTTTTTACCCCACTCAGAGAGGATGCTCAGAGAGAACCACCAGGACCAAAAGGAAGACAAGGTAACATGGGATATCCAGGCAAAAGAGGTCTAAAGATTAAACAAAAATTCTGAAAATCCTGTTTAATTGTGATTTAGAGTAATTCTTCAATGTTTTTATTGCATGCTTTTCTAACTTTTACCATAATTTTTCTTTTCATAGATGCAAGGATTTGTTAGGAAAAAAGTACAGTATTACTCTAGACAATCTGAATGTGTGAATGCAGTATTCTTTCAGGTTCTCTCTTGCAATAATTGAAGATTTTGAGAGTTTTGCAGAGATGTCAGTGAGTATTGAGTCAACATTACTTTTTTTTAAAGCTGTGTGTAGATATCTGCTGCAGTGCAGTTATTGTGGTTTTGCCTAGGAAACACATGGGAAATCTAACTGCAACCATTAATTTGTGTGTTTAGAGCTTTTTCTTCCTTTTTTGTTTTTTTCTGTTTGGTTGGTTGTTTATATGAAAAATTCGTGCACATTTTTATTATTTCAGGAATGGGAAAGATGAGAGTGATGGAATTAGAGGAGAAGAGATAAATTATTTTGTTTCTTTTGCCCTCTTGACCTCAAGGTTACTGAGTGGTAAAAATGAAATAATATACCATATTTTGTCTCTAAGAGATCTCTTGGGGCTCCTGGAAAGAAAGGAGAAAAGGGTGACTTTGGATATCAGTAACACTTAGTCATCTTTTATTGGTCAGGGTTTGGATTTACAGACAATAGTATGGCTATTGCATGAAACTACCCCTATGAGAAATGTCTTTAATAAACTCTCAAGCACAAGGCACAATTTTGTACCAAAAAGTTATTCGCACTTCTTTTTGTTTGAGTTTCTATCAGAAGAGATATAATAGAACATAAAATAATTTTTGCTCTTCTGAAAAAGAGCAAACTACTGATGAATAGCCACGGGTAGTTTTGAAAGTAGGTTATATATTCAGTAGAAGAGGCCAGTGCAGGATAGGGGAAAAACAGATAAGATTGTCTTGGTAGTCTTTATCAGAAGGACATATGTTAACACATGTGCAATGCTCTAAAATAACTACGTGGTACCTCACTTTCAGATAAAACTTTCTTACCCTTTCTGTGCTTACAGAGGTGCTGAAGGATACATAGAGCTATATGTGTTCCAAATATTGCACAGATAAACCTGCAAGTTTTAGGTATTTATAGCTTTCACGTAAGTATTGTTAGATATATAATATTTCTTTTTTCATTTATTTATGTCAGCTTCCACCCTCTGGGCTAGTGCTCAGCAAGTCTTTCCTGGCGACTACAGTACTAAATGATTTTTTTAGTGTCCATACACAAGATTTTATTTCAAGAACATTACTACTGCATCGTTTCAGGAGTATTGTCTTTGAACTGTTTTTGCTGTGTGGATTGCTAGTTCTTTCTGTGCCTGCTGTGTTCAGTGCTGAAATCAGACTGAATAGACAGATCCTCTGGAATCTTCATTGACATCTGTAAATGCAAGGAAGTGTGTTACACATAGGAGGAAGAGGTAAAGAAAAAGTTAAACGTTTTGATACAATGAATCCCAACATTTTACTGTCTGTTAGGTCACACAAAAAAGCCTTAGCAAGACAAAGATTTGTTGTCATTTAGAAACAAATCAATTGTGACCAGCCTGGTTACAATGGCTTGTGATGAAAACAAGGATACAAAGGACCTCAGGTAAATATTTTTAATATTCATAAGTGCAAAAAGCCGCAACATTAATGATTTGTGTGTGTTAACTGAACTTTTTTGTACACATTGATTTTTAGGATCAAAAAGGACAGAAAAACCAGGAAGAGTCTTCCAGTAATGAATGTACTGAAAGCATGCTATGTTGTTCAGTTATAAGGTACTGGATGTGTAACCAGCTGAGGATTGAAATCTGAATGTTTTTCATAACACTAAGTTTTCAAAATTCTTGTAAGTACACAGTTTTAACCAGAGATACATATTGCTAAGAGACAAAAGCAATTTAAAAAAATCATAAAACTTCATTATTACCAATAAAATATCAGACTTATATTAATTCCACCTTCTTAGAATTAATGCAGAAAAAAAGTGATAGTGTAAGGCTATACTTCTCCTGCACCAGTTCTTTTCTCAAGCTGTGATAAATTCTGCGATTATACCTAATAAATTGCTGTAGTTATCTGTAACAAGCTATTAACAGAGGCCTTGACAGTTTTATTACAGTAAGCTAAGACAGAAAACAAGATGAAAGGTCACAGATTTGGTCATGCAGAAACTTTGAAGTATGAATTGATGCTATTAATCTAATAATTATAATAATTTAAGTTCCTAGGAATTCTAGTTATTTCATTGGTGAAAACCCTTCCTGAAAAGGTTTTCTACCTTTGCTCCTTGGTCTTGGGCTTTTGTAAGGATTTAATTTCAAGAGCAGTTGGAATTTTTTTAGGTGTGCATTTACCTTCTTGCTATTCATGTTCACTCTTCCTACAATCTTCATGGCATTCTCAAATATTCTGTATAATTGTGGTTGAGTATTTAATTAAAAAAACAGAGTAAATAAACTGATTTTCACAATCTGATGGAATAATTTAGCCAGACAAAAGACTGGAATTTTCTTTCAGGCTGAATGTGAAGTATGAAACCCCAATCAATTCTCAAAACAATGAAAATTGCATAAATAGAACTGTGATCTGTGAAATTGGTACTACACTTTAGGTTTCAAACAATAAGACTGCTTAAGATCTATACTCTCTGTGGACGCAGAGCTATCACCACAAAAAAGAAGGCTCGCTCTTCTGAACACCATGGTTTGGTGACACTGTGGGCACATCTCTGACCCAAAGCTTTCTGGTAAGTTGTCATTTGTTTATGGAGTATAGAAAAGTAAGAAGTACTTCATGCTCTCACAGTTTTCTGGCTGATATACATTCCCCCACAGATGCAGAAAATCTGCCAGAGACTTGTTCTTGTTGATATCACTGGACATTTTAAATGTTCTGTGCACAGAAATTGCCTGTTAATATTTTCTCCAGTATTTGTGCTTACACAGCAATTAGGGAGCAATTAGAAGTTTTGTTAAATAAACTGAACTGACAGCTCTTCACTGTTCTCATGGGAAATCAGTGTGTGCTTCAGTAAACAAGTAGATAAATCACACTTTGGAAGCAGCCCACTTCTGCCACAGACAGTATTACTTGGAGAAAATACATCAGTCAACAGGATAGTTGTGGCAGATTAAAAGGAGGAGTACTTGCAGCTCTGTGAAACAAGATGTTGCAAGTCTTTTGTTATCTTATGATGCTGCAATAAAGTAATAGCTGCACCTCATTTTCCTTTTCTCCAGTAAAAAATTATTGACTGGTCATTGTACAAATTTGATTTGTACACACGAATCTGTGACTAACATTTTTTATTCCATATCCTTGTGTTTCAGGGGGAAAATATTGTCATAATTTCTTGAGAAGCATGCATTTATCAGAAGAACTTCTTGTCAGATTTTAATTGCATTTTTTCCAACTAACTAGGGTAAAGCTGGGGACAAGGGACTTGCGGGAGAACATGGACTAAAATATAGAGACAGAATGACAAGTACATCCTCATTGATGTTCTTTAATGGATTTTTTTAATAGGTTCCTCCTTTGCGTGTGCTGATTTCACACTTGTATTGATTTTTAAATGTTATGTCTCTCATTTGCAAAAGCTGTTAATACTCTGTCCCTTTGTAAGTCACGCTAAACAGAAGCAATGACCATCTCTGAATATCCTATTGTATGTGTTCCAATTCATCTTCCTTTTTTGCCTTTTAGGTAAAAAACTGCTGTAGAAGAAATAAGCTGATTTAAGAGAAGTGAGATGATCACTTTTATTCCCCAGTAACTTCTTTGTCCCCTTTTTTTTTTTTTGGCTTCTTATATGTTTCTTTCTCCCTTTTCTTCACAAGCTTTTCCACAGCTGAATAGTAACTTGAGATGTTCTCTGCTATGACAGGGACTGACAAGGGCTGGCTGCTCTCTGATGAAGCATGTGCTAATTTTATATTAAGGACTGTATTTTTAAATGGACTTTGAACATATTGGATGAATAACTCGGTTAACAAAAATGAGCTGAACTACTAGAAGAAAATTGGTGCTTTGATGTTACCCATCCAGGCTGTTCATCTCTTATAACTGAAAATGTTGTCAGATTTGATGTACTTCTTTCTTATTTCTCATTTACCATTAATTCAGTGGAACTTAAGCATGTAGCAAATAAGAGAAGAAGGAAAGAAATCTGTTCATTTCCCATAGAAAATAAAAATTTTAGGTTGCTTCTGTCTGTTGTTTGAATACCACATATGTAACATGCTACTATTCATAGAACTATTCCTGGACCTGCTGATCTGGAAGACAGTTGAAGGGACAGGGGATCTCCCTGCAGGAGGATGCAGGGCAAGACCTAGACTCCAAATATTTACCATTACTGGAAATTATGTTTGTTCTTTTTCATTGTTAGAGGAAAATAAGGAATGAAACAGAACATTTTCTTCCTGTTGTGGTGGTCTGGAGTAGTTATTTGTGCAGTGTTCTGATGACTTCAAGTGGTGTCTTGCCCATATATTGTAAATTGCATGACTGTGAACTTCAATATTTTATTCAATAAAGAAGACAAGGAATCCATCTGTGTGTAAACACAAACCAAGTACTCCCGAATGCAAATGGCTAATTGTATACCTATAAATGTGACTTTCAGAAATGACCATCTAAATGCATGATTTGTGCATGTTTGAAAAATGTACCTGGCTCATATTTTGAGCCTCTCCTTTTAACTAATGCAAAACAGGATGATTACTGTAATTTTTGGTTGTCAGTAGCACTGTAAATTTTGCAATTATGTGATTCTAGCAAATTCTTTTGGAGTGAGTGCCATAGTGGGAATTCAACAATATGTACCTTTAGTCTCAAATGAAAGAGGCTCACTTTAGGAATATTTATTTCCTCTTTGACTTTCAGCTTTGCAAGTTCAACATGGTATAAAAGACAGATTGGGTTCATTTTCCTCTCATTAATTGTTACCACTGCTAAGAAGTCTGCAGCTCTTACTAAGGTGGTATTTTCCTTGTATATCTTCACACAGATGATATACTGTGAAATTCTTACAGCTTCAAAATAGGATTAAAGGTAAAATGAATTGCAACACTCATGTTCAAAAATTCCTGTAAGTGCTAGAGGTCAGTCCTTGCAATAAAACATATGTTTTCTCAACCTAAACGGAATAGATTATTTTTATACATATATATGTATATACACACATATGTATGTGTGAATAGATACTTATATATAAAAATATATAATTAAAATAACAGATAACAGGTTCAGATAAACCTTCAGTTCCACTGTGGAATTTCAATATCCCCAAATCATAGCGCACATTAAATAAAACATATAAAAATGTGTAATGCAAATAACCCTTGGCTTTGGTTAATTTTTTCCCCCATGATTAGTAAAATATCTGAGCAATTAAGTGAGATGAAAAGAACATAACTTGATATTTTTTATTTTTCCTTTTTTAGGGGAATACATGACTGAATGGACAAGCCTGATTTTCTGTACATATCTCAAAGTCCATGTTACAAACACACACAATGCACCACCTCACTAAGTACTCATGTACTCATGCATCTCTTTCTGTTCTTTCTTCCACAGCCGTGTGAACTCATTACCTACATCTACAAAGATGGCTATAAGCATTCCATTGTGTTTTGATATTGTAAAGCTGAGTAATCACTTGCTTTCTTCCCTAATTATTAATATCACATTGCTTCTGTGTTCAGCACTCCTGTGAATTTATGGTTTTAGCAGGCAGGTGCTTGAAAAACGATGTTAGGGCTGAGAATGCAAAAATTTTTTTGCTTGTTTATTTTACTGAAGTTACTGCAGCATAATTTATTAGAAATGTTAAGTGTCTTTGTATTCAGTGATTCCAGTTATTATGAGGTAAGTTTGGATTATTTTTCCTAGTTTATCCATCCTGTTTCCTTAGGAGGTGACTATGCCAAACTATGAGTTTCTACAACAAGAAGTGTACTTATATCTGTAAACTCTGAGAGAGACCTCTCAATGAAAATGTTTGGTGTGGAGGAGGCACTGGTCCTGCTTGAACTTTTACTCCACTCTCCAATAAAACAAAAAGGAGTTTAGCAAGCATACCTAGCAGTGGAAGACAGTAATGACCTTAAGTCACTGAAAGACTTAAAATCTGTAGAACTATGGAAAATAAATTCAGTGTGTGCTCCAACAGTGATTTCAGCTTTTGTTTCAAAAACTCTTTACATGCAATGTTTTTCAACTAAATATTTTTTTCTCTTTCTTTAGCTTTCTGGGATGATGAGTACATCTTACTCCTATGTTACTGATACTAACGGAACTGTTTATTTGTCAAATGGACCTAGCAGAGATCTGATAATGTAATGGTAGGCTCCACTCAACCATTCTGAGCTGTGTGTTTCCTTCACGGGGGTTAAATCCTTCATGCTGTCAGGTGTTTACTGATCTGCAGCTTCAGCTCACTCATCCATTTCCAGGTAATAGAAAACGAACTTAAAAACAACATTTAAAACTTGATATAGTTTCTTCAAATCTTTTATATATCACAAATTTCTATTTACAATAAAGGTCATGGGTCTTCTTAGATGCTTGTATCATTTTATTTCAGTGATATTTTATTTAACACCATTAGTAAGGATTCTGCTGGCAAGAATGAAGGAGTATGAGTTCCTCCTTTGTCATTTCCCCCTATTCTCTGTGTTCCTGTGCTTATTATTTTTTATTATTTCTACTTTTCCCTGAGAGATACAGCTTGCATTATCCTTCTCTGACCTTTCATAATTCTAATTGTCTTGCAGCTTCAGCACTGCAGATTGTCTTCCTTGTCCCTTCTCTCACCTTCTTTTCTGTTTAACTTCACTCCCACCAGTTCCTCCACTGCTTCACATCGAGCTGACAAATAATTTTATCACACCCATTATTTAAAACTTTCTTCTCTTTGTTTGTTCTGATTTCAATTCTGTTCTCCTTTGTTTTGCTTTGTACAGTTTTTTTTCCCCTAACTATACTCAGTACTTGGTGTGTTCCATGCCCAATTGTGTCTGATACCAGTTATACACAGGAAATGATAATGGAACCCCTGACTTATACTGAATTTGGCTGGAATGGTGAGTCAGTAATCTCCTCCCTTCATGAGTGCTAGATAAATGATCCTATTGTTACTGTAGTTATGCTGCCTGCTGTAGCCTGTGATTTTTTAAAATTACATTTTTCTTCATGATGCAGCAGATTATTTTCTTCAGCACCATTTCTGCTTTTAGATGTAATACAATGGCTGGAATAATTACAAGATGAAATGTGTTTTACTACAGAAATATCACATTCATTATAAAACCTGAACAGTACTCTTAGTAATAATAGCATCAAATCAGTATCTGAGCCACTCAGCAGTACTTGAATTAGTGTAGGCCCACACTGTGCCACAGAGGAGCTTTAAAAGGGAATATTGTGTGCTGAAATTGTAGGGTACAGCTATACACTCCAATGCAGACTGTAGCAGGCTCACTCTGAGGTCAGTAGTGCAGGTCCTTCCTCTGCAGGCATATTCAGCAAGGGGGCTCAGGCTGCAGCAGATTTGCATTACCAGAGGTTCAGAGTGCAGGTAGATGTGGGCCTGCCAGAACTTGGACAATACCCAAGATCATTTCTACCCCTGTTGTGGTCCTGTGTTTAGGTGGTGCTGGAAAAGCAACTTCTTTTCTCTGTGGCAGCTTATTCATCTGTAAATAGTGCTAGAATTTAGCACTATTTTTCAAATATCTTCGTAAAACTTTTCACAAAAACAAACAATTTGTACTCTTCTGTGCTTCACTCCTGTATACATTGCGCAGATTTTTGTCTCGCTCCCCATTTTTCTTTGAGCTTCTATCAAGTGTGGGTTGTAGTTTATCATTGTGTTACATGGCTTTTATGCGTATTACTCTCTGTGTCTGAGATGCAAAAGAACAAAATTATTTGGGGATGTTTTTTGTTTCCTGCAAATCTGTTACTACTACCTCATCTACTTCTCAGAATTTCACAACAAGAATACGCTACTCAAAGCACTAAAAAAAATATTTCTCAGCAGAGATCCTCCAGTGAACAGGACATTGGGTGTGTGATGAGATTCATTGGCATGAATGTTTTCAGGAGAACTGCACAAGGTGCTAAAGTGAAAAAATAGTTGTGATTTACAGCCATGGACCAGCTTCTTCTGTTAAACCAGCTCTTATGGAGAGCTGCTAAGGAGATGAGTGCAGCAGAAGTTATTCCAGTAGTTATTATGAAGTTTCTTGTTTTGAGGGACTGCATGGAGAATGAATGGGTGTGGAAATTTTGCTTCATGGGAAAAAACTGCAAAATGCCTCTACTTGTCTTTTCTGATGCAGAGCCATCTTCTCATATAGAGATGTGTCTGACCTACTTTTACCTATGAGTGAATGCAGATTCACTTTACAAAATGAGTTCTCAGAAATTAGTCACATTCTGCCGCCTGATGCGCTTTCCCCTTGTGATCTTATTTCTTGTTCTCTGTCATTTATTTTAAAGAAAATGGGTGAAAGACTGATAACTGAGCTTCTTCCATCTTACTTTAGGAGCAGAGTTCAGGGAAGTGACACTGGGAAAAGGCACCCTATGAGGCAATGAGACTGCCACAATTCATGCACTCACAAAAGAGAAACTGTGAGGGAGCATGAGCAAAGGAAGCCTTTGGAACTGGAAGACATGGACCAGCAGAGTAGCCTGGCTACTTATTTGGATGTTGCCATCCACATTGCAAATCTCTCCTACCCGTTGTGGCAAAAAGTCCATTAGTGACATTATTAAGGTAGATGTTCCTTATCACTGATGATTTCAAAATCCTCAAGCCAACAGGCTGTTTCTCTTGAAACTTTTGAGGTGAAATCAATAGTTCCCACAGCGCAGCTAATGAAAACACAAAACCTCTTTTGAGGTGTTTTCCACCTTTTTCTTATATTTTTAGTAATAAAGCTCAACATTACTAGTAGTCACATTGCTCTTAATAGGGCATTTTGTGAAATTACTATAGGTACACTCTACTTCTAAAATAAATTGCTGCATGCTGTAAGTTCACTAAAGTATGGATTATTTTTTATTATTTTGCTGTTTAGTTTCTGAAAGGACTTTATACTCTTGTCACATGCTGTAAAAAAATGTTAGAAAGGAGTTTGTAACTGTAGTGGTTCATTTAATACTGCCAAGTGGCCCTACAGGGGAATGTGATCTGTCTATTATAAATGTCCTAGTAAATAATGTAATTTCATTTTACATGAAAAGGACCAAATATAAATAACATATGCATTAAAGAATATGCTGTGGAATGAGGGTGTATTTCTATGAAAAAATGTAGAAAAGAATGTACAATAACTATAAATTTGGTGTTGAGAGTAAATTATTATTGTCTGCTTAGGAATGACTGGAAGGATATATGAAAAACTAATTGTAAGAAGGATATGGAAATTTTTACATTAAGAAAATTGAGTTATTGATTTAGATTCTGTTAATGTTCACCAAAAATACTATGTGATCTTGGAGAAATTATAATAATACTGCTACATAGGAAGGGTTTTATGAATTCAAAGGATGCATTCTTCCTTTTTGCCTTATATTATGAAGAAAAACTCTTTTTTAAAATTCATTAGGTGCTGTTTCTCTAGCATGCAGTTGAAACTGATGGAGCAATGTCCAATATTATTTTAAGCTATTAGGTTTTCGTTCTGTCAGGCATAATTAAATAATGTTATCTGGGAAAAAGACTTCCATGTCACACATAGTCTATGAAAAGACTATATTAGGTACAGTGTAACTTGTGTGAAAAATCCCAAAGAGGAACTGTGTTTCTCATTAATATTGAATTATTTAGTCCCATTCTGGTGGTTTCTATTGCACATAAGTTATTTGAAATGGAAACCTCTTCCTTTTCCTCAAGTGTCATGCTCAGCTTAGAGGCTAACAGATAAGAGACTGAAGCTACTGAAAATCTCTGTTCTTGTTCATATGCCTCAGGCCTCCTCAAGAGAGTGAGTCCAGCAGGATCTGACCTGCCACTTCTTTCACATTCACTAGATTTAACTTATTTCCTAAAGCATTTTTGTCTTCATCGAAAAAGGCGTGACTTTATTCTAAAGCCAATGAATTAAGAAAAAAAAAAAGAAAAAAAAAAAAGACTTTTAAATGCCACAATAAAAGATTATGTAATTTGGAAAATTTTGTGTACTCATACATCCAGCACAATTCTAAACTTTGTTCACCTTGCAAAATCACCACAAGGTGCCAGTGATCACTGCTGCTGCTTCCTCTGTGTCACATCCTGGGCAGATAGGGAGTTTATTCTCTTTCTTTTTCTTGTAAAAATGTGAGGAAATTCATTTCAAGCTGCATCTGTTAGAGCAGAGTCAGTGGTGTGAGGGCAGACACAGGGCAATGCAGAACTAGTTTTGTTGTTTCAGATCTTTCCATAAGGATAAACAGTTGTCTGGAGACAAAGTTCATAAGCAAGAACATAAATGATACAAAAAGCTGCCACCATATGACCTGGAAGCCTCACAGAAGTTTCACAGAATTTTCTTACTACTCTAAAAATATAAACTCTGTCTGTCAAACATGAGTGAGAACAGTCTAGTGATTGTATGCTTTACAAAGTGTGTTAAATTGGGAATGTAGACCATATAAAAAGACTGAACAAAAAGTCAGAATACCTTACTAAGGAAATAAGGTATAAATATAATCCTCACATTCATTGAAATTTAAGGTCCTTCATTTTTGTCATTCACATTTTCCCATTGCTAAGTGCAGAAACAGACAACCATAGCATTTGTATATATACTGTTTGTTATAAGTGTATAAAATCAATGAAATCACTTGATTTGCAGCTATTCTTGGATAAACGGCAAAACGTTGCCAAAGTCTTCTAAATCCCATAAAACTAATGAATTATATTACTGTTTTCTAAACAGGAGAGGACAACTACACACTAGAAGAGCCCAGGGAAAGTGCAAGAGACTCCACTTTCAGAATAAAAGAGCTGTGTAAGTCCATTAAATAATTATTTAGACATTAGGGGTTAATAGTGGATAAGATTTGCTTTCAGAGCAATGTCATTCATGCGTATTTTCAACAAGTTTTTGTTTTATTGGTAAAATTCTGCAAAGAGAAAGCATGGAGCACATTAGATATTGACATCATACCATGTCTGAAAAAGTCTAAATTTGTTGTGCATAATTAATGACACCCCTTCTGTTATTTCTGTGCTTTAAATACACCTTAACAGTCACATGAGACTAGTCACTGTGCCCTTCTGAAAATTTCCAAGTGCCGCAACATTAATATTAAAATGCTACTTCGTTGGTGCTGTTGTTACACTAAGACATAAACACAATGAAAAAAGAGAAGCCAAAACTGAGAAAAACTGTAACTGGGGACAGACAGTTTTCTGATTTCTCCTCCCAAAGGCATTATGGTTGACTTTGAAACTGAATCAAAGTGCAAAGGGCTCAGTTTCAATGCAGAGATTCACTATAGAACTGCCCGATAGGACATACATTGAAAAGCACAGCAAAAGGACTGCAGGGTAAGAGTTCTGATTGGTTAGGGTT
>VWZU01015101.1:25669-42155 GCA_013397095.1 Sterrhoptilus dennistouni
AAAAAAAAAAAAAGAAGAGGATTTTCTTTCAAATCCGCTCCGCCATGGAGACTCATTCCCATAATCATCTTGACAGGTGTGCAATGGTTGAAAAGTTGGGGGGTCCGGGGGGCGCGCTGATTAGACATGACAAGCACACCTGCCAGCGCCTCAGCCCAGCAATTAAAGCCCCTTTGAGGTCCCAGGAAGTGACCGCGTTAGAAAAGCCCCTCACAGGCTCCTCTTTAGCATATTCCCAATATCATTAGCGCGGCGGCGGAGGGCTCTGACATGACCCACGATCCCTTTTCCCCGCTCGGGGAGGGGATGCGAAGTGATTTTTAAAGAGGGAGTAATTTTTTTTTTTTTTTTTTTTCCTTTAAATTTGATTTCCAAGCCCCCCTTGCGCTCGCTGCTTCCCTCCTGCTCTTGGAAATGTTCCATCTTCGCCGGGGTCGGCAGGGGGAAGGGAATCGGAATTTATTAAAGGCAGAAAAGGACTTTGCTAAAAAGTGGGTGGCTTCTGGGATAAAAAAAAAATTCAATTCTGGATTCCAGTGAGGATTTGCACTCTGCTCCCTGCTTTCCCTTCTTCCTTCGCTTTTCTGCATCCTCTTCTTTTCCTCCATCAACTCTGTGTCCCTCTTTCCTCTCCCATATCCAGATCTTGATATTCCCTCTCCCAGTGCCCCTAATCCCTGGGGGCTGCCTGGTGCACTCTGTGAGAGCCTGGAGGGTCACTGACCTTGGCAGCACCACCTGAGGTGCCGTGGGCATCCTCCATCCATCCATCCCTCCATCCATCCCTCCATCCATCCATCCATCCCTCCATCCATCCCTCCATCCCTCCATCCATCCATCCATCCATCCATCCATCCATTATCCATCTCCCCATCAGCATTGCTAACCCCAAACTCCACATGTCCCTTTGAAAAGCTGCTCTGTGGGCAGGGGACTCATCTGGAGGTGGCACTTGAGGGGTGACAGCCACCCCGGAGCCCTCTCTGCTCTTTCTCAAAAGGTCAAATGCCTGGGCAGACCAAGAGCCTCAGAGAAAGCCCCTTCCCCTCCTCAGTCCTGTCCCTGCTCGTGGTGCCACCATCTGCTGTCCCCCTCTGCCTCCTGGCACTCTCCCCAGTCACCTCCCAACAGAGAAAAGGAGAGGAAGTTCCTTTCAAACTTTCTGGAAGAGAGGGAAAAGATTCCTTCTGGGGTATTTTTCCAGCATCGAGTTCACGTCACTTTCTCCTGGGGCTTTTTTTTTCAATCTTGGATCAACTTGACCCATCTCCTGCTGGCCCTGAAGGGAGATGCTGCAACAGAAGGGGAGACAACATGTCGGGAAGTGAAAATTCACAGCACAGAAGTGTTTGGCTTTCTCTAGTTCCCCAGAGCTCCCCCCATCCCACAAACCTGTGGATTTCAGACTCAGAATGTACCTGATCCCCATTCCAGGCTGCTCCTGGAGCAGCTCAGTGCCTCAGACGCTGCTGAGTGAGGGGAAGCCACGCCAGCAGGTCCCCAGGGTGAATTACCCCCCTGCTGTGGTTAATGGTGAGGGCTCTGCTTCCCTTCTCATCCAGGGAGAAACAGCTCAAGGAGCTCCCCAGGGAGCCCCCTCGGGATGTCCCTGCAGGGACTGCCTTCCTCAGATGATGCAGAAAAACAGTAGCTTTTATTTCCTCCACGCCTTTAGGGGAGATGAGGAATCGCACCCTGCAGGTCCAAACCCCCAGGGCACGGCCACCTCCTGTCACTGCTGTGGGCTGGGAGCTTGTCGTGGCTTGAAAGGAAAATGAGTGAGAGGCTCCAAGTCAGAAATACAATTTAATAAGAAAAAAAGTAAAATAAAATAAAATAAATGCAATAACACAAAGGAGCACTGCCAGAGTCAGAACACACCCTGAGCAGGGTGGTGGGAGCAGTCCAGGTGAGGGGCTCTTCCTGAAGCAGTGATCCCACAGAAAGGTCTGGGAGCTCTGCTCCTCTGGGAATCCAGTGGCTCAGGGCTGCTTGTCCTGTCCCAAATCCCAGAGTCTCTGCAGGTGGGAATGCTTGGCTCCTCCCCCTGGGCATTGGGAGCATCTCCCAATGGGAGGTGGAGTCGTGCAGTGGGTCCTTGATGGCCCATTAAACAGAGAGAGCTCCTGGAGGGAGTTCCCTGTGAGTCCTGGGCAAGGCATTGATGGGCCATGAGCAGACGCGCACACNTCCCTCCATCCATCCCTCCATCCATCCATCCATCCATCCATCCATCCATCCATCCATCCATCCATCCATCCATCATTCTCCAAGAGCAGCTCATGGAGATGGTGAGAGAATAAATATTTTGTGCACATCCTACACTACAACCCAGGAAAACTCCCTGAGGAGCACCTCTGTGCCTGGGAGGGATGCAGGGATGCTCCTGGAGCAGGAGGTGGCTCATGGAGCGTGGCTGGACCTCAAGGGGATGTTTGGGGCAGCTGTGACATCCCTCCCCTGCTCCTGCCGGCTGGGGCCAGAAAACTCCGCGGGACAAAAGGAAAAAGGGGAAAGGAAAAAGGGGGAAAGGAAAAAGAGGAGGCAGAGGAGGGGTGGAGGATGAGCTCTGAGCCTGCCCCATCCCTGCAGAACCCCCAGGGACAGGGATCCAGGCGGGAGCAGGAGCGCCGTTCCCGGGAATGGGGGAATCGATGTGTTTACGGACGGTGACACGAGAGTGACACACAGCGGAGGAGCCTCATGAAAAAATAAACAGGTAACCATCGCACTGCCGTGTGCACACACTCCAGTCCTCATTATTCCCGGGGAAAAAGCCCACCAGGGTTGAAAGGCTGCAGGAGATTAACCATTGCCTCCCCTGGATGGGGGTGCTGCCGCTCAGGGGGTCCCCAACTCATCTCCCCCTGTCCCTGGGGGTGTTGAGACATCACTGAGTGTGAGGGAGAAATTCCATCTCCTGTCAGGCAAGGCAGCCCCAGGAACAGCTTGTTGGTGTCTCACAGGAGCAGCTTCCAGGGGCTGTTTCAGCACAACCCAGCTGCTGCCGTGGGCACTGCTGACCCCAGCGTGGCCCTAAAAGCCCATTTTGGGGACTGTGGCTCCCCATTGCACACAGTCAGGTCCTGGTCCAGAGCTCTGAGGTGACTTCTCAGATCCCCCTCTGCCTCCCTGCCCCAGCCCTTCCAAAGTCACAGAGGTCCCCTGGACAAGGAAAACATGTAAAAATCAAGCAAATAAGTAAAAAAACCGCAGTAAAAATCAACTTTTTAATGTGTTATTTCATTCACAAATGAGTGGAGGGGAAACATTTAAGGAGGAAATGAATAAAAGCGCCTGGCTGAGTCTGTGTGAGCAGTGACCCTCTGAGGGATCCTGGGAGCAGCTGGGGGGTCCTGCAGGGCTCTGGGAGCCTCAGGGCTCTCCACCACCCTGACAGGACCTCTCCATAAAAAAGTGGCCAACACAGAGCTACTCCTCACCCAGACCTGCCCCTGTGGCCAGGGACAGGAGCAGGAGGGTTGAATTTGGGTTGTGAAATGATCCCTCAGAAAACAGAGAGGGAAAAACCCCTTCAGACCAGTTCTGGGGAAGACCTCACTTCTCCTAGAGCTGCTTTGAGAAAGCCAAACTCTTCTGTGCTGTGAATTTTCATTTCCTGACACGCTGTATCCCCCTTCTATTGCAGCATCTCCCTTCAGGGCCAGCAGGAGATGGGTCAAGTTAATCCAAAATGAAAAAAATGGATGGATGGAGGGATGGAGGGATGGATGGATGGAGGGAGGGAGGGAGGGATGGAGGGGTGGCCGCTCGCTCCCGCAGCGGAGGGAGGACTCCAGCTCATAAATAATGAAGTAGGAAGAGTGAAACATCGATCCGTGCTGCTAATGAGGGTGTCAGGGAGCGTGGCCCCGAAATGGGGCGGCAGGGAGGGCGAGCCCCCTCCTGGAAAGGAAAACTCTGCCTGTCCCANGATGGAGGGATGGAGGGATGGAGGGATGGATGGAGGGATGGAGGGATGGACGGATGGACAGAGAAAGAGCTGAGCTGTGTCTCCACCCAGCAGTCTGTGGGTGGTGAGAAGGATGATGAGCTACAGCTCCTTGGTGGTTCTTCCAAGAAGATCAACACCTGCTGTGCAAAATGGGCTCTAAGATGTCCAAAGGCCATCATGGTGTGGGAAGGCTTGGGAACCAAACAAGGGTCCGTGCAGAACCAACTGGAAGTTCCTCCTGCAGGGAGAAATGCAGCTGTGTGTCCTCCCCTTGCTTGGCCCCAGGCTCTGTCACCTCTCCCACAGATCTGCCTTGTCCAGATCCTCAAATCAGGCAAGTTTTACCCCAAATCCTGGATTTTCCCTCACTGGCAGGAAGTGAAGCTGGTTGGGGATGGCAGCAGAAAAGCCATTTTTTACGAGGAAATTTGGATCTTGCCCTAACCCTGCTCTGAGGGGCACCAGCTGTGCTCTGTGTGGTGATGCCACTGAAAACACAAAGTGCTGATCCCACTGAAGGCTGACCTCACTGCCCAGAATTCCCACTATCCCACCCAGTGAGGAAGCCCAGAAGGCAATGGAGAGGCTGGTGATCCTCTAGAAAACCACTGAAATCCAAGCACATCCTGCCCTGGAGCATCTGTGTGAGCTGCTCCTTTTGGGAAGGATTTTCCTAATGCAGGAGGATTACACCGGGAGCTCTCCCCTCCACGGCGCTGCTTTGCTGGGGATGTTGGACAAGCAAATCAATCGGCCTCAATCCAGCCCCGAGGAGGGGGATAAATGTTCCTTACCTTTATCAAAAAGACTGAGAAACTGAGGCACGGAGAGATTTAAATGGCTTTAAAGGGGAAATCAGGAAGATAATCCCAGAGCAAGGCAGGCACAGGTAGAGGGAGGGAATAAAAGATTTCACTTTTCAGCCAAGATTTCACTTTTCAGCCTTTGGCTCCCAAGGTGTTCCTCTGGTGGTGGTGGTGGAGTCTCCATGGTTCTGTCACTGCTGCAGAACACTCAGCTGTGGGATGAGACAGAGTCCAACCTCTGCATCCCCTTGGGAACTGGGGCTGAATCAGAGCCCTCCTGGATGGGAATGACAGACAGACAGACGGACAGAGCCGAACTCCAGGCAGGGATGGGAAACTGGGAGGAGAAAAGGTTTTGCTAAGACACTGGCTGCACCCTCAGGACTGCCCAGCTCATCCATATTTCAAACACCAGTTAGACAAACAAAACAAGAACCAGAGAGCCAAGCAAGGAGCCCGTTTGTCACATCAAAAGGGGTTTCAGTGGTACCTCCCTTGCCCTCCTGGCCCCTTGAAGTTTGTAGCTGGCGGGGAGAAGGGACAGCTCCCTCTCCAGCCGGGGCCGGGCTGTGTGTAATTAACCCCGGAGCCAATCCCCCAGTGGGGGCTGCCAGGCAGATCAAAGAGCTCACACATCTTTGTCTGCGAGGGGAGCTGGGAGGAAAGCAGAGCAGGGCTGGGAGAGAGCCGGGGAGCCGAGTGTGTGCTCCTAATTGATAAAAAGGGAAAAGCATCTTCCTCCCAGAGAGCTCCAGCCACATCAAAATGCAGCAGGAGGAGAAGGGGGAAGGAAAAAGGCTTTGCTTTGCTTTGCCTTGCAGGAGGAGGCCAAAAATCCAGCTGCTGGTAGAGGGAGATGGTCAGTGACCCCAGGCAGGGCTGGGGGGAGAGGACACTTAGGGGTGGGGGGAACACACCCAGGGGTGCTCCAGGGTTTGCCAGGGGAGCCCTTGGCAAGGGGAGGGATCCCAGGGGCACCCAGAGGGGTGAGGTGAACCCTCTGCCTCATCCTGTCCTGCAGCTCCAGGAGAGAGAGGGTGAAACCAGCACATCGCACACCTGTGACCCAGCACATCCCACACCTGTGACCCTGCACATCCCACACCTCTAACCCTGCACATCCCACACCTGTGACCCAGCACATCCCACACCTCTAACCCTGCACATCCCAAATATTTGACCCTGCACATCCCACACCTGTGACCCTGCACATCCCACACCTCTAACCCTGCACATCCCAAATCTCTGACCATGCACATCCCACAGCTGTGACAGAAGGACAAAAGGAGTCTCCAGATGTTACAGATGTGCTGGGAGATGATGGAAGGGAAGCATCACAAGGGTGGGGCAGTTCCACAGGTGGTTAAAGGGGGTTGATGTGAGAAATTATCAAACTCCACAGAGAACCAGAGGGAAGGAGGGGCTGGGGACATTCTGGGCCTGACAGTGACCCCATACTCGTGTTCTGACCACGGCACAGGTGTCTCAGCTGCTCCTCAAGATGCCCAGGTGGCCTCACCTGTTGGGACAGGTCAGAATCTGGTGTCACCAGGGATCTTCCCAATCGATTCCAACACTGAGGCTGCAGGACAGAGCCCTTCCCCAAGGCTTCCCACAGCTCCATCCACCCAAAAATGAGACATCTGAGCCCAGGCATCCCTTTGTCCCGTGGAGAGGGACAGCAGTGCTGCCCAGAGCTGATTCACTCACCCTGAAGTGTGAGACAGATGGAAAAAAAAACACCTGGAATTGCAACAACAGCCTGGATTTCCCAGAAATTGAGAGATACCCCAGTCTTTTCTGCCCCACAGACCATGGGGCTTTTGCTGAGCTCAGTCCCACATTTTGTGTTGTGCTGAAGCACAATTTCCATTAATTGCATATTCCCTGACCCACAGGATTCTGTGGGGTTGGTCCTGTTGTGACAAAAAGCCAAAAGCTCCATCCACAGCAGGATTTGGGAATGCAGGGATCTCCTTAAAGCCCCTCCTCACGTCCTGCAGCCGCCCCAGGGCAGAGCATCTTCACCTCATCACCCCTCACATCCAGGTTATTTACACTCAGTTATTCTGCTGCACACAACACCTCACTGGGGAGCCCAGCAACATGATTTGGTTAATTTTTAAGTTGTTATTTTTAAAAAAAAAAAAATATGCACGAAACAAAATAGTGCAGGAGCAAAAAAAAAAAAAAAAAAAAAAATTTCAATTATTTACCGGGATTCAAATTGGGGTGAGCAGCATCAACCAGCTCCAAGCAAAGGGGAATTTATGGTTTGGTTGGTGGTTTCCAGGGCAGGAGTGTCACTGCAGGAAACTCATGGTTTGTTTTTTTTTAATCCAAGAAATTAAAATAGAAAATAGAAAGGGGAACACGCTGGGGGTTTGGTGATGGAACATTTGGATGGTGGGTGTGAGTGAGAAGGGAGAAAGTGGGAATTGTTTGCAGCTCTAGGAACAACCAAAGGGTTTTTGAAGGGATGAGGTGACCTGATAAAAGAGCAAATTAAACTGGGTAAGGGGTTAATGGGAAATTCCCACTGCTGGGCTGTCCCAGCCAACAGTGAGGAACGGGAAACAAACACACCTCAAAGCCCAAAGGCCACCCTGTCCTCTGGAAGTCACACAGCCTTTGCCACTTGGGTCAGAAAAGGGATGGAAAAGAAATAAATGAGACCCAAACAGAACCCCACAATGGTTTGGGTTGGGAGGGACTTAAAGCTCATCCCATTCCACCCCAGCCGTGGGCAGGGACACCTTCCACTGTCCCAGGGTGCCCCAAATCCCAATATCCAACTTTGGACAGTGCCAGGGATGGGGAATGACACTCAGGGCTTTGGGGCACCCAGGGACTCACATCAGCTCATTGGTATTTGACAACTTTAAATTCCCAGCTTGGTCTAGAAGAAAAAGCATTTCCTGGATCAAAATCTGGGCGTGGGGATGGTGCAGCTTTCCCAGTGTGATCCCTGTCTCCCAGCTGAGGGAACACCAGGAAACAGCGTCCAGTTCTGGGTTAAAATAAGTGGTTTATTCCTTGTGGTTTCCTGACAGAAATCACTGGGGTGACAAAACCAAAAAGAGCTTGGTTGGGGTTTTTGTGACTCCCCAAAGCCCTGACAGGGAAGAGTCAGATTCTCAGGAGGAAAAGGCAGAACAGTTGGAGATTTCACCTGGTCCTGCCTCTCCTGTTTTGGGATCCAGCTCCTCCTCAGTCACAGTGCAGTAAAATCAGCCTCTCCCAACCCTGACATCCCTCCAGGCAGGATTTGCAGAGAACCCATTTAAAATCATATTAACACAACAACTTTCACTTAATTAAAGCCGATTATTGACAAACCCATATCCTCATTGCCTGCCCCGTGTCAAATGATTGGATTTCCTCTCTCTACCTTGACTCCAAGCAGGGATTGCAGATATTTCCTGGATTTCTGTGCTGCTCATGGCAGGCAGCCAGGCTTGTGGAGAGCTCAGAGGCTCCGTGGCATCTCTCAGGATGGAATTCCTGCCTGGGAGGGTGAGGAAAGCCCTGGAAAATATTCCCAGAGGAGCTGTGGCTGCTCCTGGATCCCTGGAAGTGTCCAAAGCCAGGTTGGAGCAGCTTGAGACAGTGGAAGGTTGTTGCCTTGAGTTTTCTTGTTTTAAAAGTGTTTGAGTCTTTGCAGCCTGATTCTCACACCGTTTGATGTGAATTATGTGTGTTTTTAGAAATTATCTTGTGTTTTTTGCGTAGTTGTTCTCTGAGAGGAGAACGTGACTGATGGTCGCAGTGACCAATGGGAGAACTCGACTGATGGTCACAACGGGGTCAGGAGGTTGTGGCCTCCTTGGGCCAATCCTGGCTTTCTGTAAAAAGTGTATAAAAGTGATGGAGTCAGAAAAATAAAGAAGATTTTCCATGTTTGACCCTGCTGTCCCCTGTGTGGGTCCACACCCACGTCACAACTTGTGACCCCTCTGAGTGAGGGGACCACAGAAAGTGTCTCTACTCATGGCAGGGAAAGAAAAGATCTTCAGAGCCTCTCCCAATTCCATCCTGGAATTCTGCGATCTGTGATTCCACCAACAAGACCAAAACTTTGCTCCTCTTCCTTCTCCAGAGTCGTTTGCTCGTCGCTCCCTCAGGAGAAACCACCAGACCAGAGAGTGACACCAACACTGGATTGCAAAGATTGGCAGAAATTTGGCAGAATTGGCAAAAAAAAAAAAAAAAGGGCAAAAAATTGGCAGAATTCCTGGTGGGAAAAGGGAAATGTCCCCAGGTCAGTGGCAGCCTGGGGCTGTTATATGCAACAGTAAATGTACAAACCAGTGCCCAGCAGAGGGGTGAGGAAGTTCTGGAAAAAAATAACAAAACCCAACCAGCAAATCCAGCCATCCCTCAATTTAGACACTTTAGAGTCGTATTTGCAGATGGGAAAGTGTTGGGAAAGATGGGACAGGAAGGGCTTATGGATATGATTGTCTGGTAAGAAATACTGGAGATGGAAAAGCTGTGAGTGAAATAGAAATGAAAACTGAGCTTGGAGAGGTAGGCATGAGAGGCAGGAAAATGGGGATGAGCTGGAGATGGGTTGAAGGACAGAAAACAAAAGACTCAAGAATGTTGCCTTTCCACTCTGCCGAAGGTATCAGGGAGAAAACAAATAAGAAAAGTCTCTTTAGAGTTTAGAATATAAAATGACATGGTGATAGAGCAGTTCTCATGGGCTGCAGGCAAAGTCTGTAGGGTTTGTATCTCGCGCTGGTTGGTCACTGTAAATTAGAATATTCAACACAGAAAGAGATAGAATGGATTGGAACAAGGTGATCGCTCTCTTACGCTCTTCTTCTCTTGCCTCTTGCTCTTCTCTTCTCTTCTCTTCCCCTCTCTCTCTTGCTTTGCCCCTCTCTTCTCTTGTTCTGCCCCTCTGTCCTCTCTTGCCTCTCCACTCTCACCCCGTTTCTACCCCTCAGTTCTCTTCTACTTTCTCTCTCTCCCTCTCTCTTTGGGGTTCCCTCCAGCCCAGGCTGGTGGCTGAAGGCAAAGCCCTTTTTACCCACAACCCTTGCAATAAACCCACTTGTGTCTAGAACATCTCAGCTCTGCAGAGCTCCTTGTCCCCACCGTCCACGGATGTCACTACAGTAAAGGAAGGTCCCCACTGCGTTTTAGGGAGTGGTTTTACGATAATCGAAATAAAAGCTTGCCTTGATGTTAAGCCATCGTTAAGGAAATTAATAACTTGGGCCAACCCTGCCAACTGCAGCAGATGAGGAGGTGTCACAGCACCCGGGGCGGGGTGTGGCCCTGCCAGTGGTGAGGAAGCATCACTATCAAAATCAATAAAATCAATATCTCCTGTTCTCGGGGAGGGGAGTGATCTGCGCAGGGAGCAGGGCTTCCCTCCCAGCTGGGAATGGCTGGATAATCCATTATTGATGCTGCAGTGCCAGGGCTGGCACTCAGAGCTGGCCCTGGTGGAAAAGCACATCCATTGTTCCCAAATGTTCTGCTGGTGCCGTGGCCAGGGAAGTTAAACCGGGGATTTTGTCAGGTTTTGGTGGGATTTCTCTCAATGAAGGTCTGATTCCACATGTCCTGGTAAAATCTGGGCACCAGGATTCCCAACCAAGACCAGCCCTCTGGGGCTGCAGCTCACCCCAGGCAAGAGGAGAACCCCACGAGCAGAATTTTGTCCTTTTTTTTCCCCCACAGTCACTGAAGAGTCTTCGAGGGAATCGATGGCATCGTAGACAGGGAACCTGGACAAAAGGATGCAATCAAAAGGAGGGATTTGAGGAATTCGAGTGAGGTGGTGGTTGAGTTGAGGAGTTTTGGTGCTGTTCAGACCCAGCTCCCCTGCCCTGACACTAAATATCCCTGTGGCTTTGAGGCAGGTGGGTGAAACTCTCTAACATCCTTTATCCCATCAGATTTCCTCTGCACATCTCTGGGGGACACCTCCAATTTCCCAGGGACAGCTGTGCCACAGCATGGAACAGCTCCAAACCGAAATCCCAAACCCAGAGCCTGCCCCAGAGCAGAGCCTGCTGCTCACACCTGCTTTTGCTGTTGAGCAGCCCCAATAAACCTGAGCTCTGAGAAAAGGTCTCTCAGTCTGAGTTCAGAAAGAGAAAAAAACCTCAACAACTCTTGATTAATCAATAAATCAATGGGATCAGTCAACAGTCTAAGGAATTCTTTAGACTCAAGCCTGACTGTGCAGGGTTTTGTGCTGGACACCAGCCCTGAACTGAGCTGGGCACAGACCTGGGGAAGGTGGGAGATCCCAAAGAACAGATTTTTAGCTGGATGTGGTTTAGGTTTGGTCCAGCTTCACGACAAAGGATGAACTCCCTGAGGTGGTCAGCACCATAATTTCATTGAGTTAGGAAGTCCTCCCTCTATAAAAGCTGTGGACAAATCCCACCTCATTTCAGCATTTCAGGCTTTTTGCTGAACCCTCTTCAGGAACTAATGACCAAACTCAGAATCCATACGGGTTTGGGGGACAATCTGAAGGGAAACCAACAAAACCCCCAATTTCCACAGAGAAGTGGAGAATAGAGAGGAAATTCCAGCCAACTCTTTGGGAATAGAGTCTCCCTTTTCCAGAGGAGCTGGTCACTTCCCCTACTGCCGTGCTCAGAAATCTGCTGTTACCAACAGCTGAATGTGCTCAGGGCAGCATTAAAATGCCTCACAGCCGTGTCCCTGTCCCCTGTACCATGTCACCAGGTCACCTCCTGCTGATGTTAATGACCCCCAGGGTGAGGGGCTGCTTTCTGCTGCCTCACCCACACCACTCTTTATTCAGCCCCTGTTCATGCCCCAGGTTTGTGCCCTTGTCACTTATTTTATTCCGAATCCAAACACTGCCACACAATACACTCGACCTTTGCCCTGCAGGGAACACTCTTGGGGATGAAGGGAAGAATTCACTCTTTATTCCTTTTCTAATTCAAGTTGTTCCTCCACCATCCTGGACAAATCCCCACTCACACAATAGAAATCCAGGCGTCTGCTCTCCCCAGAGCTGAGAGTTTGGGCAGGGCTCCTCCTCCTGCCACAGATGGTCCTGCCTTTGCCCAAATCTGGTTTTCATGGGCTGCATCTGTCCTGGTCAACCCTGGTCACAACAGGGCAGCACCTCCAGGAGGGATGGCTGGGATGAGCTTTGTGTCCCTGCCAGAGTGGTTGGATACAACAGGAATCCACCGTGGGTGGGAAAATCCCAGAATCAGGGAATGGTTTGGGTTGGAAGGATCTTAAAGCTCATCCAGTGCCATATCAGGGACACCTCCCACTGTCCCAGGGTGCTCCAATCTGGCTTTGGGCATTCCAGGGATCCAGGGGCAGCCACAGCTGCTCTGGACACCCTGTGCCAGGTCCTCACCTCCCTCCCAGGCAGGAATTCCACCCTGACATTCCCTCTGGCTCTGTTCCTTCCCCCTTTCCCATCCAGCCCTGCCCTCTGGCACTGGGAAGCCATTCCCTGTGTCCCGTCACTCCAGTCCTTGTACAAAAACTCTCTCCATCTTTCTCGGAGCCCCTTCAGGTCCTGGAAAGCCACAATGAGGTCACTCCAAAGCTTCTTGTTTGCACTGAGCTACTTCTGAGGATGTTCACAGTGAGCTCCTCCCTTGTTGGGGCTCACCTGTCTCCAGACCAGGGGGGTGGGAATGTCCCAAACATCACACCTGGGGCCATTCCACCTGCACCAAACCAGCTGGTGAAGAGCCTCATGTTCCCTGACTTCTCAGCTCTACATGGGACACTCATCCAGAGCCAAAACACTTAACCCCTAAAAGACCAGCCCCCTTTTCCCAGAGAACCCAGGAGCAGCCTTCTTCAGCTCCAGGCATTTATTCATCCCCTTTTATTTTTTATTTAATTTTTTTTTCCTTCCTGTTGTGTTAACAGAGCATCTAATGTGACTAAATAGGACAACCTGCTCTCCCATCCCCATGAAAAATAAATTATGTGCTTTCCTTTGACTGCCTTCCCCCCTCCTGCTGGTGCTTTCCCCACCAGGAAAACTCTGGGGCTTGGAGTCCCTTGGGCAGAGCTCATGGAGGGGCTGGGGAATCTCCCCCAGCCATGGTGGGAACCATCAGCTGGAGCCAGGGAAGAGGTGGAGGCAGAGTTTGGGGGAGCCAGAGGAGGGTGGGGAGCAGGAGGAAGGGGTGTGTGTGTGTGCATAGTGGGGGTGGAATCTGTGTGCAGAAAGCAGCCAAGTGGCAGCTTACCCCGTGAAATATTAATCATCTCTGCTTCTGCAATTTCGGCAATGCGTTCAGGCCCACCACTGCTGAATATTTCATTAACACCACTCACTTCCCACTGCACTTCTCCCACTTTTCTCTCTCTCTCTCTCTCTCTCTCCCCCATGGACCCCTCTGCCATCAATGCCCCCCAGCTCTTTTCTGGCCACCACCAGCACCAGCCATGGCCAGGAGCTCCATGCTCCATCCCCATCCTGGACATCCCCGTGGTGAGACCAGCCCAGCCCTGCCCTGGCCACACTCCCCAGTGGTGGGAGAGAGCAGAGAGGCCATTCTGAGGAAGGAAGATCATCAACCCCACTGGGAGCAGAATATAAGTGCGCATCAACAAGTCCAGTGCTGAATAATCCATGAGGCAGGGCAGAAATGCTGACTCTGGGCTGGGAGCTTTTTAAACCACGGAGTCTCCATGGTTTCTCCATCCCTGACTTGCTCAGCAAGGAGCACTTTGGGCGTGCAGTCAAAACGTGCTGGGGTGAGCTTTGGTGGGGCTGGGCACAGTTTTCACCTCGGGCTCCCAAATTGCAGCTTTCCCTGCCTGATTTACAGCCAGGATGGAGGAGTGGGGTGGAACCAGCCAGGGCAGGAGCTGGGGATGGAGAAAAGACCATGAAGGACGTGAGGATCTGCCAGGAGACCAAAGCAAGGCACGGTGTTGGTGCTCTGATCCACACCTGGGCAGGTTTTAACCTTCTGCTCTGTCCAGGTGTTGCTGCCTCCTGCTGGTATCTGTCATGGTCTGAAAGAAAAATGAGTGAGAGGCTCCAAATCAGTAATACAATTTATTAAGAAAAAAAAGTAAAATAACCTAAAATAACCTAAAATAACCTAACCTAACCTAACCTAACCTAACCTAACCTAACCTAACCTAAAATAAAATAAAATAAAATAAAATAAAATAAAATAAAATAAAATAAAATAAAATAAAATAAAATAAATGCAATAACACAAAGGAGCACTGACAGAGTCAGAACACACCCTGAGCAGGGTGGTGGGAGCAGTCCAGGTGAGGGGCTCTTCCTGAAGCAGTGATCCCACAGAAAGGTCTGGGAGCTCTGCTCCTCTGGGAATCCAGTGGGTCAGGGCTGCTTGTCCTGTCCCAAATCCCAGATTCTCTGCAGGTGGGAATGCTTGGCTCCTCCCCCTGGGCGGAGCATCTCCCAATGGGATGAGGAGTCGTGCAGTGTGTCCTTGATGGCCCATTAAACAGAGAGAGCTCCTGGAGGGAGTTCCCTGTGAGTCCTGGGCAAGGCATTGATGGGCCATGAGCAGAAGAGCTCAAAGGAGGGGCCTGGGAAAACACTGCCCCACCTGGTTCCAGCAGCTCATGGGGATGGGGATGGAATAAATACTTTGTATACATCCTACACTACAATCCAAGACACCACCCATTGTGAATCCCCACCTCTCCCATCCCAAACCCTCCTTTTCCATCCATTCCCTCCCTCTGTTCCACTCTTTCCTCTCTCCTCCATTCCCAGCATTACTTTCTCCTGTCCATACAAATGATGCCAACCCAATGGCTCAGGAAGCTCAGGCTGACCTGTGGACTTTTGAACATTTAGATCCAGGATTAAATATTTGCGTGATCCCAATGGATTCTGAGGAGCTGGAGGAAACAATCCAGGCTCCTCTCTCCTCATGGTGCATCTCACTCCCTGGGGATGATTTTTTGTGCTGATGAGGAGCTGTGGACTCACAGCCTCTTGCTCCAATTGAGGAGATGGACGTGGAGGGGAAGAATCCTCCAGGAAAGGTGGAGATTTTACAGGACCATGGAGTGACAGGACCATGGAGAGTGGCTGCAGGAGGACAGGGTTAGGTGGGAGCTCTGACACCATCACTGCTTCTCTACAACCCGGACAAAACACACTCAAGTCCCTCTTCCCACTTTTCACCAAGTGAAAAAAACCCCAGCCAGGCTTTGCTGCCGTTATCTGAGAAGGAAAAATTGGGATTTTGATCAGCAGCAGAGGGAATGCCTCCAGCCCATCTGGAGCAAAGCAGGGTTTTCTCTGCAATCTCCAAATCTCACTGGAGGACCAAGACATCCCTTTTGTGCAACGTATGAAATAAAAATCCGTGCTGGAGAAGCCACTTGAAAATATTGAATGAGATAACTTGGTCTGATTAATGTAGCGTGCTTCCTTCCCCCCTTTTTTTATTAAAAATTCACAAGGCTTCCCAGCCCTTCTCTCAATTAAGCAACTTGTTTGTCAGGATTATTTGTTACGCGTTTTCATAAACATTTGATGAATTATATGCAAACATCTCGCTAATGTATTAACAAGGCTGAGGTTTTAATTACACAACACTCAAGGAAAGTGGGCTTAAGGCTCCTCCAGTGGAGTTAATTGTGCTTTCTGCTGTGTCTGGGCATTGCAGGGGGAATTTTCCCCTGGGGGAAATCCCATTAAAATGGCAAAATCCCCTGCCCAGGCTCCCTGTGAGCCCCAGCTGGAGCCCCATGGAATTCAACCACATCCCTCTGCTAAAAGGCTTCACCCAGACTTGGGAAATGAGGAGTTGGGACTAGATAAAAATCAGTTTTCCATCATTCCTTGGTCGTTGTTTGTCACAGGGAGATGAGATTTTTACGTGACGAAACAGAAGGGTTGTGCTTGATCCCCCTCGTGGCATTTCCAGTTTTGGAGGGTGTGGAACCTTTCATGGAATGGTTTGGGTTGGGAGGGGCCTTAAAGCCTATCCAGGTCTTTAGGATGTTTCACTTCCCAAAAATAAGTTAGAAATCCCTGAAAGCCCACCCTATTATTAATTGAATATTTCCTGTGGTATCGTGTTTGTGATGGAATTATTTGTTCAATGTAATTTCTTTCTGTTTTGGTCAGAGCTGCACATACTCACTATTTGTGACCCCGATGACATATCCTAATATAACAGAATAGACAATTATATGAAATACTCTTTTTAAAATATAATTTCCAAGCCTCTGATTTAATTTTCTGTCCTTTTCATTCCCAAATTGGGAGATTTGCCGTGTTTGATACCCTCAATTTAGCCAAGCAACAATTTAAGATGTTCCTTCTAAAATCAGCTTTTCCTCTAATTAATCCCGAACCCTTTTCTTTTTTTTCNTTTTTTTTTTTTTTTTTTTTTTTTTTTCTTTTTTTTTTTTTTTTTTTTTTTTTTTTTTTTCAGAAATATTAAAACATCAAACGCTTTCATTAGGCCAGTGAATGGCGTGGCCTTTGATTACTAACACAGGGTGAATTGCTAATTAGCCATTCATTATTGGGCCATTTACTGTGTGACACAGGAGCAATGATGGGTCTTGCAGGACTCGTGGGTGTCACTTGTCCCTTGCACAGGAATTCCATCCCCATATCCCACCTAATTCCATTCCTAACCACCACCTAATCTAAACCTGGCCTCCAGCTCGCCTTGAATTAGCCCAAAATGCTGTTTAAAAATGCCTGAATTTCCTTGAGAAAGGGGAA
>VWZU01015101.1:71999-83152 GCA_013397095.1 Sterrhoptilus dennistouni
GGTTCAGAGGTGGAGGGGGAAGGTGTGAGGGAAAGGACCGTTGGGGACAATTCTAATGTGCACCTTCTCCTCCCCTCCCTGGCTGCTTTTCTCCCTCCCACCCGTGGGCAGGTACAGGGCAGTGGCGTCCTGGAGCCGGATCCAGGGCATTGGGATCCCCATGTGGAAGGCGGTGGAGGTGCTGCTGATCTGGGCCGTGGCCGTGGTACTGGCCGTGCCCGAGGCCATCGCCTTCGACATGGTGGAGCTCAGCTACTGGGAGCAGCACCTGTGGGTGTGCATGCTGGCCTCGGAGCAGAGGTCCCGCTTCATGAGGGTGCGTGTGTGTCCTGGTCCCGACCCCAATACCAATCCCACTTCATGAGGGTGTGTGTGTGAGTCCCGATCCTGACCCTGACCCCAATCCCAACCCCAATCCCAATCCTGCTTCATGAGGGGACGTGTGCATCCCAGTCCCGATCCCAATACCAATCCTAATCCTAAACCCAATCCTAACCCTAAACCCAATCCCAATCCTGCTTCATGAGGGTACGTGTGTGTCCCAATCCCGACCCCAATACCAATCCCAACCCGAACTCCAATCCCAATCTCATTCCCACTTCATGAGAGTGTGTATGTGTGCATCCCAATCCCAATCCTGATCCTGATCCCAATCCTTCAGGAGGGTGCATGTGCATCCCAACCCCAATCCCACTCCCACTCCCACTTCATGAGAGTATGCGTGCATCCCAATTCTAATCCCAATCCCGATCCCAATCCCTCATCAGGAGGGTGCATGTGCATCCCAATCCCAACCCCAACCCCAACCCCAATGCTGTTTCAAGAGGGTAAATCTGCATCCCAATCCTGACCCCAATCCCAACCTCAGTCCCACTTCAGGATGGCACATCTGCATCCCAAGTCGCTCCTCCTGCCCTTTCCCCATCTCCAGCTGCGCTCTCTCTCCCTTTGCCCCGCAGTTCTACCGGGATGTGAAGGACTGGTGGCTTTTTGGGTTTTATTTCTGCCTGCCCTTGGTGTGCACAGGCATCTTCTACACCCTCATGTCCTGCGAGATGCTGAGCAAGAGGAATGGGATGAGGATTGCTCTGAATGACCACATGAAACGGGTGACAGAACCAGGGGGGGAGTCCTGGGATCCCCAAAAAGGGCTGTTGGAGGGGGGACACTCCCATCCCTGTGAAGGGCAGGCAAAGCCTCAGAGCAGCTCTTGGTGTGTTGGTGCAGGGATTACATCAGGGAAAAAGACCTTAAACTCCATAATCTGCAGATTTGGGGGTGACCTCAAACCCTCGTGGCCACAGCCCAGCTCTCCTGGTCATTTATCTCAGCCCACACCACGCTGGACGTGCCAAATCCCAGACAAGAGGTGCAGGGAGGAGGAGTTCGCTGTCCTCTCCCACAGCTTTGGGGGATGATTCCCTGAGGAGCTGCAGCTGGTTGTCACCGTAACAATGTGAGGGGTGAATGCAGGAGGCCCCATCCAGGTGTCCCAGGGAACAAACATCGTCCCAGGGAACAAACATCATCCCAGGAGTGAATGGTGGGGAGGGGTCTGTCCCTTGTGGAGCTGCTGCTGCCCCTTTCTGCCCCCTGCACCTACTGCAGAGCTCCAGGAGCAACCTGACCTAGTGAAAAACAAGCTTTAAGCCCCCTTCCAACCCAAATTCATCCCACAACTCGGGATCTCCTCACCTTTTCCCTTGGCCCTGTCTGGCAGCGCCGGGAGGTGGCCAAGACCGTGTTCTGCCTGGTGGTGATCTTCGCGCTCTGCTGGCTGCCCCTGCACCTCAGCCGCATCCTCAAGAAGACCATCTACGACCAGACGGACCCCAACCGCTGTGAGCTGCTCAGGTAGAGCCCCCCCAGCAGGTCCAGGAGCCCCGAGGGGGACCAGGACAAGCCCTGCTGGGTTTGCATCAGGCTGGGGGAGTTGCCTTCTGTTAGCCCTGCACTTAGAGGGGTAACACGTTGTGATGTGGTGTGGACTCTCACAGAGGACAGCAGGCAGCAGCAGCAGGGTCAAAAATGGAAGGCTCTTTATTATCTGACTCCAATTCTACTTATATACGTTTTGTACAGAGGGCCAGGATTGGCCCAAGGAGGTCACAACCTCCTGACTCCATTACTTTCAATCAAGTTCTCTCTCAGAAAGAACAACTATGCAAAACATACAGATAATTTCTAAGAATACAATATTGGTTATGTGAAGCAGTGTGAGAACGGTGCTGCAAAGACTCAAACACTCAAAAGCAAGAAAGTCAGGGGAGTCGCCTTCCACCTCCTGCTTTCAGTCATTCCTTGTCCAGAGTTTTAAGCTGCGTCAAGGGAAATACAGGTTGGTTATTAGGAAGAAGTTTTTTTACAGAAAAAGTGATTAACTACTGCAATAGTCTGCCCAGGGAGGTGGTGGAGTCACCAACACTGGGCGTGTTTAAAAGGAAACTGGATGTGGCACTTGATGCCATGACCTAGCTGAGGTGTTGGAGTCGATGATCTTGAAGGTCTCTTCCAACCTTCTGTGATTCTGTGATTCTGTGAGCCACCCTTCTGATGGGCACAGAGAGGGTGGGGGGATGTCAGAAAGGTTAAATTAAGATTTTGGAGTGTCTGTGTGGAGCTGAGGTCTCCTGGGCACAGGAACATACCCAGCAGGGCTGAGGGCTCCTCACTTTCTGTGGGGTTGGAGGTGCCTGTCTCCCTCCCCTTCCACTCATCAGCCAAAATCCTGCCCAGGGCAGGGGCTGCTGCTGTGCTGGGGTTTGGGAGCATCAGGAACACCAGGAGAGATCAGAGCTTGTGTTCTTGGCTTCCTCAAGGAATGCAAGGAAAAGTGGTTCTTCTTAGGGAAGGATGGATCTGTGCTCGGTTATCAGTCACTGCTCTTCCACAGAAGCAGCATCCCAGGCCAAGCAGTTTGGAAATTCCCTCTTTTCTCCATGAGCTTCTGACACATCTGTTCTCTTCTATCCCACCTCAGTTTCCTCCTGGTGATGGATTATTTCGGGATCAACATGGCCTCCCTCAACTCCTGCATCAACCCCGTGGCTCTGTACTTTGTCAGCCGGAAATTCAAGAACTGCTTCCAGGTAGGAACGATCCCTCCAGAGCTCCTGGCTGCAGTCACCAGGCCCAGAGCTCAAACTGATCTTATTCCTCATCCCAAAATTTCCCCGTTAGGTACCTCTCTTCTCCAAGTACACCAGAGCTCAGTGTCCTGCTGGGGGCAGAGCAGGATTTAGGACAAGCCAAAAATTCCCTGTCGTTCTGGAATGGGAACATCCCCACAAACGCTCAGCCCAGGGGCTGGGGCTGCTCCAAACTTTGAACCCAAGATGTTGAGAGATAATTTTCAGGAGTAGTGAAGCCCTGAGAAAGAAAGGGAAGGATGGGATGGGATGGGATGGGATGGGATGGGATGGGATGGGATGGGAGTTGAGCCCAGTGAAGCATCACCTGTATTTTCTGTCCCCTAATGACGAGAACACACAATTACAAAAAAAACGCCCTGAATTTCAGCATCCTCATTTCCCACCCTCCTCACCATCCCTATCCTGGAAAACCTGCTCCCAGCAGAGCTGCAGGACAGCAAGGCTCAGCAATTCCCATCCTGGCACTGCACAGAGTGACCTGCTGACACAAATATGTGAATTTTCCCATATCCCACATGTGTGACCTCTCCCCCTTGTGTCTCCCCAGTCCTGCCTGTGCTGCTGGTGCCAGAGGCCGGCCCTGAGCATCACCCCCACGGATGAGAAGGGATCTGTTGGGAAGTGGAAAGCCACGGGGCAGGAGCTGGGGCTGGACAGGAGCAGCTCCCGCCTGAGCAACAAGTACAGCTCCTCCTAAAGCCCTGCCAGTGCCAGGGGCGAGGCACAAGGACAGCAGGACCCCTCCAATCCTCTCCCAGGCTCTTCCTGGCTGGGCCTGAATCAGCTTTGCCTTTGTGTCCTATCCCAGCTGGAAGGAGCTGGAGCTTTTCCCCAGCTCCAAATCCAGCCCCTGACCCCGGCGGTCGCCTCTGCAGGAGAGGGAAGGGGATTCACATCCTCACAGGATTTTTCATTTCCTCGCAGGAAAATCAAGGGACTCGTGGCTGTTTGCCTCAGGGGAGAACGTGGGGAGAGTGTGGGAAGGGAAAGAAGGTTGGGGTGGTGACTCTGAGATGGATGTGGGGTGCGGAAGAGAGAGAGAGAAAGTGACAATACCCAGCTGGAAAAGCCAACCAAAGCTTGGATAAATCCCTGTGAGGGACAGAGACATCCTCGTGGCCATGTGGAGGTGGGAAAGGCAGTGGAGAAGGTCCAATCTTGGTTGGAAGAGCCACTAGAACCAACTAAAATATGGGAAAGGGCTCTCTTGAATTTTTTTTATTGGCAATAATTCGTCCCCCAGGTGATTTTCCAGCGATTTTCAAGGCCAGGTTGGACAGGGCTTGGAGCACCCTGGGATAGTGGGAGGAGTTCCTGCCCCTGGCAGGGCTGGGAGGGGAGGGAGTGAACCCTCCCAACCCAAACCAGTCTGTGACTGCAATCCATGTGATTCCACGTGACATTCTTGCCAAAACTTTCCCAAAAACGACATGAAAAAGTTGTATTTACCAGGTTTTTGATGATTTTTTTGTTGTTGTTGTTGGTTTTCCCACGTGTCTCTTTTCCCTCTCTCTCTCTTTTCCTTCTTTCCCCTCTCTACCTTGTCATGGAAAATAATGGAGAGAGGAAAAGGGGAGAAGAGATGAGACCTGCAATTAAAACATTTTCCAGGTGTTGGGGTGGATTTTTTTTAGCTTGACTTTCACTGAAATGTAAATGTTTTACAAATAAATCATAAAGACAAATGGGTTTCAAAGAAAACAGAGACTGAGGAATATCAAGACCAGCCCATAAATTTCCCAATCTGTGTCCACATTCTATGACCTTCCATCCCTGTGCTGAGCAGGACACAGCCTCAGCTCTGCAGCATTTAAATTAATAAACTTTATTATTAAAAAAAAATAATACATTTTGCAGCAAAGTCATAAAAAAATAACAACAAAAAAAAAAACTCATTCGGACACAGGGAATTCAACACACGGAAGTTTCACATCCATTCCCAAAGGTTACTGCATCTCCTCCTCCTTCTGTGCCCTGAACTCCTTCACGCTCCTCTGAAACAAGAGCAAAGCACAAATTGTCACCAAAGTGTCCCTGGGGTGGCACAGGGCCACCTCCCTGCTGTGCTGGGACTCCTCTACCCAGAGCCTGGAAAAGCTGGGAAGCTCTGACAGAGCTCCAGGGGCTTCTGGAAGTGAGTGAGATTTATAGGCAGGAAAGGGAGCCTGTCCAAAAAAATTCACAGGTTTTTCATGCCAAAAGTGACTCCAACACAGGCCTCAGCCTCCCTCCCATGGATCAAGGGACAGAACTGACCCTGAGCTCTCCAGGGATGGGACAGAACTGACCCTGAGCTCCCCAGGAATGGCCCAAAGGACAGAACTGACCCTGAGCTCCCCAGGAATGGCCCAAGGGACAGAACTGACCCTGAGCTCTCCAGGGATGGGACAGAACTGACCCTGAGCTCCCCAGGGATGGCCCAAAGGACAGAACTGACCCTGAGCTCCCCAGGAATGGCCCAAGGGACAGAACTGACCCTGAGCTCTCCAGGGATGGGACAGAACTGACCCTGAGCTCCCCAGGGATGGCCCAAAGGACAGAACTGACCCTGAGCTCCCCCCGAGGGACAGAACTGACCCTGAGCTCCCCAGGAATGTCCCAAAGGACAGAACTGACCCTGAGCTCCCCAGGAATGTCTCACCTCAAAGGTGTTGAGCACGTGTTGGCAAACACCCATCAGGTCGTTCAGCCCTTTCCGGAATGGCTCCACAGCAGGAAGGGCCCCTTTGGGAGAAAAGATGGATTAGGGACATGGGAAGTGGCTTCCCAAGGGCACTTTTCACCTCCCCAAGGGTGTGCACCCTCCCCAGGCACACAGCTCAGGGTGCCAGGGCTGCTCCAGGTGCCTGGAGCCAGGGATGCTGCTTCCCACTGCAGCTGGAGCAGAATTTGGGAGCAGCCTGTGAGGCTCAGCACTGCAGTGCCTGGCAGAGGGCAGGGAGAAAAGGCTTTTCTCTATTTAACAGATTCCTGGGAGAATTCCATGAGAACAGGGCCCCAGACATGGAGGGACAGCCCCAGCCTCACCTCTGGTCTGGATCCTGAAGTTGATCTTGCTCTCTGAGGGGTGCGTGATGCAGTAGCCACAGAACTCCACGTCAGGGCTGCAGGAGGGCAGAGAGGAGAGGGAACAGTGAAACCCAGGCCAACACATGGCAAATCCCATGGAAGTCAGAGGCTCAGGGCACCCTAAGCCTGCTGGGGCTCTGGATGTTTCCAGAATGACTTAGGGGAGGGATGTTCTGGGGGGAAACTCCCTGTGTTCCCTCAGAGCCATCTCCCCCTGAGCTGAGCTGCAGCTCTGCAGGGCAAAAACACGTCTGGCACCACAATCAGAGCAGTTCCAGCTCTGCAGATCCAAACACAAGATCCTGGATGCTTGAAATTCTCCCTTTAACCAAATCTGCTGCTGCTGCTGCACTGGGTAGAAGAGGCTCAGTGGTCCAGGGCATTGGAGGAGTTCCCAAAATGTTGCAGGGCTTTTTCCTCCAGCTGAGCTGAGTGCTGGAGCTTTGGCCTCCAGATTCTCTTGTGTTGTCACAGTGATTTTATCAGAGGGACCTTAAAGCTCATCCCATGGGCAGGGACACCTTCCACTATCCCAGGGTGTTCCAAGTCTCATCCCAACCCGGCCTGGGACACTTCCAAGACCCAGATACTCCTCCAGCAGCTCAGGAGGGACTGAAAGCTTTAGGCTGAGCTTAACTTGTGTTCCTGGGCAGAGCAGGGTGTGGGTGGAGGCCCAGGAGAGGCTTTAAGGGCTGTTGGTGCTCTCAGGGTCCTGACACAGCCCAAAGAAAAGGAGGAGCAGCAGGTGGGAGCAGGATCCCTGTCTGACACAAGGAAGAGGGTGCACAGAGGTGTTTGGGATTGTCTCCCTCATCCCAGGATCAGGAAGGAGAAGCCCAGAGCAGGCCCCACTCACTTTTTCATGACCATGTAGCGCAGGGAGTTGCCCAGGGTGTGATCCTCGTCGTGCAGCACAAAGGTGACACAGTTCCCCTCTGTCCCATCTGCCTGCACCTGCCACCAGTGGGGAAAGGAGCTGTGAACCCCCCTGAGATCAGGGACACACCAAAGGGGAGGATCAGCTCCCCTTTGTCCCATCTGCCTGGACCTGCCACCAGTGGGGAAAGGAGCTGTGAACCCCCCTGAGATCAGGGACACACCAAAGGGGAGGATCAGCTCCTCTGCTCAGCTTCCCAGAGTTTTTCCTCAGGGGAGCAGAGCCCGGGCCCTGCTCTACCTCCTGTGAGGGAAAAAGTGGGGCCCTCTGATCCCGATCCCTGACCCAACCCCGATCCCAACCCGACTTGATCTTCACCCCGATCCTGACCCCGATCCAGATCCAGATCCCCATCCCCGTCCCCATCTCGACCCTGATCTCTCGACCCTGACCCTGATCCCCATCCCATTATCCCCATCCTTCCCAAGCCATGGATTCCATCCTTCCCAATCCTGGACTCAATCCTTCCCAAGCCCGCACTCCATCCTTCCCAAGCCCGCTCCCGGTTGGAGCAAAGCCACGTGTTCCATTGCCAAATTCCCAGTGATGGATGCAAATGTCATCACTTATTTTTGTGGGAATTTCATTGTTTGTTTTCCTTGGTTTTTCAGCAATACCGACTCCTCTTCCATCCCGCCTCCAGCTTTTCATCCTCTGCCAGACTCCTGACTCTCCCGACTTTCTCTGAATTATCTTAAAAACCTGGAATAATGGACTTTAAATAATTTTTAAAAGGCACTTGGTTGTGTTCTCCAGACTGTGGGGTTCCAGCCAAACGGGAGCACAGCTGGAGCACAGGAGGTCACTTTATTTTTGGCACAGCACAATTAAAATAATCTATGGAATTCCAGCTTCTCCATGATGTCCAGCATTGTATTCGGGAGCTCTTCGTATTTCAGGCTCTTCACTGCCTGGGAAAAATGGACAGTGTCAGATTTTAGGGATAATTCTGTGGATTTGGAAGTTTCCTTTTCCATTTTTACTCTCAGAGCCTTAAATGTTGCATTGTGACCCAAGATGACAAAATGTGATCCTAAATCCATGGATATATGAGCATGGATATATGACCCTCTGGAATATTATCTGAGGATTGTAAATTGGAGTGCCAGCCCTCATTTTCCTGGCGCTGCCCAGCTCTGACCTGCTCCAGGCAGTCCAGCCTAAAATCCCTGGAATACCCAGACAATAAATTTCCACATGCTTTGAGCTTCTCCAGCATGGAATATCTGGGATCAAACTATCCCAAGCCTGGCCCCATTGGAATTTTTCCCCTTCAGCCTCAGTTCATCAAAAGCCTCTGCGATTCCTTCTGCTCCTCCTAATGAAGGTGGAAATGTCCATGGCAAGGGGAATTTATGGATGAAGGAGTTCCAGTGGCCATCATTCTATAATAAGGCTGACAGCCCTGTAAAATATTGCCCGAAAAACCCTGGAAAAGGCTCCGGCAGCTCCCTGAAAGGTGACCCAAATATTTTATGGAGTGGGCTCTGACGACCTTCCCTTATTTATGAATTTTTAAATGAGCAGGATCTGTTTAAAGGGAAAAAAAAAAACAACCTGGGTTATGAAAAAAAAAACCCAAACCAACTTCAGATGGTAACTTTAACCTCCCATAGATTAAAAACCATTCCATCTTTTTATCCAAATTCCAATAAAAATCCTGTCTCCTGTGGATTTAGNAATGGGCTGTTACTGGGGTATTATTGGTGTGTTAGATGGGGTATTAATAGGGTGTTACTGGTGTATTAAAGAGGGTATTACTGGTGTGTTAAATGGGGTGTTACTGGGGTGTTACTGGTGTGTTAAATGGGGTGTTATTGGTGTGTTAAATGGGGTATTAATAGGGTGTTACTGGTGTATTAAAGGGGGTATTATTGGGGTGTTATTGGTGTGTTGAATGGGGTCCTACTGATGTGTTACTGGGGTGTTAAATGGGGTGTTATTGGTGTGTTACATGGGGTGTTACTGGGTTGTTAAATGGGGTATTACTGGGTTATTATTGGTGTGTTAAATGGGATATTAATAGGGTGTTACTGGGGTGTTAAAGGGGGTATTACTGGGGTGTTATTGGTGTGTTACATGGAGTGTTATTGGTGTGTTGCTGGGGTGTTACTGGGATATTGTTGCTGTATTACCGGTCTGTTATTGGTCTGTTAAATGGGGTATTGCTGAGGTGTTACTGGTGTGTTTTTAGCATGTTACTGGCCTAGTACTATGGGTATTACCAGCATGTTATTGGGGCGTTGTTAGTGTGTTACTGGGGTATTATTAGTGTGTTACTGGAGTGGTATTGTCATGTTACTGGTGTTTTATTGAGGTGTTACTGGGGTATTATTGATGCATTACTGGGGTGTTATTATTATATTACTGGGGTGTTACTGAGGTGTCATAACTGGCCTGTTACTGGGAGATGTTATAAAAAAGCTACTGGGGTAATATTATTATTATTTGTGTTACTGGGGTGTTGTTGGTGTGTTACTGGCCTGTTACTGGTGTTCCTGGGAGTGGACAGTGTCACAGATATAGCACTGCATGGCTTAATTAGCTAATTAATTAATGACAGGTGTACTAGCAGGGGCTGTAGGAGGCTCCCAGGGAACAGGATGTGCCAGGGAGATTTAGGTGGATAGTGGGAACATCCTGACCTGGAAAGGGCTGTCCAGGGCAGTGGTGGAGGGGATTAAAAGCCAGAATGTGGCACTCGGGAATGTGGATTAGGGTAGTGCTTGTGCTCAGTGGTCTTGGAGGGTTTTCCACCTTAAACAATTCCCTGATCCCTTGCTTTGGGCTGCATGTATTCTCTTTTTAAAGATATACTTACTCAATCGCTGTTGTGTTGTGTGTCCTTACCCCCCTCCAAACCCTGCAGTGCTGCTCCCAGGAAAGGTGATGGGGCTGGAATTCATTGATTGATTGATTTCCTTGCTGATCAATTCCCGTAGTGATGCACTGAACTAAACTCTGTGTGCAGAAGGAAAGCTGAACTTGGGATAATTTGAAGCACAAATGTCACAATTCTCAGGCTCAAAACTAACAGGGGCTTCGCAGTGGAATGTTCTGTAATGAAATAATGATTTTTTTCCAGCTGCCCAGCAGAGGGTTAGAGGGAAGCCTGGGCTGCTTTCTGCTGAGCTCACCCTGCTCTAACGATCTCTTTCGTGCAGGCAGTTTGCAACTCCCTGGATTGCAACATCTCCTCTTGTTCCGTGGTGCCCTTTGCTTTCTGTAAGAGCATTTCTGGAAGTGCAGGCAGGGACTTTCTGTGGCACTGAGCCGGGGCCAAAAGGATTGCTGGAAAACAGCAAATCGTCCTTACAGGGGTTTTAAACATCGTGCTGGAGGCTGAGCCTGTGTTTCTGATGTTCCTTGAGAGGTTTTCTTGTGCCGTTTTTTCCTGTGCCTTGTATTGGGATGGAATTAATCCCTGTGAGGGTGGCAAGGCTGTGGCTGCCCCTGGATCCCTGGAATGTCCAAGGCCAGGCTGGACGTTGAATTTGTGGACATTGGGACAGTGGAAGGTGTCCCTGGACATGGCAGGGGTGACACTGGGTGGGCTTTGAGGTCCCTCCCAACCCAAACCCTTCTGTGTTTTTAGGATCCTTCAGTTAAATCCCCACAGGGACCTCAGACAGCAGCTCCTGCATCTTGCAGTGTCTTTTTTGGCAGATTTGATTTTGGCTGCTTCCAGCTATGTCATATTGTGAGTTTAGATGGGAAAAAAGCTCTGCAGAGGGCTTGGTTTAAAGGGATTTCATTCCTGGCTCCTGTAAGGGCTGAGGAAGGAACGTTCTGTAGCAGTTTAACAGATTTGTGTCACTAACAGGAGTAACCCAGGGCTGGCACGGGGCTGCTCAGGGACAAAAATGCTCCTTGTTAATCTCTTTTACTTCATTTAACACGTTCTGCTCTGAGCTGGGGCTGGTGTTACTGCAGAGCACGGGGGCTCCTGTGTCCTGAGTGCTGTGAGAGCAGGAATTTGGGGAGTTGAGGACTGA
>VWZU01015104.1:0-23508 GCA_013397095.1 Sterrhoptilus dennistouni
TGGATTCCTAGAGAACCAGAGCTCCCAGTCTTTTCTACAGGATCACTGCTTCAGGAAGAGCACTTCACCTGGACTGCTTCCACCATCCTGCTCAGGTTGTATTCTGACTCTGTCAGTGATCCTTTGTGTTATTGCATTTATTTTATTTATTTTTACCTTTTTACCTTTCTTCTTATTAAATTATATCTCTGACTTGGAGCCTCTCATTCGTTTTGCTTTCAAACCAGAACAGGCCTTCTAACAACCCTAAATCTACTTACTCCCTCTGCCACACATTAAGATAAGAGAGATTCTCCTATTTCACACCTACATTTTGTTCATCTGTGCTTTTAAACTGTTTCCTGACACTTTTCCTCAAGAGGGATGTAGTTTCTGAACACAGACCAGAGTGTGGGCTCTTGACATCTCTGTGTTCCTCTAGAATATGAAACTCACTTAGCAGATGTGGTGCTTCCCTTCCATCCTTCACAGCTCTCTGAGCTAACACCTTTGTGGTGGCCTTTAAATCCTTTCAGTTTATACTTTTCTCCTCTGCTTTTCAGGCTGCTGAAATACTTCATCAGAGATGTATTGCAGGAAGTGTTGAGTGTGCTGTTCCTCCTGAGGGTCTCCTCCTCAGGAGTCTGCAGATCACTTTGAACTTTGAGGCAGCAGTTTCCCTGAGCTGACCCCTGCCTCAACATCCACAAGAGTATTTAAAAATGCTGCCAAAACGAGACAAACACATTATTAATTTGGTTCTCACAGAGCATTTTTCCAAATGGCTGCCTGGTCAGGACACAAGGATGTCTTGCTGCATTAGAGAGTGCATGAGCTCCATTTGGCTTTAGCACAGTTCTGCAGTGAAATGGTTAATCAGGGACTGAAGTGCTCATAATCTGCAGGTTTCCTGTCAGAAGCAAGAGTGGACAGTGAGAGTGCCTTGAGCAGAGCAGAGCTCAGGGAACATCAGCTGGACACCCCCTGAGGCACCTTTCATGATGTCTGCAAAGTTCATCCTTTCTTTAAGGAATTTGGCAGGAAATGGAGACTATTTCAAACTCAAACTGCAATATATTGTGTTTGTGGAAGGTAGAAAAGGTGGCTGAATCATAACATTGTGATTTTCATGTGTTCTCTTGTTTCATGGATTGCAGGAGATTTTTTTTCTTCCCCTTCCTGGCTGTTTGCCCATAATGACAAAAATACATAGTGAGATGATTAAATAAAAAGAAGTCTTCTGGTTTTAAAATATTTTCTCTCTGAAACCATTTCTCCACAAGAGTCTCTGTCTTCACAGCTCCTACTCAGAGCTGGGGTTGACTTTAGTACCTGTCCTGCTGGGAGCAAAGTCTTCTGGGATGGGTCCTCCTGTTTCCTTACATGTTTGCATTGGGAATGGGACAGCAGAGACAGCAGGAGAGGAATGTCCAGCTGCCCTGAGCAGTTCTCTATGGTTCCAATTCAGTCAGCCTGTATTCCACAGTCCATCACTCAATTAAATTCACTTTCTTTCCTTGCCTTTTTTTGTGAACTCAGTCTGGGGTTGAAAAACCAAATGCCAGCTGAGTTCTATTGTTTTGCTTCAATTTTATTCTTTAAATTCGGGGAGAGGAGAGTGTGAAGCATTTCCTCTGTGGTCCCTGGAGCAGGGGTGGGAGGGAGGAGAGCTGGGACAAGTTCTCCAGATGTGCCTGGAGCCCTGCCAGCCCTTCCCTCACCTCCTCAGAGCATGACAGCTCCCAAATGCAAATCATTCTCTGCAGAAACCTGAAAGCATCTCCCCTCCGTGTGTGTCCTGTACAACACACAGCTCCCTCAGAGGTGTTGGGCTATGGCAAAGCAAAACCCAGCAATAACAAAGTTACCTCAGTTCTTTTTAATAAACAGGATTGAAAAAGAATACATAATGAATTTGAAAGTCAGGGTGAAATGTCAGAGAAGGATTTCTCATGATATTTACTGAAGCAAGCTTTATTTCCTGAATCTCTGAAGTGAGAGAAAGGGTAATTAAAGGTACAACTGTAAAAACATCAATGACTAACACATCACAGTAGGGAAGTTTGGGTCTTCAGAATGGAAAAACCTCAGCCATGCAGCATGACTTGGATGACAGAATAATGGGTGGACTGGTTGTTTACTGGTTGGTAGCCCTTATTTCTAAATGCCAACATAAGATATTAAAGATTTCACAGGAAGTGGTGGGCTTGAGGATGACAACAAGCAGAGTTAAATCACTGTGGTGTTATTCATTGAATATGGTTTTCTTCAAAATCTGGACTTCCAGAATCATCATCTTCCAAAAAGCCAAAGCAAGAACCTGTGTTTGGGATTTTTTATTTTTACTATCACAGGATATGCATTTATCTATTAACTCTTCCTGTGTAGGATCTTTTTCCTTATTCCATCAGTTCTTGCAGAGTTGAGGACACATATTTGATGTTTTCAGTTGAGTTGCATTTTCTTTATGATATTAGAAGATTCCCATATAAAAAAGGCAAAGACCATTATTTTCTTTTCCAAATGTAAATCTGTTTGAATTAACAAGGAGAAAAATTTGCCATGAGATTTAAAGAAAAGGAACTGACTTCCTCTGTCAGATATCACTTGGGAAAATAAGTAGAGGTGCTTCAGGGTATAAAACAACTGCCAGCAAGTTCTGTTGTTTGTGGAGAGGAAGGAGATGAAGAGAATTTCTAATAAAGTATTTTCTTCACAGCGAAGGAAAACTGATAGGTTCAAACCAGTTTGTTCAAAACTTGCTTCAGTATTAAAATTGTACTTTTCCAATTGTCGAATTTAACTCGATGGAAGGACCATTGCAAGCTCTGGTTTCCTTTGGGAAAGAAGTTAAACCAGAAAATACATCACTTGTGTTTGCTGGTCTGTGTTACAAATCAATATTTTAGTAACCAGAGGTACAATGCAATTTTACCTTTCACCAAAAGAATTCTTCAAAATGAGTTGTGATTTTTAAAATACAAATAAATAAGAGAGCCATAACTTAAATTGACAAAAAGTGAGAAATTAAGTTCAAATACTAAATCCTTTACCTGACTGTCCCTATAAATGAATTCTCTCCTATAAAATCTGGTGTTGTCAGATGTGAGTTACAAAGTCATTTGTTATAGAATGTCAGCCTTAACTGTAATGAATGTTTTGTCATTCTGTTTCACACTCTTGAGTGCTTAAATCACTATTTATTTCCAGATTTATCTTTCTCTATTGATTTTCCACAAACAACTATTTTTTTCTATGTCAATTAAATATTATATTTAAAAAAGCCTCTCATCTCACATTAAATGTTTTCCCCCCAAACCTAAAATATAGTGGGAAAAACACACCTTTAGGGAATGCCTCTTACATTCTGCTGCAGGTGTAGATTTTTCTTCCTGAACTCTCATAAAGTTGGTTTTTTTTCCTTGGTGGATGGATGGGAAGGAAATACAACTGATCACCCATCCAGCTAGAACCGCTGGAATTTTTTTATCTTGTCCACAAGGTAACTGAGTCTTTCTCTTTTGTTTGTTGGGGTTTTGTGTGTGGTGTTTTGTGGTGGTTTTTTTTTGTTTTGGTTTTTTTTTTTTTTTTTTTTTTAATGTGGAGGAGTGTCACTTTCCTAGTTTAAGTCAAAAGACAAATTCTTTATTCAAGCTTTACCTTTTGATATTATTTTTCTCCTGTATCTGTGTGTTATTTTCAGTCTAATTCATTAATAATTAATAATGAACATTCAGTAGCTTTGCACATGTTTAATTTTTGTGGCTAAATGAGATTGTTTGCACATTGTCCTCATTATTGTTGCCCTATACTTGGCAAGCCCAGCTTTGTAAGGCTGTATTTTAATTCCTTGTCAATGAGGTGAGAGGAAAACATTGTTAGCCTCTCTCTATCCAGCCGAGGCCAGGTGTTGAGCATTAACATTTAAGTAGTGCAATTAGGGCCAATTATGATTTAAAAAGAGACAAATGTGCAGGAATGCTGTTTGTCACCCATACTTTTTTGTGGTTTCCTGCTTTTGCTTCATTTTTCAGGCATCTGTTCTCACTTTCAGTCCTGATGACAGTAGGGCTTCAAGCTGACATTTGCACCCACAGGTTGGATGTGTGAAGAGAAGAGACTCTGGATGATAATGCAGACAGAGGGACTTGGCTCAGTTAATTACTTAATTCTCTATTTTATTACACATCTAAAGGATCTAAGGTCTACCTCAAAGTGTACAGAGCCTAGAGAAGCTGGGGTGCTCTCAGCTGCTGCTGGAGATGTGTGAACAGGAATGCACCAGGAATCAGTGGTGTCTGTGGGGATAAATTTTAGAAGAATGGTAAATCTGGTCAGCCAGTTTGAGATTTCCAACCAAAACTTGACTAGATTTATTCAGGAATGACACTTTTTGCTGGGATGTCCTGTCAGTGTGCAATACCTGGTGCACAAACCCTCCTTTTTACCTTGTAAATTCTGGTACTTGGGTACAGTTACATGTTTTCCTGTGATCACCAGTCATAATTTCTGTCTTTCTGGTTGCACTGCCAAAATGTGTTAATGAAATTCTTGGTTTTCGTGTGTAGCTGTTGCTGGTATTGGTTACAGGCTACTTCTGCATGCTTCCATTTGAGCTCAAGGTAATCTAATATTAATTATGTCCTAATTATGGACCTAAAATTTGTATCTGGACTGCATTTCCACAGAAGCCTGTGCTTTCTGCAGTGATCTTGGAGTCCCTGGTAGATGTGAGTTCTTTGATAACCCCCTTCCACTGCCACAAGGCTCTTCCCTACTCCTCCTCACCCAGCAATAGTTGGGACTGAGAGTTTCACGTCTCACCTTCCACTTGGGACAGGAAATGTTGCTGCTTCTTCAAGTGTGTGCTTTTGGGAGCATGTTTTAAGTATCTAGGGGGGAAAAAACCATAAAGTTGGTTCTTCATAATTCTCTGCCTGTGAGACAAAATATGGTGAATTCTAAAGAAACCAGAATAAGGTATTTGTATTGATACTTGCATTTATACATGTTTGTGGCAGGAATGTAATAACAAGTAAAATGTGAATGTTTTGTACTGTTTTCTCCCTTTTTCATTGTATCTAGAAGTTAGGGCTGCTTCTTCTGTCTTGTCAGATCCCTTTGTAAACTAACGGGGAAGCACAGTTGTCTGACTGTAGGTTCTTCTGTTCTCAATGTAATTCAACCTCAGTGCATTTCTGACCAGTTCTTTCATCTCAGGATGAGATGCAGATGTTGAAAAGCTCAAGTGCTGGAAGATGAGCACCTTTCTGTTTGTGGAAATTGATCCACTGACTTTAAAGAAAAGCTGAGCACATTTCATATTGACATATGTCTTATATCTGCTCCATCATGTGATCCCTCACAGAATAGTAATGCAAAAAAAGAGTAGAACGGCACAGTTTGTTTTGTATTAATATTTAATCTGATACCAAAAGCACTTAAAGGAGCTGGGGATATGAGTCTTCTATTAGAAATGGTTTCTTTGTTGCACTGAGCAGTTGCTACCCAAGTCATTGAAACCAAGAAGTTTGTTCAAGTATCATTAAGTTTTGAAAATTGTTCTGCCGGGAAAGCTTTTGTTTCAGTTTTTGTTTTTAAGGATTGTTTCTTCAGAGTCAATCAAAAAGCAGCTTCCTTGACGCTAACCACAAAGGTACAAATTAAGGCTAATAAACTGATATTGAGTGAGTCAGAGAAATACTGATAAATGTGAATGCCTCTGAGAGCGTTCTGCAGCTCTGAGCTGTGGAGGGGCTGGCCAGCTTTCTAAAGAAAATAAATCAATGAAACATCAATTATTAATGTTCTGTAATGCTGGAAAATTGGAAGAGCTGAAAGAAAATCAGTATGCTGCTCCAATCCCAGAGAACAATGAGCACACCCAAGGTTTTGCAAACTGAGCTTTGCCTGCTTCCCTGAGAGCACGTTGGGAGGCAGCATTGACAGGGTGATGGGAGGATTTCAGCTTTTGTTTCAAGTCAAAGAGTGTTCCTCAGTCATGGCAAAGCATGAAATTACTTCCATTGGGCCTAAAGGCACTCGCAGGGAAATGGATAAAAGGGATTAAGAAAATCTCATGATTTAGAGCTGTACCTTGGTTTTTGGAGCTTTAGTCATTACTTCTGTACATAATTCAGTCATAAATAGTGTTTGCATCCCTGTATGGTGCTGATGACTGGGATGGTGGATTTGACCATTGTCCTGTTTGGATGTGACCACGCAGGTTGGCAGCAGCTCAGCCCCACCTCTGCCTGCTGCTGCTGTGCTCTGCTGCTGCCAGGAGCTCTTGTTTGTGACAGATCCACTGCTCATTGATTCATGCCTTTTGCAGGGGTAGGAAAAGCAGGTACTAATGCTTGCAGCAATCACTTCAGGGCTGTTCTCCCCTCCCAAATGATACCTGGGCATAGGTAACTGAAAAGTGCCATGGATATTGGAATAGGCCCTTCATTGCCCATCAGGGATTGCTGTGAGTTCTGCATCATCTTAATGTGGCAGCAAAACACATTTTTTTCCTTCCCCCAACCCAACCACATCACCTTAAGGTCTTTCAAATTTCTCTTCCCAAGGTTTCAAACTTGCTGGAATATTTAGAAGTCAGAACTTCCACTCTGAAAAAGACCATGTGCTCATTCTTGAGTGAACTCCTCACAGTTTCCTTGGCATTCTGATACTGAATTCTCAGGTGTTTCTGTTCATTCTGTACAGAGAAGGAACACAAAATTCAGAACAACATTGGATACTTTGGCCATTAGCAGGGCAGTCGGGTCCTGCTGCTGACTGCAGGCTGGGCAGTTTGGATCTGCTCTTCTAGAGTAGCAATATTGAAATCAATGAATTAATCCCTTTAGATTCTATCTGAGAATCTGTTTATTCACTCCGCTTCTTGCACAGGTCGTTCATACGGCTGGAGCAGTGTTTCATACTGATCTCTTCGATCTCTTGAATTTTAAGGAGATAGTTTTTATGTTTTCAATTGTCCTTTAATAAGTTTCATTGTGTTGCACAGTGCAGCAAGTGGGATGAACTGTGGGTGCTTTATGTACTAATTTTGGCAGTAATGCTTTGCAGCAGTGCTCTGAATGTCTAGGGATGTTATTGATTGGCATTCCATTTGTTTTAAATATTGATAAGAAATTGTTCATTTATTTAATGCATAATTTCTGTCACCTTGTTTTGGTGATGGAAAGAACTGATCTATTATTAACTTCAACCGCAATATTTATGGCTAAAATCCTTAAGCTTTAGAATTATAAATAATTAGCTGTTGTCACAGCACTAATTATCGTACATACAGTGTCAGCGGGGCTATAATCTATCTGTCCAATATGTATTCTACTCAAATTGCATTAATCATAACTTGCTTAACTGTTAGCAAATGACTCTGCAAAGTACTTGCAGTAGCAATTCCTGCAGCCTGGAAATAATGAAGATGTAAATCACTTGCACACATCATTGCCATAATATTCCTATGATAGGATCTGAAACTGCTGCATCCGCTTTTAGACCAATATTTAAGACAGATACTCTGTGATGGCAGCATGGTGGAGCTCCTCAGTTTGTTTCCAACTGTGTATGGCCATGTCACAGTCAATTGAATTAATGAATTTAGATTTATTTTTCAGACTAGTCATGAGAATCAATACCAGTCAAGTATACTCTGAATTCAGATTAGCATTGTGTACTTTTTGAACATGGTACTTCATATCAGCATGCATGCTTTGAGTAGATTTTATCCTATGAAATTCTGCATGTCAGATATTATCATGTTCAGGGGTTTGTGTGAATATTATGTTCTCACTTAGTGCAAATTGTCATGGTTTAGTGGCTTCAGCAAGGATGTACAATTTTATATGACAATATATTGCTTCAGGACTTAATTGCGCGTGCACTTGTTTGTATTGTTCAATCTCCTTGATTCCTATTTTGCTTTCTCAGTGCTGGAGTCCATGTTCCTCTGTATATTGGCAATAGCAGCTGCAGCATTTTGTGATCAGCTCAAAAGCAAACATGCCTGCAAGCCTGAACGTGGGGAAGCATAAACAGAGTTTATTGAGGAGCCCACCAGCTCAGACCCTCTCTCCTAATTCCTTCCTGTGGGAAACTGCTGTAGAACTATTTTCTTGTCATGCACGTTTCATTTCAGAAGCTTCTGACTGTTGTTGAAGTGATAAACCTGAGCAGCCACACCAGGGGTTGAGTCATGGTACTCGTGGGGATGAGGCAGGAAGGATGAAGCTGTGCTAGTTTGCTTAAACTCCTGAGCATTTTTTTGGTGGTTTTTTTTTTCCAGAGGCAATTTGTATATTAAATTGCCAATCTATGCCATAAATTCCCATCCAGAATTTAGTAACTGTGCAGAAATTTGATGGTCTTCCAAGATGAATTAAAACACCAGTATTTAGGTAAAGTTTTCAAGCTTGTCTAACACAAGCGCAGTGGAACTGAAATTTTAGGAGGTTGTAAACTTCAGTCTTTTTTTGAAGAGTGGCAGTACTTGAGAGGCTTGAGACTTTGTCCCTGAATTTTGTTTATCACAAGGTTTTCAGCCGTTTGATGGCTATCATCATGCCTGAGGATCTCAGGAGAAGGGGATTTTAAAAGTGTTTTTATAAACAAAATGAATAAAAGTAAGACAGAGTAATAATGAGGAGCTGCATTTGTCAGCTGCTTTCTGAAGTGTGCCATACTTTTTGCTAGGATAATGGAGAAAATTAATACATCTTGTCAGGACTGCATGACAGGAACACTGAAAAGCTCTGAAGTGACTGTACACAGTGGAATAAAGGAAATCCACTTTGATCTACCATTTTTGATGTTTTATAATTGCGCTTATTATCAGGTCCTTTACTCTCTTCTTATTTGACACAAGATCCATTATCAATGACAGCATGAATGCGAACACAGGCTTGATTTGCAAAACTACTTGGGATGAGGTAATGGGAAAAAAAGCTTTTGTTCCTAACTGTTGAGAAAAGAAAAAAAAATTAAGTCATTTATGTTAGTGCCATCAGCTAATATCTTCTGAGAAATGCTCCCCTTCCAGTGTAATATTGTTTATATGCTGTCTTTGAGTGGAGCTTGTTTAATTAGCTCCCTAATGAAGTATTGTGTAACAAAATGGAAATTTATCATTTGCTTTTATGCCTTTGTTCAAGTGACAAACTAGGGCAGGTCACTGTGCCCAGCCTGGACTAGGCACCATTTCCTTTCCTGCTGCATTTGAATAGAACTCATTTAGTATTTTATTTTTTAAGATTGAAGATTTATTGAAGATTTTCAAACAAAGGGATAAAGTGCTGTCCTTTTAGCTTTCCATGCTGTCTCTCCTCTCCTGTGTGAGATGAGAAGCACTGCTTCACAAAGGGGCAGATTACCAGGTATCCAGGCTTTTGTTGAGCTCTAGAGTTGAATGAGGCTGTTTCTGTAGCATCAGGGTATGTGCATACATTCAGAATCCACACAGCCTTTCTCCAGTAGATGAAAGAAAAAGGTGACTTGGTTATTCAAATGGACTGAAGTTAAGCACAGAGTTCTACTTGGTTCCTACTGCAATCAGCAATAAGCCCCTGGCTGGCTTTATTCAGGCTACATTTTGTTCACTTGGCTTGGTAGGAACAGAAATAAATGAGCAGAGCTGTGGTGACACACTGCCCCAGGGGCCAACCCAGCCCTTGTGCCCCATCAGAGCAGCTCCCTGACTTCAGAGGGCAGCCCCTGACACAGAAATCTGCCTCCCCGACTTCTGCCTGCCATTTCTCTATGGTAAAGCTTTAAAATGTAAAATTCCATTTCTTTAAATGTGTGCTGAAAGCCAGACGATCCGGGAAATGTGTCAATGGCAGTGACATTTCCCCAAAGCAGAGATCTCTGTTTGGAGAGAAGGAGACTCACACAGGAAAGGCAGTTGTCAGGAGACTCACCTGGAAGTTGGGTAATGGTGAGGAAGAGGGTTACAAATGATCCCCTCATACCTGGTACACAATTAGCCTTCTCCCTTCCTCACTCTCTCTCATCTCTTGCAAGCTGCTCTCTGCATATAAATAATCAAAGCTGAGCCTCCCATGCTCAGATGAAAGCTGTAAGGATGGGCTTTCTGGATTTATGAGGAGTCCTATTCCCTTTGCTTTCTACCCTTCTGCAGTGCCTGGTTGTGTCTGCACTGGGGTCTGCTGAGCCATCCTGTCAGCTCTAGGGAACTTGTCACCCTGCATTCACTATTGCCAAGCTTAACAAGACTTAGCACTTCTATAGTGCATTTTTGTGTTCAAAGTGTTATAGGGGTATTAAATCAAATACTACTCTCAGTTGAGCTGGATCCCCGTTCATTGCTCAGTTTGGCTTGACAGTAAGAACTTGCGATAGAGAATAAAGGGCTTCACTGCACCAGTGGAAGCATCAGCAGAGACTGTGAGAGAGAAGGAATGTGTTCCTGTGCCCATCAAGAGAGTGCACTTGGCAGTTCCCTTGCATTCACCTGGCTGAGGTGAAAGGAGAACAAGGCAGTGTCTCACTCCATTTATGCTTTTCTATTCCTGCTTTTAGATGGGGAGCATCACGGGCTGTAATGACAGCTTGTCAACTATTTTTGGTACACATAAGGACCACTCGTACTCTCTTCCAGGAGTAACTTCCTGCAGTCCTGCTCTGGGATCTGTGGCATTCCAAGTTCAGAATTTTCTTATAACTAAAAAGAATCAGTTCTGGAAATTTTCCAGGTGATTTTACATATTCAGTGATAATGTGGGCAATGTCATTTGCTTTAACAGCAGCCGTTCAATGATTCTCTTAGTAATGTAACTTAACAGAGCAGCTTTGTCTTTGACTAGTGCCTATGGGAGGGCTGTTATTAGGAAGCAGGGAGGTCTTTGCTGTTGCTATGGGATTGGAAGGGGTTTTCTGTGGGGAAATGGAGTCTTTTGGAAAGCAGGATGAGGTGCTTAGTTTTGTGTAGTTAATTCACAATAATTTTAGTGCTGCCTTTACAGCATGTGAAATGAAGCAAATGCTGCACAATGAAGATGAATGCAAACATAGACAATGCTGTCATCCTTAGGGTTCATCTGGAAGGGGATGAATCACTAATCAGTAGATGAATAAACTTCCCAAACCATTTTACTTTGTATTAATGTTGGAGCTGGATCAATACCATAAATGTCAGCTACAGTTTCTTTCATTTTGTTTGGTCTCACTAAGTAAACATTTTTGCATTAGCTCTGCAGTCACACAGTGTGACAGTTTTTAATACAGATGATGTAGCAAGATAATCATATTGTGCTCTGGAATGGCAGAGATGCTCCCATGAGATGAATTTCGGCTCAGCAGATGTTCTTTGTGCACAGCTCTTGGGGACCTGCAGCTTGCAGAGCCAGGCTGGGTGCTGGCACATGCACAACTGAGCTGGTGGCTGCTCCTTCCCTTCCCTTCTCTCTTTTTTCCTGTCTAATCAACAGGACAGAATTAGAGCTTTGGAGATCACTGCAGGCTGTATACCACCCTGGGAGCGTCTCTGCAACCATCTGAGGTCTCCTCCTATGTTAGGCAAAATTTTCATCTTGATTTGGACTGTGAACTACCATACAGCTGCCTTAGATTGTCTTTATACTCAGTTCTTTTTTCAGCTGGAACCAATTCACTGACATGTTTACTCTAACATTTTGGTTTGAAATGTATTTCATTTTTCCGCCATGTATTTTTTTCTGCAATAGGGTATCTTAATTTTCACAGATATATGGTGTGTTGCTTTTTCTTCAATATAAGATGGTAAAAGACCAAGTGGAGGAGGAGGAGAAGGAGAGCTGTGTTTGAGCAGCCCTCTCCTTTTTGATGTGTATGGAGTTTCTTTTCTTTCCTAATTTCTACTTAATGTGACATTCTGAAAAGTTCAATTTCAGCTGAATTCTGCAACTTGGCTCTAATAATTACTTTTAAAAGATGATTTTGAAATTTTATAAGCTGAAATTGCCTACTGATCTCTGTCCATTTTGTCCATCCTCTTTGGTAAAAGGTAACTACTGCACATATTATTCCAAGCTACTTCCTCCACTTCCCTGGTAGGTTTGCTTTATTTGCATTCAGTCTGGATATTCCATAGTGAGGGAAGGCAGGTGATAAAGCACAGTGCAGTGAACAAAACTGGTCATTCTGTCCTGGTTTCCTTGGTTATTCTGTTCCTCAGTGCTGTGAGATAAGTTTGTTACTTGGTTGTTGCATCATTCAGAGTGAGGAGCAGAAGTCCCACTGGTACTGCTCACTAAATCTGTGTGACGTTATTGCTGAGAGTCCTGTATTTCAAAAGACTGCAAGGAGGCATCAAAATTAGAATTTAAACATCAGTACGAGGATTAGAAGGAGGCTCTTCTCTTCTGGACAGTAAATCATTTGTTAAGATTCCAATTGCTGTTCAAGTGTCAATACCCAGCTCACTCGGAGATCTGGAAATGAACTGTTTATTCTTTAGCTTTTAACTTTTGCATTACTGGTGGTACAGGACTTCAAGGCAGATCCATTCATTTCTTTTCAGTCATCAGAAGGGATTGCCTTAAACTTGTTTCACCAGTTGACTGAGTAAATGACACACTCCTCTTATTTTCCCTAAATGTCTTCTGACTAAAGTAGCAATGACCTGATCCCATAGGAGAAAATTCACCAATGCTGGATTGTAGATGAGGTTCTCTGGCTGGAGCAGGAAGCAGTCAGTAAGTGAAGTTTTAGTCCGTGCTGTTCTAATAATGTTCTAGAATGAAATCCTTCAAGATTACCAAAATTTAGTTCTGTAAATAAACTGAAGAAGTAACAGCCAAACTTCCTGGTAGGTGACTATAGTGTGTAAAACCATGAAACACATTACCCTGAGTTCTTTGAAGTTGCTACAAATTGCTGAAATTTGCCTGAATACTAACTGTGTAAGACAATCAAGTCTGATGTTTGACCTTAGAGGTGTAAAATTAGCCAGAACCCATAAATATACGGCCTCAGTTTAAAGAGGCACCAGACCCCAAATTTTCTAGTGCAGATGTGCACTGTTTTTATTAAGACACTAAAAGCCCTTGGTCAGTAATTTTTTTTTTCTCCTGGACTTTGTAAGTACAGAAATGTGTTTAATACCAAGTCAAAATTCAAATCTTGAGCTGCCTACAGGAAGTTTCCAGCCACTTTGGGTGGACAGAACCATCATGTCTGAAATTCTCTGAGCAGTGTGAGGGGGCACTCACTGCCTGTGCAGGGCTGGCTCTGCTTTGTGAGTCTGTGTTCTTGCTTTATTTTCATGCATATTCCACACTTTCAAAGACTTTTTCTTCTAAAAGCCATTTTTTCTCTGTTTGAAATTCTGAAATATGTAGGAGTTTGGCATAGGATTCAGAGCTGAACAAAGACTAATAATCTGTTTTCTGTCAAGAACCTGAATTGCTGAGAAGTTGGTGGGCTTGTTTTTCTGTGGTTGTAAGTACTGTAAGTTTCAGTTGAGGTATAATTATTTTTATATCTTATAATTATTATTATTATTATTATTATTATTATTATTATAAAAGCAGCTTCACCTAGTCTGGAAAGTAAACAAAAATAGCTAATAATGAGTTCTGAATAATTTGGAGTTAGGTTTCAGAATGGTGTGCAAGTACTTGCTGCATCAAGCTCTCAATTTTAAATCAGTGAAAGGGAAATCTCATCTGTAGGAAAAGGTGAGCAAAGTTTTTGCCTTAGCACCAACTCTTGCACTGTCTGACCTCAAAATATTAACTATTTTTTATTTGGAATGAGTGTTTCGAAAAATCTTGGAGTCTTTATTAAAGATGTCCTCCCATTTGCTGTTTTCTTTTGTTGAGGTTTCAATTATTTAATTACAGGTCTTGATATGAAACTAATCATGCATGAGTCTGTATGAAGCTGGCGTGCTGAAAGCAGAAAATCATTAAACAGTCATTACTGTAAACTGACGTCGGCCTGTAATTTTTGCAGTTAACGGGGGAGTTGATGCTTGGTGAACAATCCAATTAAAACTGGCAACAAAAGACTTAAAATGTCAGCCAAATTGCTTTTTAATAGTCAACGTAGCCGTCACGAAACATAAACATTAAAGTCCCCATAGTAGCATAAAGCTTCATGGTGAAACAATTCTAGAAAATGAATAATAATTACAGTATCCTGAGAATTCTCTTAATAGATCTGTGCTCATTAAAATACTTTGTTGGGTAGATTCATATGAAAAAGTATTTTTCCCTTGATACTTCTTTATGCATTTGTTTTGAAGGTTTTATTCAGTATTTTATGGACGTAATTTCTAGTAATATTCAAAAATATGTGTCTTATTTACAGTGAGTTTAAATAACTGTATATGGGTAAGCTCTGAGTGAAACACAAAGAAATACCATGTGAGGTAAGCTGAGGATACGGTCACAAAGAGCTTTTATAGCCTATTGATGCTGTAAAATAATGTGAGCTTTGTTCATTTTGCATTGCACTTGATTCTGTTGGAATTCTGGAAACTGAGAATTTCAGCCTTTCTATGTTGACAGGCACTGACCCCCAAACAAACACTGCATTTGACCTGAGGTTATGGAGAATTCCAAAATTGAGTGATGGCACTGGGGTTGTGGGTGTGTAATTTGAATAGAAGTGTGTGATATCACAGGGTGGAAAATTTAGATTTGAGATTTTAGTATATAGTAGTAAATATGGGGGGATATGGAGGATTTAAGGCATTGTCCAAGTCCTTCTTCTTCATCTTCTTCTTGGTTTTGGGTGGCTTTGTCTTACTGAGTGGAAGAGTCTGCATTGCGGGCCTTGGGTGGCGAATTATTGGGTTAAAAGCATTATTAATACAGGTGTCGCCTCATTATTGGGTAATTTATGTTTCTATAACCTTAGAAAGAGTTAGAGATACTCCATTTCCTACCTTGCTAGTTAGAGCTCATGACTCGTGAGGGTGTGCTATAGATAAGAATTACTAAATAACTGAGTCCAAACACAAAAACTGTGCCCTGTGCAATAATCCCAGCTCTAAGGAAGAAAAGGAGATAAAACCTCAAAGATTCCTTTGAAAGTGGAGCCAGACTAGCAGGAGAGGCTTGTTGGAGCTTCCAGGCTGGAGTTACCCAGCTCGGTCTCCAGTGGCCTCCCTGGTGCTGTGCTCGGGACTGCAGATGGTTGGGGGAGTGCAGGGCCCTAAAAACAAACACCAGTGGGAGGTTAAGGGGTTAAACAGTTCTGTGCATCAGGGCAGGATCAATCCCCAGCTGAGTGGGGAGGTGGAAGCATGTTGGTGTTTCAGGAAATGCCCATGCTTGCCTCTGAGTGCCCAAATATGCTTTAGAGAGAGACTGATCTGACAGCTGTGGCCTTGTCTTATATTCATTTTCAGGCATTACTTTACCTGTTCCTGTGTTGTTATTTTGTCTTTGCCTACAGAAGTTTGGCTTTTCTTTGAAAAATAATGGATTTGCTGTTTACCATCAGTTGCAGATGTTCCATTGTCTCTCCTCCCAGCCAGCTCAGGACTATAGGAAAAGTGTCAGCATAGCTGAATAAAACGTTAGCAAACATCAATGCAGGTATAGATCTTTTTGTAGAAGTATTTGTTTTATCTGTGCATTGAAAGGGACAAGAACTTGTAAACTTCCTCCAGGGATAAAAGGCAGGAGTAATCAATCAGCTGATTCTTCACTGTGGTCTATCCTTTCACTAATACAGTGTCATTTAGATACCATGTAGAATTATTTGGTGAGTAACAAATAGCCTTCTGTTATGTTATCTGACAATTACATGCAGCCTCCTTAAATGGTGCCTTGTAATTCTAAGAGTTACCAAGAAAAAATTGATGCTAACTATCCTACAGCTAAGGTTACCATTCTTCTTCCTTAAAAAAAAAAAAAAAAGTTTCCCTTTTTAAAAACAGTATTTTGCTCTTTAAAAAGATAATTAAAATATAATTGCCCCCAGGAATTTCAGGGACCATCAGGACTGAAGTTTGGGTCCTGATGTACCTGGCAGGTTTAACCAGGGCTTATGTTTCTGTAGAGCCACAGAATAGTCTGTGTCTGCAAAAACATGAATCAACAAAGTGTCTGTGCTGGCTGGGCTGTGAGTTGAAGAGGATTCTGTACTTTGCTGAGCTGGTGGGACTCGTGTCACTGTCCCCATCCCAAGGGAGGCAGGAGCTAAAAGGGAAAGGTCTCCCCCCAGCCCTGCCAGGGCAGCAAGCTCAGGAGCTGCAGGGCTTTGTGTTATTTGGGTCTGTGACAGGGCATGGCCTCAGGCAGTCTCCTTTCCCTGGAAATGGTGCAAAAGAACAGGAACACAGATGAAGCAGGTAGGAGGCAGACAGGAGGTGACAAAGTGGTTTAATATGTCTGCATTCATGATATTTCCACTGACCTATTGGGCTGAATACACGGTGTATTTCAGTGTGATTTATAGTTGCTAATTCCATTACCCATAGATCCCTTTCAGAAAGCCCTCACTGCTAATGAATTTAATAACACAAGGACCAAAACTTGAATATTTATCACTGCCAAAAACCATCAATAACAGCGGAAACATTAATTTTTACAGCCGTGACTGCTTGCAACCTATTTTACCAATCATAAACTGCTCTTTAATCAAAATCTGTTCACCTCTAAAGTCATCAAATATTTGCTGCCAGGCTACTTGTAAGTGCCTGTCTCTTGCAAACCTAGATGATAGGCTTACTGTGTAAGCTGTAATTTCTCCCACTTTGTTCAAGTTTTAGAATAGTGATTGTACTGTCCCCTGTGAGTTCCCACTGATAGAAGCTACAACTCGTGATATTGACTGAACCCACCACTTTTAAGTAATGGCAGGAATTACAATTTCTCCTGGAAATATCCCCTTTAAGCTGCCTGGGAGCTGTCAGTCTTCACCCCGTCCTTTGAATGCTGTGTGGTGTTAATTGTACCAGCAGCTGCTTGATCTGCTAAACAAACCACTGGGAGCCTGAGCTGCTTGTTTAGGCTGTTCCCTCAGACTCCATCACAACTGGAGTGCTGCTTTTCTTGTCCTCCCTTCTCATTTTGTCCTTGACCTCTGGGACTCAGCCCCCCAGGGCCTGTCCTGTGCTGGCACAGGCTGCAGGGATTGAGGAGAGAGAGTCTGGCTCAGCTGGGTGAGCACTGAAACCTGACTGATGTACCACCTGCAGCACAGGAGAGGAAGGCAGTGACTGCTGGATTCATCACAGAGTTTTCATATTAATTGACATAAATGTGAGCATTTCCCATAAATGGAATGTTTTTCCCATCAATGTTATACATGGAGCACATTAGTATTTAACAGCTCTGTGAAGAAGTAGCACAGAACAAAGCCATAATTCAGGCAGTTCAGTGGAGTAAAAGCACCTCAGGAACTGTTGCTCTTCATTCCCCTCTGGCAATGTTAATTTTATATGAACACACATCAGCATGTTTATATTGTCAGGTGCTTCTGCATGATAACATTTAAACCTTGCATTTCACCCACAGTACACAGCATTATAACCTCCAACTCGTTTCAGGTTACAAACTAGAACACGGAGAGGGACATTTTACAGTCCAATGTTTATGACCAAAATTACTCCACTTCAGCAATCAGGCTCCCGCGTTAAAACACTGACTGATGGAGTTAATTAAGGAGGAGTAGTGCTGCTGTAGCTCCAATGCTCTGCAGATGTAAGTGCCTCTAAAGTGAGGCGAAGTTTGTCAGGAGAGCTAATGTCTCTCAGTGCACCAGCTGCAGAGAAAAAAGAGCTTTGGACCCAGAAGCCTTTCTTTTGGTTTGAGTCTATTAACATCTCTATCATCAGAAAAAGCAGAAACTCCCCCACACCCCTTAAACAAAGCTTTTATCAGTCTTCTTTCAAGAATTGTGCGAAGTAAAACTGACAAGTAAATAAAGTATACAATACAAAGACAACAGATGCCTGAATTTTTTGTACTGAAAGACAGAATATTATTAAATGAATCCTATCCAGAAAGTTGGCAAAGGTGGCCATGTGATAGTTCCCTAGAGAGAAACCACTGCCTTCCCTTCTCTGATGAGTTCTAAACTCCATTCTTTTCCCTGATAAAATTCTCCCACATTTTTCTACAGCTGAGTCAAGAAATAGTTGTCTGCAGAGACCCTTTTGAGTCACTTAACATTTATTTTTGAAAACACTGAGATCTCTAGTATTTTTTTCCCTTTTGTCATGGAAGTTTTACCAGGAATGAGGCTCAGCAGTGTTGGGATCCTGATGTGCAATGATCATTACTGGTAAATGCAGGTGTCTTGATGATGAAAATTCCTTATGCTCACTGTTGCTGAGGGTTTTAAGGCATTAATGCTTGATATCACATGCAGGTAATAAAGTCCACTTACACTATTTGATTATGAAGATTTTCTAGTAGACAAGATATACAGCATTTGTTTGTTAGAAATTAATCCAAAATGGAAATTAAAATATGGGAAAATCCCAGGCTCATGTTAGAATACCTAAATAAATATGAAATCCATGAGGAATTTATAGGCAAGTTTAGTGCTATGCTGCAAGGGACTATATTAATCAGAATCAAAGAGGTATAAACAGGCACTTCTGTAAAAACAAGAGTGTTTTAAAGAAAGATCTGCTGTTGATGATCCCATTTTTCCTTTTTTCTCTGGTTCAAAACTGGTAATTACATTTTTGTAAAGTTTCCTAGAGTGAGGTGCAGTATGAATGTTTATAAAATATACTTACTTAGGTCTACAGGACAAGTTTATCTTTGGATGTAAAAACATTAAGAAAAGGAAGTCCTGCCATCATAAGCAGAATACAGAGACCTCACAGAACCTTCCAGTACATAAAGGGATTATAAGAGCAGGAGAGGGGCTTTGGACAAGGGTGTGCAGTGACAGGAGGAATGGATTTAGGATATTGGGCAGGAATTGTTCCCTGCCCACAACAGGAGACTTGGAACTGGATGATCTTTAAGGTCCCTTCCAGCCCAAACCGTTCTAAGTATGCTTAAAAAACATCACAGAGTGGTTTGTAACTGAGCAGCAGTATACCCACAGAACTTTTAAATAACCTGAGTTAAACTCCCTGAGCATATGTTGCTATTTTGTTCATTAAATAATGGATAACCAGCTAATTCACACTCTCCTGAGACACATCCAGTAAATAACAACAAAATCCAAGCATACCAAGAAATAACAAATTCGGGAAGTGAAAAAACTAAAATATTTCAAAAGCAGAACAGGTTAGATGCAAACCTTTTATGTTTCATTACATTTTAGTATATTCTCTCTGATATACTTCACCTAATAACAATGCAGGCTATTGTAGCCTTGTCAGTAAATGATGAAACAGTTCAATTACCCTGTCTTTTATATGGATCCAAAAATTATAGGAAAGTATATTTCAGAACTGTTAGGAAAACAGTTCTGCCAAGGCTTGGCTAATTTTCAAAACTAACTTTAAATTACGTGCTAACTATTTGATGAAGCTGTTCATTTCATTTTTGCCAGTCTGTAAAGCAATTTGCCTACATGCTTATGATTACAAAGTCATTTTAGCCTGACTCTTAAGGAAAATGAGTTTATGTTAATGCTGCTCCTGTCTGTGGTTCTGATCTGCCTATCCAATGCCTTTTGAACAGAGCAGCAGCATCACCCACTGTGGCTGAGCCACGGAGTGTCCTGAGTTAACTGATTTTCCATTTTCTGAAGGCAGAAGCCCATTCCAAAGCAGGATGTGAATTATTTCACGTCCTGAGAGGAAAAGCAGCAGTAGCACAACTGAGGAGCTGCTGAGGTCTGTGCTCTGTAAATGTGGAATACGCAATTCCATGGAGCGGCTCGTGGTCAGTGCTCTTTGTGGCCGTTCAAAAGAACAATCCAGAACCAAATTTCAAAGGAAGGAGAGAAAGCAAAACTCCTTCAAGCTCGCAGAATTTCAAGGCAAAATTTTCTTGTTTCCAGCTGCCCGCCCTGCTGCAGTTTCTCTTGGTGTAGGTGCAGGAAGTTTGCAAAGTGCCTCAGAGCAGAAGAGCTAACTAAATTAACACTTACTGAGTAATTCATGATTGAATAATGAAAACAAAACCCCTAAATGAATTTTAAAAAACAGGTAGAAAGAAGTTTGAGTAGAGTTTGTGAAGTGGATGGGGAATGTGCAAGTTGGAGTAAAAGAGATCACCAGAATATTGTCTGGATCTTTTCAGGAAACTTCAGGGCTCTAGATGTGCTCTGCTGAAAGGAGAGGATTATTTTTTAAAAATTACTTCTCAGGGGAAATTTAGAAAATTTTCTGAGCAGTCTCCTTTGTCTTTAAAAAACTGAGCTAAATGCGGATGAGAAGGGCAGTGATGAAGACCAAGAGAATAATTTCTGCCTTGGTTACTCCTCAGGTGGACATCTGTTTTGAAGCAAATGATTCCAAGTGTAAAGTTTGAGCTGAAATAATGTTATACAGCTGTGTTTTTAGATGAATGGAAATTTCTATCACATCAGTGAAGACAGTGAAAACAAGCCTGTATTTGCATATCATACATAAATGTTTTAATGTACAAGAATTTAAAAATGCAAATGTTATTAGCAGCCATTAAAAATAAAAGCAGCAACTGTTACAGGTAGCATTAGGTAAGCCAGTTCCTATATCAGTCTCATACATTTTGGAATCTTGTTGGCTTTAGTCAAATTACCTTGCATAATATCCCCTTTTAGGTATTTAAATTATTTTGTAGTACATTATTTTACACAGTCTGCTGTTTATTTAGAGTCCTGAAGAATCCTAAGTGTACATATTTAGATTTAATTCTGCTTTATATCCCAAGCTATATTTTTTTGTGTCATAAAAATAATGAGATATAGACTCAGTTTCAAGCAGAATAAAAACAACTTTGCCAATTTAAAAAGTCTGTAAAAACTAATTGGAAACTCAGGCTGGTTCTCAGCCTAATGAGTTTGCAGTGCTCCACTGAAACGAGGGTCTGATGAGGGAGACTTTTTAAATCACCAAAATAATCAGGCTGCAGTATGAGCTTTTCTGTGATGCCAGTAGCTGGATGAAAGGGTGGCAAGTGTGATAATTAAAGAGGAATCTCCCCAGGAAATGAGCTGTGTTGCTGTCAAGTGCTAAATTGCACTGAGAGTTACAAAGTACCCAAGGAACCAGCGGGATTGGTGGTTCCAGAGCAGAACCAGCCTGTTATTGCATGGAACAAACTGAACTCTGTCAGACAGTTGTGGGACAGGGACAGGACAAATAAAAAGGGAACTAAAAGATGTGTTGCCATATAGATTAGACAGGTTTTTTTTCCCCAATACCTAGAGAAGCAGTCACCTTGGCATTTACTGCACAGCTCTTGATGTACCTTGTAAAGTCTGACTGTGTGTCCTGGCAATAATCAGCATTTTTCTAACAGGACAGTGGCTCAACCATTGAAATGGCTTGTCATGCAAATTATAGGTTTTATAATAACCCTGCAGATTTTCTCTAGAGTGGATTTGAGATTGATACCTGAAGTAAGGAAATGTCATTAATCAAATACATAAGGATGCTGGTTGTGAAATATAATGTGCAAAATTTGGGTAACTTTCAATTCTAAAATAACAGGACACAGGATTTACCTAGATTAATTATTATATGAAAGTGCCTTAGCAGATTATTTTGGAGCCCTGGACTGTTGACTCCAGTGATTTAATTTACTGAGGTCTCCAATTTTCTAATATGCTTAGAAATGCTTTTCTGGTGTATGTAAACAAATGTTACAGCATAAACCTCAGTGCAACTGTAAGAATGCTGCCTTGATAAAAGATCAATGAAATTAAAAGGATTAAGCCTTGGCCAAATCCATGACAGCTTTGCTTACCACAGCATTGAAAAGCTTATGTGGAGCTCTAAACAACCTTGTTTCTCCAGCTGGGGTAAGTTGGGGCTGTCACAGAGGAAAAGGTGCTTTTGTTCCACAAGCCATTCCAGGAGAGGAGAGAATCCACTTTCATCCTTTGCCTTGAAGACACATCGTGTCATAACGTACAGAAAGTATGTGTTGTACATGGATGGCAGCAGTTCCTTGCAGGGAATTTCTGCAGGTTTTATCAGAGCTTGGCTCCAGCTGGATTTCTGCAAATTTAACTGGACATCTGCTAAAGAGGGAGAGTGAGGGTGAGTGCAGAAATAGGATAAAGCTGTGTTAGGCACTGAGGTGAAGTAACTGTAGGAGTTTCAGGTTAACAAGTTCACAGATCACTCAGTGTGGCAGCAATTTTTACCACTCTCTTCCTCATCAAGTGTTTGCTGTTGTCCATAGCTGTGTGTCTGGCTGTACTGAGATTCTTTGGAAACTTTAGGGAAGTAGGGAAAACAAGGTTTTATTGTCCCTCAAAGTACCACTTCACCATGTTGGTATGTTCACTGTCCTTTGCAGGAGATTGAAGCTCAGTAGCTCAGGCTGAGGCACCCTGGGCTGTCTGGCAGCATTTGTTAGCACAGGACAGGACCTTGTGCAGGAACAAGATCCCCTTGGGATGCTGGGGGCAGCCTGGGGGTCCCACAGGGCTGGGGCAGCACAGGGAGCAGGGCCCAGGCAGGTGCAGGGGCTGTGAGCTCCCTGCCAGCTCATCTGCCATAAAACCTTACAGCAAAGATTTACTTCCTAATGTCTCAGGTAAATCTGGCCTCCTTCAGTTTAAGGCTTCAGTCTCCCCTTTCCTTTTCTAATTAAGACAACTTCCTGAAAGGTGGCTGTGCCCAGGTGGGGTTGGTCTCTTTCTCCAGGCAGCCCTGACAGAATGAGAGGACACAGCCTCAGGCTGCACCAAGGGAAGTATAGGTTGGATATTAGGGAAAAGTTTTTCACAGAAAGAATAATAAAGTACTGGAATGATCTGCCCCGGGGAGGTGGTGGAGTCACCATCTCTGGATGTGTTTAAGGAAAGACTGGATGTGACACTTGGTGCCATGGTTCAGTTGAGGTGTTGGGGCTGCATTGGACTCGATCTTGAAGGTGACTTATGAATTTGGTGAACATAAAGGAGCCACTAACTGCAAAACAATAGCTAATGGCAGTCTGAATCTTGCTAAAACAATAATCTTGTGTGTGTTTGGTTGTGTTGTTGCAGATATAATAATAACCCTGTGTGTTTGGTTGTTTTGTTGCAGACATTACAGTAATCCTGTTTGTGTTTCCCCTGTTGTTGCACACATAACAATAATCAGTTGTGTTCCTCTGTTGTTACACATATAACAATAATCCTGTGTGTGTGTTTGGTTGTTTCCCTGTTGCTGCACACATAACAATAATGCTGTGTTTGGTTGTGTTTTCCCTGTTGTTGCAGATATAACAATAATCCTGTGTGTTTGGTTGTCTTGCTGCACACATTACAATAATCCTGGTTGTATTTCCCTGTTGTTGCACACATAACAGTAATCCTGGTTGTGTTCCCGTTTCAGATGTTCCAATAATCCTGGTTGTGTTTGTGTTTGCCTATTGCAGACATGACAATAACCCCATGTTTGTGTTCCCTGTTGTTGCACACATGACAACCTCATGTTTGTGTTCCCCTGTTGCT
>VWZU01015104.1:23597-147428 GCA_013397095.1 Sterrhoptilus dennistouni
ACATGTCAATATCCCGATGTTGTTGTTCCCCTGTTGTTGCACACATGACATTAACCCCACGTTTGTGTTCCCTGTTGCTGCACACATGACAATAACCCCATGTTTGTGTTCCCCTGTTGTTGCACACATGACAGTAACCCCACGTTTGTGTTCCCTGTTGCTGCACACATGACAATAACCCCATGTTTGTGTTCCCCTGTTGTTGCACACATGACAGTAACCCCACGTTTGTGTTCCCTGTTGCTGCAGACATGCCGGGCAGCCCGCACAACCAGTTCACGTTTCGGCCGCTGCCACCGCCGCCGCCCCCGCCGCACGCCTGCACCTGTGCCAGGAAGGCGCCGGGCCCCTCGGACTCCCTGCAGAGGAGATCCATGACCACCCGCAGCCAGCCCAGCCCCGCGGCCCCCACAGCCCCCAGCAGCACCCAGGACTCGGTGCACCTGCACAACAGCTGGGTCCTCAACAGCAACATCCCCCTGGAGACCAGGTACGGAGCACGGGCGCAGAACTCGCCCTGGTTGTCCTAAGGACAAACCTCAAAATGAGTCAGGGAGGGTGGAAACTTCTCTGCAAAAGTGAACATAAACAGCATTTTAGTTCAGCTGATCCTTCTGGAGCTACAAGCTTTTCTTACACTTTATAAAGATAAATCTCTGCTGTTTCTGGTGTAACAAGCTTAAATATCTGCCTATACTTTCTGATGCAAGAAAGGTGATCTCTGGGGATTCTGTCCCATGAAGTTTTGGTTCTCTTCACTCAGCAGTCAGGTAGATCTTTTTAAGCCTCTCTGCATCCCTGTTCACTACATTCTCATCAGACTTCATTTGGGGACAGTACTTTGCAATTTATTTTTCTTTCAAGTTCAGTTTAAATTTTCTGGTTTCTTACTGGGGTTTTTTGCAAATTTGAAGCTTCTCATAAAGGGCAAATACAGAGATACAAAGCCATATCTGTAATTGTGTAAAAGGCTGTACGGTGAGTTAGGAATTCAGACCAGAAAACATCCTTTGGGCTCCGCATTAGTCATTCACAGAGTGGGAGTTTTCCACATTCTGACCCTTCCCTGGTTGTTTCAGCTGATTTTATGCCCCAGAAGCCTCTCATGAAGCTGGCAGAAAGGCTGGCTGATCCATAAGGAAAATATGGGAGTCCGTGTGCCAGGATGTATCTGCAGTTTGTGTGCAGACAAGTGCTGTAGCAGGGGACACTGGAATAAAAAAATATTTGTCATCAGCACTTCCCAGGAGTCTGCAGGGCACAGCACAGCCTTGGCGAAAAGGAAGGGCTACAACTTGATTTTCCTTCCTTTACCAGGGAATGATTCTGCCAGGACTGAGCTGGTGCTTTGACCTCATACCTGCATTCCCTGCTTTCCTTCTTCATTAATGTCTAGCTACGCATTAAAAATAATCCTACCAAATAAAGAGACATTTCAATGATATGTTTCTGTGCCAAGTCTTTAATAACACCAAATCTAGCCAAATATCTACATACCTAATGTAGCTAAGCAGATTTTTTTTTAAATTAAATTTGGAACATTTGCAATCAAAAAGAAGACTTGGACAGTAGTGTATTCCCTACTGTAACAACTAGGCAAAAATCAGAGCACACATATTCAGCTTTTCTCCCAACTGTATCTCCTGTTAATTCATAAACAGAACATGTGTTTGATGTTTTATTTACTGCCATGGAATATTAGAGAATTTTCAGACAGGAAAAGATTTCCTAGAACTGATCATGGGACTGTAAAACCTGTTCACTCTGGACAGACAGAAATTAGGCAGGTTTCTGAGTCTGCTCATAGTGATGATGTGTAAAAGAAAATTCTCTAGTTCCAAAAATGTTTGTAATACTCAGATTAAACTTGTACTCTTACATAATTAGAATTTGAAACCCAGATGAGATGGCAAGGGCTGCAGTAAAGATGTACTTTGGTGAATGTGTTTGAAAGTTTTCTTGGACAGTAAAACCTGGTGACATTTTTATAGAAAAGGGCAAGACAGAAAAGTTGTTTTGTGCTTCATCTAGAGGTGCTGCACGCACTGATCTGCAAAACACTTTTGTCAGGGCCTGACTTACTAATGTTTAATGATGAGACTGACTTGGGAAGATGAAATCACTTGTTCAAGTTCACGCCAGCTTTTGCAAAACTATAATTAGAGTCTGTCTGTGTGTCGCTGCCAAGGCCAGCTCCCTCACTCTGGCAGTTTTTCTGATTATAAGCAACCCAAATAAAAATAAGAATTAAGAACAGCTTTAAGACTCCGGAGGACACATTATCAAACACCTGCTGCTGGGGGAATTGGGGAAGAGCTGTACCTGTGGGAGGTGCAACAGCTCCAGCTGGTGACTGGCTGTGCTGCAGCTCCAGCCCTGCAGTGTGCCCAGAGATGCAAACTCAGCCTCCATTTATGCATGCACACACGTGGGGGAAAATAAACACAGCCATTATTAAAGTTACTTATGAATATGCAGTCATTTCCTTGTCACACAGAGAAATGCATTTGAAGCAGTGCCAGAAAAAGACTGCAAAGGTCTCTCACACCACATAAAAACATGGAAACATTGATTCTCTTTTTTAGGATAATGTTATTGGGCTCTTACAAAAATTGATTATTTTTCCCCTCTCCCCCAGAATAAAGCACTTGGAACTAACTTATTGCCTGTTCCCTTTTTTCCACTAGAATAATTGTTTTTTCAGGCTTCATAGATACTTTGCTCTAATGCTTCAAATCTTGTAATTTACAGTGTAATACATTGTCATTATCTCTGACAGCCCCAACTGAACATAGCAAACTACCTTTTATGGAGTAAGTGTTAAGCCCTGATAACTCAAAGGAATGTTTTTCATTTTTTCCATGCTCTTCTAGTTAACTCGGTATTTGTTTCCATATCTTGCTTTCTTAGTTTGGCTTTTTTTCCCTGCTGTTTGCTATTTATTTTCCCATTTCAGTCAAATCCCCAAAGAAGAAGTAAAAGCTAGATGTTAAGTAGGGATTTTTACCTGAAATTTTTCATACCTTCCTTATAGTCTGTTAGAGATCCCTCATGGATAAAACATTGGACACACTTCTTTTGAGTTAAGTTTTGACATAAATCACCAAACCATCAGAATTTTTAAGTTTTCTGTCTAAATATCACAATTTAGCTAATTTTAATTTTGTTTCAAAGGGGAGTTTTTAGTCCTGTTTTGTGCGTCAGTATTTAGGATATTTGCTTGTTCCTTCCTTTTTTAAATCCAATTTCTTCCTGCTTCCTGTAGCCCATTTAGCAGCGCTGGCAGTGAGGTTAATGCTGTGCTGAATGGGCTGAAATCTCCCTTCAGTGCCCTGGCAATGAGCCAGTCCTGTGCAGAGACAGCTTCATTTAAACAATCTGATCACCATGGAAATGGCTCCTCTAAGGGGACACTCAGGTACCAGAACATAAACCTGAGATTCAATTACCATTAATTTATATAAGACTTTGAAGTGCAGGAATAATAACAGGAGTATTTGGGGTTCAAGGCAGTTGTTATTTTTAGTTACAATTCAGCAATAGGTTGAATCAGGTTTGATTATGTCTCTAAACACTTGGAAACTTGGAGAGTTTTGGAGATCAAGAAGTGTATTTGAATCCCCATGTAGATGAAATCATTCCTTTCCATGTTACACAGATATTTAAGGTGTATAGGTATGATTAGCTGCATTTGTTTTCCTGAAAATAACTTGGTAGTATTTCTGTTTGGTATGGGGCAGATCTTGACAACAAGCAAGAGATTTATTCTGTGCTATGGTTTAGCTTTGTTCATTTTAAATCAACCTCATAGTTATTATCTCTCTTCAGGAAGCCCACTGATAGCCTTTCAAATCACAGACCCCTGTACATAGTCCCTTTCTATGTAAGCTGGAGTGATTTTAAAAGCAAAAATAGTCAAAAATGCATCTAGAAGTTCCCACTCAGTTCAGTGTGAGCCCTTGCAAGGTTTGATCATTCTTCTTGGTCTCAGCATTTGAACATCTTGTTGCTCTTGTGCATCTTGCCTCCAGTGCAGAGACTCAGAAAGCATTTCCTGTGCCTTGACTTTCTCCCAGAGCCAGGTTTCCATAGCAAAGGGAGCAGCTTTTCCAGCTCCCAGGCACACAGGTGTTAATGAGCACAAGCCACCAAACAGGGAGACACTTTCTGCTTGAGCAATTCACTGGGAACACGTTTGCAAATGGAGCCCACTCTTGAGATAAATGGCTACATCTGGGGCTATTCCAGGGATAAATGGAGGGGGGGCTTCCTTTATGAGCTTTTCTTCAAATAATGTTGGCCAGTATTTTCTATTATGACATTTCTCTTCTATTTTCTCATTTTCTACCTAATTAAACAATAAGTCAACATATATAGAGGCTGACCACATTAAGAACAGACACATGACAAGGGCTTTAAATTCATTGAGTCCCATGTGTTCTCACTGCCCAGCAGAAAAGATCTGAAAATATTTCTCTTTTGAATTCCAAAAGATAAATTGAAGACTGTCAATACAACCATGAACTGAAAAGCTGTAAATATGACCTTAAAAATTTAATAATGCCAGAATGAAGGTGTCTTTTGTGGGAATAAAAATACAAACATTTGTCAGCTACAATGAAGTACAGCTTCCATATCAGCAGCAATGGCCCTTGAGGGTCCTGCTTTGAGTAGTTTGAGATCCAGTCACCAAGGACAAAAGGGCAATTTCTATTGTTCATACTCTCTGTTGTGTTTTTTCTCTGTGAGAAGCTCTGTGTGGGCTTCCCTGGAATCACGGGACAGTATTTGTGTAAGGGGTTTTATAGCAGCTAAATATAGCTACCTGCACAATCACACTGCAGATCCTCCTTGCTCGTTGTTTTGAATAATGTGATGATATCTAAAGTTATAACTAAATGTAAAGCTGTGTTGTGATTTTATGGCCACCAATGAGCCAGCAGCCTTTCAGCTTTCTATGAAATAGTGTTTCCACTGGCAAAATCAGAAACAGATTGGATTTGAATTTTGAAAGAGAGTAATAAATACAGGTTAATACAAAGAGTCTGGGCTGTGAGAAGAATGAAAACAATTCTACCTTTTCACTTCCAAAATAATCAAATATGTATGTATAATGCACATATATTTGTAAAGATGAACAGATGGATGAAGAGCCAAAGAGACACTGTGGTTACCTCAGAGAGGGAAAGCTTTCCAACTGCCTCTTCTATTTATGAATATTACTGAGCCTTTAATATTTATTTATGGATTGGAGTTATCAGTGTAATAATATTAAGTGACTTTTATTTCACCAACAAATGCTTTACAGATTATGTCCTATATTTCTCTTTTTAAGAGAGTATTATCATCTTCTTTTATAGATGTTTTTGATGTTTTTGTGAACATTCAGTTTTTCTCCACTTGGAAGAAGTGGTGCTATCAATCACCATTATAAATGCTCTGATTTTTCTTGTATTCTCAGTTCACAAAAAAAAAACAAACCACCACAGTCCTTAGCTTTTCTCTTAGATCAAATATTAAAGCACATATCAGGCTGCAGTCACATCTAAACTTTTGAACTGCAGGTTTTATTATTTTGCTCTTTAGAAAGAGAAGCTGATTTTATAGAATTGATAGCAACAGTTGAGCATGTCCTGACGTCCTTGGGGAACCATGGTGTGCTCAGGCAGATGAGGAGACAGCTGAGTTTATGAGAACACAGGCACAGTCTGGCTCTGGAAATTTGTCTTTGTGCCACCAGCGTTTTTCAAATTCTATAGAAATGTCTTTGGGTGCTCAATATACACTCCCAAAAGTGGAAGTTGTAAAGAGTTGGGGTTTTTTAAACATTTTCTCAGCATTATTTCACTGTAGCTCAGTTTCAGTGTACCATTGCTCCAGAATCTCAGTTTTATTGCAAATGAGAGCAGTGTCAGTTCTGCTCTGTGTGGATGGAGTTATGTGTCCAACAGTGACCTGAATGAAATTATTCCTGGCTTAGGAGTCCCTGGTTGTTAGAGCCTTAATAATAACAATTTTCTGTTCAGCACTTCCTTCCCTTTACCTCTGATACCTCTGAGCTATGCTCCATAAAGGATCATCGGTACTGCCAATATCAGACCCTTCTGCTGTAATTTCCAAAAAATTTAAATGAGAAATTAACAAATAAGTAGGCTTTTTCATTATGTCTTGAATTATTAAAGTATGTAAAGAACAATAGACTTTTTATATTTGTAATATTTGTATATATATGTGTGTGTGTTTGTGTGTGTATATATATGCATACATACTTCTCATATGTATATGCTTATATCTAATAACATATCTTATTTTATGTGGTGATTCTACTTCTAATTCCCTGAATATCAATAGGAATTTTGCCATGATATTTTTCCTAAAGTCTAAGTGATTAACTGCTGACTGAGAAAGAACTTCTCATCCTTGCAAAAGCTTTCACGTGTGACAACAAAGCATGGAATCCGAAATAACCAGCTGTGCTCTCACAGCCTGATAGAAGGGGAAGCAGGTTTATGCAGTCCTGTGAACAGTTCTGTTACTTCATTTGAATTTATTCTTTTACTGTTTATGAGTTGATATATTTTGAACTAAAATTAGGTAACATTACAACATGGAGAGCAATGCCATCTTTCTAATGTGTGTATCTACAGTGGGAAGGAAAAGCAGGATGTGCAGTGTGATGCAGTGCCAGGGTGCTGTGCTCAGGGTCAGATGTCAAGTTTTGTCTGAGTGTAGCTCATTTGAGTAATAATCATGAAGCAGAATAGCTAATGCTCAAGTTTAATTCTTGTGGTTTCGTCATAAGACTCCTGATACCCAGGCCCTGTAAACTGCAGTGCAAGCTAACCTGTATTCTCATTTGCTTTCTTTTTTTTGTAACTAAAGGGCTCTTTAGAAGATAAAAGTGCTCTGTAATACCTTTTTATTTTCTATAATCTGGCATTTCGCAAACCGTAACCTTTCTTTTAAAATCTTATAATGGAAATCCATAATACCACACTCATTACACCATTCCAGCAATTACCATTTCAGGAACATGTATTTACAATATTCCTCAAGTCAAATGTCACAGCATAACAATGTTTCATACCCTTGAGTGTTTGATCTTGTACATCCCACTGTGTATTCCTCAAAGAAATCCTCCCAGCATGCATTGATTGATGCAGATGTGCATTTGGAAACTCATCTTGTGCCTTTCAAGGGCACTTTTGCCATTGGGAGAATTCTGGACCTTGTCCCTTGCTGTCTCACCTGGAACAGGGGAGCACCAGGATGTGCCAGACTCCTTTGGGTCATGCTGTGCTGTGAGTTTTGGAGGTGCACCCATCAGAAAAGAGGGCACTGAAGAGGCTTGCTCCCTTAGATAAAATACAGGCAACAAGGACCAAGGAAAGCTGGTGCTTGCAAAAGAATATGTGCTAGGTCTGGGCAGCCCTGAACCAGCCCTTCTTGCCACTGTCTCTGAGCACATATCACAGTAAGTTGTTGTTTAATGTTAAATAACCTCTCCTAAACTCTCTTGGAGAGCCCTTGCCAGTTCTGAAAAACTATCCTTCCTCCTCTAAAAAACTGCTCTGTACTTCAGCACCAGAGCTCATTCTGCAAGGCAAATTTTTGTACCTTATTTTTTGTGCTAATGTAAGTCTTTGGCTTTTTTTCTTGAAGGCAATCAGTCCTGCAAAGCATGCTGAAATAGGTCTCCAAATGAATTCTTTCTTAGTATGTTTGAGAATCACTGCCGCAGGCAAAAGCATTTGCAGAAAAACTATTCTCAAAATAGCTCAATTAAGAACAGTAAACAAATTGTGCTCACCTGTATAGTAACCACAGTTCTTCAGAATGGATTATCCTTGTAAATCAGGTGACTGAGTAGTCACTTTTTTTGTTTGTTTTTAATTTCCTATATTCCATGGTAAAAAATAAATTATCTCAGTGCCACTGGCTTTAGCATTTTGGGTATTCCAGGTGAATGAAGCTGGTAGGTGTGGATGGAGAGGATACTGCTGGCAAGGCACACAGGGGCTGCTCATCTTGGAGGATCCCAGTCCTCTACTGAGAACAGCCTTCCCTCAGAGAAATCAGCTTAGAATTTATTTATGTTACGTTGCTTCACTAAAACATTGCTGGACATCCTGTGGTGTGGTTAAAGAACGTGCAGAGGGCATTCAAACACACGTTTTCCTGTCTGATATTTTCTGTGGCTGTATGCAGTGTTTACCATGCAGTGCTTGTACAGTTCCTTTTGCTTTGTACCTCACAGAGTGGTTTCACATCCTTCTTTGTCTTCTCTTTGTAGGCATTTCCTGTTTAAGCATGGATCTGGGTCCTCAGCTATCTTCAGCGCAGCCAGTCAGAACTATCCCTTAACGTCCAATACTGTTTACTCTCCACCTCCTAGGCCTCTTCCTAGAAGCACCTTTTCCAGACCTGCCTTCACTTTTAACAAACCTTACAGGTGCTGCAACTGGAAGTGCACGGCTCTGAGTGCCACTGCCATCACCGTGACCCTGGCCCTGCTGCTGGCCTATGTCATTGGTAAGCCCTGACCTTTCCTCTGCTCCTTCCATCCTCCCCTCTGCTCTGTCCTTCTGCTGCCTCTGCACTGACACACATCGTGTTTTACTCACAATATTTGCCATTGGTGCTCTCTAAATCCTGGCAGACAAAACACTGCATTGGCTAAAGGTTGAACACGGAATTCTCATTAACTTTCTGCTCTGTTAACCTTGATGCTGCTTAGCAGACAAAGAAATATTATTCAAGATTCCATGTTTATACTGGCAGAGGACTCCTACTGATTTTAATTGCTGTGATATTTTCTTGAAGGTTTGATTTTCATACATTACAACATTGCTGCTCTTAAAGAATTATTGGGAAAGACTGGTAATGTTTAATTGTGTTTTGCCTTGCTACCCTTAGTTAATTTCTTCAGTCTCATCACCATTTAAATCTTACATGACTTTCTTCCTAATTGTTATAGGAGTTATATATATGTATTGCTATATTGTCATTGACTAGAATGACAACTAGCTCTAAAAATATTTTTTTACCATGTTGTCTAAGATAGATTTTGTTATCCCTTTATTGAATTTATGTTTAAAAAAAATGGGTTACATAGTACCAACTCAGCCATTTTATTAGCAAAATATATTGGACAGGTTTATCAGAGGAGCTAGGAAGGGCTTCCTCAGGTTTTGGGTTGGTTTTTTGGGGTTTTTTTTTTTGGAGGACAGGCGTACTGGAGGTGGGTTGAAGTCAGTGTGGTTCCAAGCATACACAGGAGAGGAGTTCTTTGTGATTTCCTACATGACATTTAGCCTGAACTTTAATTATTGCATTGGGTTTTCAATCTGAATTGAAAATATTAAAGAACATTCTCTGTGTAGAATTTAAGAACATGACTGTGGCTTCTGCAAACACAGGGAAAACTGATTTGTTTTTGCTATCTCACCCACACTCTCAGGCTGTTGTTTTAGATGGCAGGAGCCAGAGTATTCCTCGTGCCCTGTAGCTTGAATGGGAATAATTCCAGTTTGCCTGGAAAAATGCAGTTCATACCTGGTAAAACTTGACAGAGATAAAAGTTCAGATACCTCTATACTGATAAATGGCCACTGATTTTCTATACTCTCTGAATAAACATATCTACAGTGAAAATTATTAAAATTTCAGTAATTTCTTGCTCCCCACTGAGGTTTTCTTTGGTCCCATAGTGACGAAATTTTGGCTACTGTCAGCAAGGTGCTCATCAGGAGGGATTTTTTTCCTAATGCATATGGGAAAGCAGATTTGAGCATTTCTGGTGCCTGATGATTTGAAAGCACCTAAGGATCCTGTAAGCTCCATTAATTGCAGATTTCCATAACAGCTGCTGAGCATATGCCCTGGCTCAGGACTGCTGCAGCATTTCTGCAGCCTCGTCTGTTTGCTGCACATTTCATCCCACCCACACCATTGAGATTTTATCTGCATGAAGCACTGTCCCTTTCATCCCTGTTTAGATTTCAGTCTGCCCCTGCAATTCCTGTGACATTCCAGGGATGTTCTGCTCTGTGTCAGCAGGCTGGGAAGGCTGGGAGCTCTCCTTGGCACCAGGAATTAAAGAGCTCTGTGTGACTCTCCTGGAAAAGTATCTGTCATGTCCTGGTAAAGGGTGGAGCATGTTTCCTTTAGTTAGGCAAAAGCAGGTAAAATGGAGCTATTTTTGCATTCTATAAGATTAATGTTTTCTAGGGAAAAAAAAAATACAAATTTTTGAACGAGGAGTTCTAATTCAGAAAAATTTGCAGGATGCAATTATTTGCTCTTTTCCCCAGAAATATTTGAGTTGCTTCCCTGCAGATTCAGGTAGTATTAGTTAGCTTATTCCAAGTGAATATTCATTCTGCCCATCTCTGGTTGGTTAAATATTTAAATAAGTTTATGATCTCTCCTTATGACTCAGATACCTCAGTTTTTTCTCTTTTGCTGGGTTTGATTCTTAGCCTGTAAACTGTTTCCAGAGTTCACTGGCTCTGTGGGCTTGCATATTTGCATATCTTTTCACATCAGAAATTGAAATGTGCATGTTTTAAAGGAGTAGTGGAATATAGAAATTCAGCCTGGATGTAACACCGTGAAGTTGGAATTCACTCCCCCAAGTGTTTTCTCCTTGCCTAATCTGATTCAGATCCCTCACTCCATCAGGTTTTCATCAAGGCAGATGAAGCTGTGTCTGAGCAATCTTTACAGACATGGGCCCACTTTTTAAAACAAAACTCATTTTAGTTGCAAGACCAAACTTAAACCTGTGTTACTGAAAAAATAAGGAAGGCTTTTAAAAGGCAAAATCTTTTTTCATCATGGTATTTTCTGGCATAGCCTTCATTAACTTACCATGAACCACAATTTCAGGCCAAATGAGTGTTGATCAGAATTTAACATCAGGCTTTTTCTTCTCCTCATCCAAGAACTTAAATGTTCTTTTTCAAGTATTTTTCACTGGCATTTAATGCTTGAGCTCCACATTACTTTTAAAAGGACACCCAAATCTCAACCTCAAGTGGGAACATCTCCAAAGTCTTAGAGACGTGAAGCTCGTTCCAAATGAAAAATTACAAGTGGCTCTTATACCTGTAATGAACTGAGACCTCTGCCAGAATGCTCTGAGCTGTGATTTCTTTTCAATCTAACGGTAAACTAGCAAAATATTTTTGTTCTTTTATTTTTTCAGCCTTTCCCTCTTATCAGTGAGACTCAATAGCAAAGCTTTTACATAAGAACATGTAATTTTTCTGTATTTTCTCTCCTTTGAACTGCTACTCAGTTAAAAATATACTGTTTCTCCATTAATCCTCTTTTGGCCTATAATCACTGTGTTTACTATTTGGCCTTGCTGAAATAAATTTGACTATTTTATGGACAGTAAGGAAATTACAGAACACTGTTGGTGGTTGTGTAACAGCAGATTTATTGAAAATCTTTAGTTTATCAAGAAAAACACATATTTTCACTCCAACAGGAGTAATTTCTGTGAATAGGTTCTAAAGTCATAGTAGTTACTCAAAAAAACCCTTAGTTCATAAAGTGCATGTTTGGCCTTCAGACTGTTGGACATGTAATTATAAATGCCTTGAATTATTTTCTATGGGAAAAGTCCTTTTATTTTTCATTTTCAGTTTTCCTAATGTAAATCCTGTGAATGTGGGGCAGGTTCTTGAATTTGCCTGGGTGAGCAGTTGGGACACACCTCAGGAATGTGACCTTGGTGCCTCTCACCAGTGCAGGAGGGGCTGCAGCAGCTTCACCAGCAGCTCCTGCTCTGCCTCACAGTCTTGCCAAAAAATTCAACAGTAAATGAGGCAAATATAAGAAATAGAAGAAGAAACATGGTATTTCTTTTGGTTTTTTGCCACACCACATCATTTCCCTTAAGCCCAGTACAATGGGTGCTCTGGCTGCTCATGTAGTAGATTTTTTTAGCCCATTAGTGAGCAGGATTTTTCTTCCCTGATACTTTAACATTTTATCAGCTGGTTTGGACTTGCAAATCACTGGTCCCATTGATCAAAGGTGCCAAACTCCTGATGTTCCTATTGATTTCAGCAGGTGATGCAGATGTTCAGTGCCTCTGAAAATCACATCTCATGTTCTTGGATTTCACCATCCCTGACTATGAATTCTCCAGTATGGATATGGAGTTGTCCCTATCCATGATATTATCACTATTTATGAGCAGGCACTGGAGGTGGGTGTTGGGTTTTAAATTACATTCACATGGAGGGTAAGGAAATTAAATCCTCTGTGCTGCCTGGCACTGTGACGTGGCATTTCTCACTGCATGTCCAAGGAGAGAAATGATGGTTTCAGCACTGGGAAAGGCCAGGCCAGGTTTTAAAGACAGATGTATCTCATGGATGGATTTATAACATTGGTTGCATTGCTTTAGACAATGTGTAACAACAGCAGGAAAGGAATTATGCAGAGAGGGATCAAGGGGAAGATGAACTGCTGCACACTGAAGGATTTAATGGGCTGGTAAACAGTGTGGGGTGTTTGAGGGTTGTGAAAATGTTGTGATACAGATGAATAACCCTGAAATGCCATTGGAGAACTCTCACTGACACAGATACAGCAGCATCTCTCAGCTGGGAGTTGTGGTGTCTGCTCTCCTGGATCCTGGCTCTTACTGAAGAGCTTGATATGCCACAAATACTATATTTATATAATACTTATATTACATGTTAGTGTTCAGAGGAGAAACATTCACTCTTGCCCAAGACTAGGTTTTGTTTGTTCCTAAATATAAAATATGACTCGGTAATGAAAAATGAAACCGTCTCGCAGGATTGCAGGAGAGGGGGGTCTATTTGTATTTTCAGGTATAAAAATGTGTTAGACATAAAGAGAAAACTTCTTGAGACAGGGGAGAGTGCTGGGAGTTCAGATGGCTGCAACCAATGCATGGAGGAAGTCCTTATTTCATTAAACGCCTTAGATAATCAAAACAGTTTACCACTTTAATACGGATTTTTACAAAAATATTCTGAAGACTGAATCAAATATTAAGTCTCAAATTCTGCAATCCGTTTACAGCAGAATGAAATAGTATTTTATTTGTAAAATGAGCTTACAGAAGATCACCTCTCCTAAAGGTCAGGATCAGAACCTTGATTCTGCTCTTGTGTCCAGGTATTTTTCTCATTAATTCACCTGTACTGGAACTGAGACACTGATGCATCTGTGGCTTCAGGCCACAGTGAAATCCAGTTTTATAAGCAGAACCTGCTCGCAGTTACAGAAACAAGCCATTTTCTGGTACCTGGAGCAGGTGCAGAGAGGAGTCAGCTGCTGATGCACATTCTGTACCAGCTCTTCTGAACTCTGGGGATGATCTACTGAGATCCTGTAAAACAGCATGGAAAGCTGAACAGGAGCCTCCAGTGCAGGTCAGCAGTTTGGAGGGGTTTCACATTTGCAGGAAGTTTGTCCTTTGCAGTTATCTCCCAGGCAGTAAGTCCTCATTGCACAGGATTTGTGGCCATCTCCTCCCTCCTGAGTGTCCCTCCTGCACTGAAGCCAAGGCTCCAATTCACATTGTGCCAAACACGGGGCACCGGAGCTGACAAGCTGTGCTCACACAGAAGGTGGATAAGAATAAATTCAATTAGATCATTGGCTTCCTAGCAGATGGCAGGTTAATCTAGTTTACAAAGCCAGCTCTGAAAAAACTTGCTTGTGTCTTTGTGGTTTTTCTTGAGTGTGCAGCAGAATTGTGGGGACTGAGGTGGTCACCCTGGAACTGTCGGTTTTGTTTAAATGGTGGACAAAAGAAGTGATGTGGTCAGTTATTTCAGAGGTAAAGACCCAGGTTTTTGTTCTGAGCACAGCCCTACTGGTTTCACTTACAGCAGTAAAGCGAAGCAACAAAAACCTGCCTGTGGGTAGGGAAAATCCCTTAGGCAGCATAAAGTTACACTTAATTTTCATCTCTTTGCTGAGAGATTCCATGAAAGAAATTTATAGAAAGGTTAGATTATGTAGGCCTTTAATATTTCTTTTCCTGCAAGAGATCTGTTTTATACCTAATAATTTTTTTTAGCTAAGAAGCATAATAATTTAGCTAAGAAAAGCTCTGTACTCTGACTAGAATCTTCTGTACTGGAGAGAGAGGTCATTTAAAATTACCCTCCACAGCTCCATTGTGTGGCCTGGCCAGGACAGGGAGGCTGAGGAAAGAATTTAGGAAAATTCAGGAAAAAATAATCCTGTGGCATCCTCCAGTCTCTTCAAATACACTGACTACGGACTCCTCCAGTTTAACATAATGCATGTTAAAAAAAAATTTAAAATCCGTATCTACTTTTGTGTTAGAATTTTATCAGAAACTTTGACTTGAAAAGGGCTATCTAATAAAATATAAATGAAATATAGGTATGGCAGTATCCATCACGTAACAACTATCTCCCAACATAATGGAAAAAGGGTCAAATTTTGCCTTCAGATCAATTTTGCCTCCAGATCACCTCAGTGAAAGCAATGTACAACTGATGGATTGCACAGAGTGAAGTAATAATGTAATTATTGACAGGGGATTGTACTAGATGTTCAAGCAAGCCAAGAAAGAATATCTTTCCAGATGAGTGCAGTTCCTCCCAAAAGGAAAATCTTGCACTCAGATTTGTCAGAGGAGAGCTTTGGTCAGGCCAGCTGATGGAAGCTGGGGGCTGATGCTGCTGCTGACTCACCACAGCTCCTCCCAGCAGAAATGGGAATTCTGCAATCACGCCAGCTAACAAACTCTTTATCTCCATTTCCCTGCCAGTCCTCGAAGTGCAGCAGCTCAGCAGTGACCTCACACACCCCACCAGTGCCTGAAGTGTTCTAGGGGCTGAAAAATACAGGGGGTGTGATTGCAGACATTTTGTGCAATGCCAGGTAGGCAGAGCCAGAGCAGCTTTTGCCTCTCCTGTGATGGGAGTGCAGTCATCATGCTTCAAAGGCTGCTGGGGGAGCTTGAGCAGCATCAGAGGAGGTTTCCTTAGTGCTAATGGTGGGTTTCATGCTGGCAGGCAGCAGCCAGCCCCCAAGGGTGCTGCAGGAAAGGTCTGCAGGAGGCTGAACTCTGAGGAGAGGGCAGAGACATCCACCAGAAAGTGAATCTCCCTCTCACCCAGCCCAGTGCTGATAGACACAGTGATGGCATCACCTCCTGTTTGTTCTATGCTGTGGGATCTTCCACTGGGCATTACACAGGGGAAACACAGCTGAGAGCCTTGCAGATGGATTTGTGCTGTGGGAGGGGACATTGTGGCCCACACTTGGATTGCACAGCGTTTTCTGTGCCACTTTGGTAAAAGCCAGAAATCCGCTTTCACTTTTTTTGTAAAAGCCAGAAACAAATCAAAGGGAGAATAATGCAAAAGAGAAGTTCTTTTGAGCTTTTTAATGAAATTCAGTACATGTCTCTTTATTTCTAACATGCTGTACATATGTTGTAGGAAAAAAGCTCTGTAGAAATTTTGTATACACTAGGTAAAAGAATCACAGAAAATGAAGAGGTTAGGGAGGGTTCTGTGTCTGATAAATAAATATCATTCCCTGTAGTTAACTGCTGAAAAAGGCATCGCTTGGAATTGTTTGTGGTCTGCTTAGTCCCAGAGTGACACCTGGATCTGAAGGTAATTCCTCAACAGGTCTAATTAATGTAAGGAAAATTGCAATGATTTGAAGCTTGCAGGGTGGCTGGATTTCAGCAGAGTTAGGAGTCATTCAGATCACTTCAGTGGGTGTTATTTCCGCAGCCCTGTGCTCTGCTGTGGAGCCCTGAGCTGTGCCTGTGGTCCAGCACAAGCTGATGCCTGTGTCACCTCACAGGGATGAGCCATCTGAGCTGGCAGAGCTGCTCTCTGCACACGGGGGGTGTTCCAGGAGGAAGCTGACTGTCAAACACACTTACAGGGAGCTCTGCAGCTTGGCAGCCTTTGGCATGAGCTGTAAAAACAAGAGCCCTGCCCCAGGCTGAGGGGAGACAGGCCAGGACAGGGCTGGGGTCGGTGCATGCACAGAATGCAGTATTGCACAGACATGCAGCAAGAGAGAGGGGCAGCACTCCTGCAGCCCTGGCTTTGTCATCTGCAGCACCTGCAAATGCTGGCCTGGGAGGTGAGTAACAACAATGGGAAGAGTGGAAGAAAGCAACTCTATTATATCCAGGATTCCATGACCACTAAAAGCCTATTATTGACGTGTGCAGTTGTGTTTTCCTCTAGTGATCTGTTTCAAGTGCTTATAGAATTCTGTGCATTAGTATAAATGAAATGTGCATTCATTAGCTCTCAGTCTCATTGAACTGCGTTCCCTTTTGTTGTTAATAACTCTTTACATAATAATAATGTGCAGAAGCTCAAGCCAAGAGCAAGAGCACTTACTCTGGAGATGTCAAGTCTGCTTTTTGTTGTACCTGGCAGTGATCTGTCCCACGTTAAGAGTCTCAAACTCAGACCTTAACTCCATGTGATCTGATTGCAAGACCCTTTTCAAAGTATCATCATGGTCCCTTGATGATTTCAAGACCATAGAATATGAAGCAATCCAGGCTTGAGATCTCAGCACTGACACCAGAAAGCTTAAAAGTTCACTTCTAATCCCTCTTCTGGGGAGTGAGTGTGTGGTGCCCAGTCTCCAGAGCCCAGCTGTGGTGGTGAGGCAGTGCTTTGAGATGCAGTAAATCTCTCATACACACAGTCACCTCACCAGCTCAGTAGTAATGCTCTCATTTGCTTGATTTGGGTCATGTATCTGTAGCTGGGTGACCCTGGAGTGCACAGATCTGGAATTAATGACTGGAAATTGGCAGCTTTGCATTCTTGTGCAAAAGCTTGGTTTTCCCAAGCCCTGGTCAGAAATCCATACAAGGCTTGGGATTTCACTGAAACTTTCAATTTGACTTTTCAGCATGCAAGGGAGACCTGTGACCAAACACAAGGGAAATGGACCCCAAGTTTCCTGCTTGTACTGAGATATTTTCCTTGAAGGATGTACAAGTGCAGAATAAAACCATGTACTTTCTTAATGCAAGACCCTTTCTAGATCACACTGACTTCTCCTGGGAGTCTCTGAGGTTCCTGCATGGTTCAGGAAGAGCAAATATATTGCATTTTAGGCTCCCAATGTGGGCAGACCCTGCTCAGTGCAGATTGCTGCAAGTGCCTCAAGAGCTGCTGCTGGGGCTCTGCTCTTTATGTGACAATTTCAGCTCCTCAGTGGGGGACATCCTCAAAATCCAGATTTTAGTGGGTCATCAGTGCTCCCTGCTGAGTCACCTCCATGCTAAGGCAGCCTCTTCCTTGGAATAATTTGCCCTTCTCAGTGAGACCTGGGTAATGGTCTGGACTAACTGCAGGACTGTCATGTTACACTAAAGTAAGATCCTCTGTTGCTGTCTTTCTCCAAACATCCTTTAAGGCCTCAGACCAGAAACAAAGGAGGGAAAGCAGAAAACACAAATGGCTCTGCAGGCAGAGTGGAGCAGGCAGCCCCTGTGTATGGCAGTAAAGATGATTTATAACTTCTTAAAAGGATTATTTAGTAGTTTTCCTTGTACTTACATAAATAACAACTGTATTTCTGTTTATTTGTGTTGTAAAATGATTGAATATATTTTAGATGTAGAGCCAGCTTTTTATCTGCAGTGCAGTTTCAGATGAAGTCTGGAGTCAATGTTTTTGCTAATGTTTAACCTAAATAAAAGGGCTTTAGAGTGCAATGGGCACAGTTTCACTTCAAACTGGATTGGAAAAGTGAGAAGTTTTAGTTGGTGTCATTGCCTTTGTCAACAAATTTTGAGATCTTTGACAGTTGAAACTGAGGGACAACACTGACAGAGCATTAGAATCTGTCACACAATATTGAATTTATTCAACTGTTATCCCTTTAGTTGCAAATAATTCCATTAATTGCTGCAGAAATTCATCACCCTGACCTGGCTGAGCTCCAGAAGAAAGTGTGGAAACTAATTAAACATTGAGTTTTAAGGTAAAATGGTAAATTGCTTGTTAGCCCCCTTGAAATTCTGATTTATTACTAACAGAATAAAGTAGTACTTGACTTTGCAGAAAGTGGGTCATGGCATTCTTTCACAGTCTCACTGAAGGTGCTGTAGTTGAGACATTAATTAATTGGTTTTCATTTTTTTGCAGCAGTACACTTGTTTGGTTTAACCTGGCAACTGCAGCCTGTGGAAGGGCAACTCTATGAAAATGGAGTTAGCAAAGGAAATAAAGGAGTAGAATCCATGGACACTACTTACTCACCAATTGGAGGAAAAGCTTCAGATAAAACAGAAAAGAAAGGTACGTAGAACTGAGAAACCATCTAGGAGTGATGTGAAGGAGCAGTTGGGGGCAGGCAGCTCCTTTCCCTGCAGCAGGATACCACAGAAAGGTGATGCTTTACCTGTAAACCTAAAGCCTCTGATGTCATTTCACAGGGATAAACAGCTGCACTCAGGTACTGTGACCTCACATTTCCCAACTCAGTGCAGCAGCACAGAATGCTTTTCCAGACTCTGCTGGCATATATTTTAAACTAATCTTTTAATGAAAATCCAGTTTATAAACCAGCAAGTCAGATTTCTTCAAGAAGTCTGACTGACTTCTGACCCACAGCTATGAGTTAACATTTTAATATGTAGTAATGTGATTAAAGAGTCAGCTATCCTATTGATGCTGGCATTTAGCAGGGGAGTACAAGGAAATTGATTGTTTCAGGATCAGCAATAATAAGCATATGGGTATATTTTTGTGCAGGTAATTGGCACCACGCTGTTCAGAGTTTTTCTTTCTTGAAGCCAAGAGAAACCTGTGATTAGGAATCTATCTTCTGTTTTAGACCACTGAGGAAACTGTGCTTAGAAAGCATAGGAGAGAACTAATACCCTGGTTGGCAAGATTGGGAGCTGTACAAGGAATTGAATATAGATAATTAAATGATACTTTGTCATAAAAGTTTTTTTTCTTACAACAAGAGCAGAGTTGTATTGCAGTGCTGTAATTTTAAAAGCTTATTTTGGACTATTTGAAGAAAGAGCAAGAAAGTTCACAAGGATAGTTCATGAGGAATGTTTTTTCAGGTGCCTTTTTTGTACAGCCAAGTACCTGCTCAGTTCAACTAAACACAGAAACAAAGCTAAACTCCTTTTCTGTAAAGAGAGCAGAGTGGCTCAGTGAATATGAAAAGACACATTTCAGACGTGACTCCAGCATTTCCATGCTCTGTGCTTGTCTGAGAAATCAGCATTTGAAAGGCAGAGGTTGTGTGCCTGCATTCTTTCAGCAGGGGTGGCTGGAATGTATATTTTCCTCGTAGCATTGTGAACAGCAACCTGCACTTCTTTCCCAAGGGAGGGAGATGTATGTACATCTAAGTGCATCTGGGCTTTTTTAAGCTTTTATTAAATTATTGCTAGAGCCAAAGGTATTTTCAGCCAAATGTGGAAAAACTCCCCAGGTACATCACAGCACTGATGTGATATTCAGCATAATTCTATAATATCAATTAATGAGAATTCACCCAGACTGAAGACTTTTCTTTTCAACAAGGAAAAGACCCTCTCACTCCAAGATACAAGTTTAAAGACCTTGACCACTGACCAATAATGCCTTTAACTCCAAAAATGATACTGTAGCCTTGACTTTTTTACTTAGTGCTCTCCTGTCTTGTAATTGACTCATATTAATTACCATGTGTCAATAGCATCCAAAAGCACCATAGTGTTTTACTTAACCCAGGGTAATTGCCTGCAAAAATAATTAAGATTTAATACGTCTGGAGTATTGGAAATAGGGGAAAAGGTTTTTAAATTTACATCAGCCAAGTAGGATCTTTTATGGCTTGGGGTGGAAAGGGATCCACTTTCATTGTACAACAGAGAAAGTTGAATTCTCTATTCAAAACTCAATATTCAAGGTTTTTTTTTTCCATGAAGCAAATTGGGCAGAAATAATCTCACCTTGAACATTGTTAAAGTAGCAGTTTGGAAATATTTTAACTCATCAACTAAGTAAGTGTGTTTTTAGGGTACTAGATTACAAGTTCCTACTCTAAAAATAGACGTATTTACATGCTGAGGTGCTATAAGTTAGCCCCTCATTCTTGATGTGGGTTTGGTGACACAGAGTAGCTGTAAGGCTGGAAGATCTGGTACCCTGAGAATTGCTCCTGCCTTGTAAATGAAATCTCTATTCATTAAGAATGCTAAGTACTTCCTAGGCTGGTTAAAGCAGTGTAAGGTCCCGCTGAGGGTCTTTGTCATTAACACACTCAGGCAAAAGCTGGGCCTGGTTTGCTGCAGCTGTTTTCACTTCCAGGGGTGGTTTATAAAATTTCACTGCATGATGTTGGATTAGATATTTATTATATGCATTTATTGTAAAAAGATGGGGCTCCAGTCACTTTCCTCCTCATTATTTTTCATTGTGGTTCTGGAATGAAATGGAACATAAATGGGTATGGCTGCTGGATTCCATCTTCTCTGGACTCGTCCCCTAATCCACACACCATCCTACTTTCACTCCAGGTCAGAGTATGGAAATGTCAGTATTGAGTTTTCCAAACCTTTCAGTGGAATTAGCTCAAATGTTAGCAGGACTGGGGCTGTGATTTGCAGCATGTCACAGTGCTGATCACAGACAGGCAGTAAAATACATAAAGATAGTGATACAAGCCAGCAGAGCAGGCCAGCTCCAATTTGGTTTGGCCAAGTCTCCCTTATTCATCCCATTTCCCTTTCTGTTCAGTGCTCTCACACTCACGTGTGAGGTTACATATTGTAGATGTCTGCACATTTATTGTTTGGCATTCTGAAATGATGCCAGTTCTGTCTTCAGAGTGCCTCTCCCTGTCCTCATGCCCCTGTTACACTTCCATGAAGAAAGACCAAGCCAGAACAGATGTTCTTTATTTCTCCAGGACTAGATTAACACCACCAAAACAAAACCATTAGGAATAGTGATTATTAGAAATCCAGGCTTTGCACAGGGGCTCTGAACTACCAAGGTTTGATGGATTTTCTGTCCTCACTGGGGTCCATTTGTGTGGCTTCTGCAATGCCCCTTCAGCAGCAGAATGAAATGATGTGCCAGAGGAAGGATTTCCCTCCATCCTCACTCTGTATGCACAGTAATTGATGGGCAAAGACCATGGTTTACACAGCAGCACTTCCACCTTTTCATAATGAGTAAAGTGTTATAAGATTTCCAGCAAAAATCGTGACAAAAATGCCCCCCTGACACTTGTTGTTGGGAATGTTTTTCATGTTTGTTTGTGTTTTCCAACTTGTTGAATAAAAAATGCAGTTATCAGTGTTAGAAGTTGACTTTTGAATATTCCAATCTATCTAAGGCACGTTTATACCTTGTAATGAGGTTTATACCTTGTAACCTTCTCTCCTCACCCACTGTAAATCCTCAAGTGTTTGTTTGTTTGTTTGTTTGTTTGTGGAAAATCAGTGTTGCAGAAGGGCCGGGCCATAGACACAGGGGAAGTGGAGATTGGAGCCCAGGTGATGCAAACCATCCCACCTGGGTTATTCTGGCGCTTCCAAATCACAATTCACCACCCTGTGTACCTGAAATTCAACATTTCACTGGCAAAGGACTCTCTGCTGGGCATTTATGGCAGAAGAAACATCCCACCCACTCACACTCAGGTAACTGGAAATGATCCTGATTCTATCACATTCATTTTATTTATATATTTATGTATTTGTGTATTTATATATATGTATGTATGTATGTATTTATATGCCACATTTCTGACCTACAGTAATGCTTTTTATATGTAAATTGAAGCTAAATTGACTAGGTTATGCAGTTGCTGTCCACACTGTGAATACTTGGGCAATTCCTCTGAAGATTCCAGCTGTTTATTCATGTTTAGAGGAGACATGCAGGATAGATTCATGAATATTTGCTCGGCAGTTAATTTTTGCGCATTACTATTTCAGTTTGATTTTGTAAAGCTGATGGATGGAAAGCAGTTAATTAAACAGGAACCAAAAATCTCAGAGGAGCCTCAGCAAGCCCCCAGGAACCTGATCTTGACTTCCCTTCAAGAGACAGGTTTCATTGAGTACATGGACCAAGGAGCCTGGCACATGGCATTCTACAATGATGGAAAGAAAGTAGAGCAGGTGTTTGTACTGACTACAGCTATTGGTAAGAGCAATCACAATATAATTGTTATCCTGATTATTACTTTGTAAAGATGTGTTTGATATTTTCCAGCTCCTCCTAAGTATTTTCTTAAATGTGCTTCATTTCAGCTTGGTTTAATTAACCTCAGTGGAGCAATATTGTGTTAAGCCAATATTAGACAAATAGCAATGTTTGTGTATTAAAAATGGATGTTCTCAGATAAATTAAGTGTGAAGTTTTCATATATTAAGATTCTTATATGATAGCTTAAATGCTTGAATGATTTCTGGTGTTATCTTTTTCTGAGTAAAAGAGATTATATCTGTCCTCTCTTCTTTGTGGGCCATAAATCCTACAGGAATTATGCAGGCTTTAAGTTGTTATTTCCAGTATTTTAGCCAGTTGAAAGTTGGAAAATCTTTTGTGGAGTTGTTTGTGAGTGTTGTTTGGTGGATAGGTGCTGTTGTTTTATGCAGTTACTCAAATGCACTGGGTTTTTTGGAATCCAAAGGACAAATAAAAATACAAACACAAATACAGGGGGAAACGTTCTGGTGGCACGAGAGATTCTTCCTGCCTTTCCAACATCTCTAGGTGGGTGTTGGGAGTGAGCACTGCTCAGACACTGGGCTTTTTTGGAATTTCAGTTGAGGTAAATGTATTTGTGACAGTCTGGATTTGCTGCAGGACTTGAACCACTGCACCCTTTAGTTAACCTGCTTTGCCATATGTTGAGCAAGATGTCTTTACCTGCCATCTGCTCTTCAGAACAAGTGGATGCTATTTTTGCTTTGTGGTAAACACCTTGCAGAGCAGGGCAGGATGACTCAAATACCAGGATTCTGAGGGACTTGCATAAAAGGAAAAAATCAGAAATTGAGATAGATTTGTAATGTCTTCTTCTGGTGTAAAATTTCCTATTTGCTCTGTTCAAAAAAGTTGAACTTCTGCAAGAAAACATTCCATTATTCAACTCCATCTAAGGAAATAAGATTCAAGCAATTTATGAAGCATATTTACAGATACTCTACAAAGGCCATAAAACCTGGCCAAACTCCAGCCCACCCCAGTATCCAAATTCCTGATACCCTGTTTATTTTTATTGTAAGACAGGAGGGTTTAAATAATATTTTATTTAGTAGCTTTTACTAAATTATTTATTTAGGAATTTCTACTTCCCCCCTTCCCTNTGTGATAAAAAAGTTGTTGTCCATCCCTTCTGTAGCCAATAAGCAGAAGAGGGAAGTGTGTGAGCCCCAGTGCAGGCAGGAATCCTTGGACTTCATCTTCAGAATGGCTGTAAAAATATGTTTTTGGGGAAAAGTCTGTTCACCCTGCTGCAAAAATTTGCTGCTGGTGCATTTGAAAATATTGCCAGCTATTGTGTTTTCATAACCTGTTTATCCTCTCCTGGTTTTCTGTGCATCATAACTTGGTTGTTTCTTTGGGAGTTTCCACAAAAAACAAAACAAAACAAAACAAAACAAAACAAAAAAAAAAAAAAAAAAAAAAAAAAAAAAAAAAAAAAACCAAAGANAAAAAAAAAAAAAAAAAAAAAAAAAAAAAACACCTTGAGGAATTCTTGTTGTTTACCCAGACTGGTCTTAGAGTCATATTTGACATCTCTGCCAGCAAAGGAATAAACAAGAAACCCTGAGAGCAGAGCAAGAGCTTGGCTGCATCTCTGCCAAATGCTCCTGTGAACCAGCCATGCCCCTCATCAGCATCTGTTAGATTGTATTTTGAGATGCTCCATGTTCGTCGTGTACAAAATTGATTTTTCTGACACTCTACTGAAATTCTGAGCAGACTTTGCTGAGGAGGGTGAATTGCATGCAAAACGTGGCATGCTTGTCTTCTGTAAACTAAATAAAGGGCAGCCCAAAATGGGCATTGCATGGAGGGGAGGTCACTTCTCAAACATCCATTCTTCATTTCAGGGCAGTGTAGGGATCATTTGCCATGTGGTTCTTGGAGAACTTGAAAGAAGGGGCAGACAAGTGCACACATAGAGCAAGAGGAGAGCTGATCATGAACATTAATATAAAACATTTCATTGAAAAAAAACTTCCTCTTCAAAGTGAGCTCTTTTTTTAACTTGGAAACAGACATCTGTGCACAGGTTGTGGATATCTGATGAACAGATGATATCTAATGTCTGTTCTTTAGTATGAACTGTTGGCCTGAAAAGAATGTATTCAAATAACCACAGGAGTTTTCAAGAGGAACCAATCCTTACCTAAGTGCCCATAATGAAGATCAAATTACACTTATATCAGTTATTTTTGTTAATTGTAGCATCTGGGTTTTCTTATTTTTCCTCAATTATTTTGTGGGAAAGGTGTCAAGTTTCCCATTTTCCTGTAGCCAGAGGTATTTCCCCATCTGTGAGTGGCTGTGGACAATCCCAGTTCCCTCTCCCCATGCAGGCCTGCATGGGCTGCAAAGCCCTGGGGCTGCTCTGGCACTCACCTGCTCTGTAGCCTTGGTTTGTGTTTGAGAGACTTTAGTTTTTTGAATTTCATTTTTAGGGATTTTTTTTGTAAACAGGAAAAGTGTTTTTGTTACTGTACTTATGTTTACATTCTTTCCCTAGGAGGGACTTCTTCTTGATGTCCCTCTGCTCTGACCAATGTGAGTGAAGAAGTTTGTCTTTATTTCACCAATCAAATTGGTCTGTGCAAAAAAAAAGTATAAAAAGGAGACACATCCCAAAGATAAAGGAGTCATTTTCAGCCTTCTGAAATCAAAGTCTTGTGTTGTTGTGGTGTAAAACAGTGTCACTGGGGCTGCTCTGACACTCCCCTGCTCCACACAGAATCATCTGAGCCTGAATTTACTTCACATTCTTTGTGGAAAATCCACATAAAGCAGTGAATCCACTGCATTCCTCTAGGAAATCCGTGTGTAAATTGGAACCAGCTAATCCAGGTACAGATAAGAGCCTGTCCTCAGATGTGGGAGGTTAAGTGGCTTAATATCCAAAGCTGTGTGATAAAACATGGGCGAGTTTAAAATCACAACTGAAGGTGAGTTTTTTTTTCCCTTCAAGTCTAGTTCTTAGTTCTTTATCACATCGAATTTCATCCCTGTACAAAAGATTATTTTTTTTGTTTATCTGATTGTGTAGAAGTGGAAATCCTGCCCTTCTCTGGGGGATTCAATTCACATGGTTCAAATGAGCACCATAGAAGGCAATTTACTCTATAGACAGGTTTCAAACAAATTACTTCAGCAAGAAAAGGAAGTGTTTAAGGTGGACATTTTTTCAGCAAATACTCAGGTTCCTGCAGTGCTTTAAATGGTGGTAAATTTTACATGAACACTTACTTTAAAAGCTTTTTGGTGTAATATAAATGATGCACCTGTTATCTCAAAGCTGTCAAGAAAAATCTGATAAATATTTGTAAGCTGCTTGAACAGGAATTTTGTTTTATGCTCCCTGTGAATGAAAATGGGCTTTTTACTGCTGCTGTATGTTGAGATGTGTCCTGCAGAGTGAGGTGAAGATGCCATTCGTTTTGAATCCAGCCAATTTATGTTTTCCTTTGTGCACAATTGCCTGGATAAACAGAAATCCTGGATGACTGCTCTACTAATTGCAATGGGAATGGAGAATGTATCTCAGGCCACTGCCACTGCTTCCCAGGGTTCCTTGGTCCTGATTGTGCAAAAGGTAATCTCATATTAACTGACCCACGGTGCATGACAGGGATCATGATTGTGCTGTGTGACTGCTGGGCTTGCAAAGATTCAAAGTGATTAAAGGAGATTAAATTCCTTTTTCCAGAGAGATGGCAGATACAGTAGAGGCACACATGTGCAAAGTTTCTTTATGCTGTACGTGAGTTAACACGGGTCAAGCACTTCTCCCTCCCTGACTTTCAAATTTAATGGGTTCCTCCGTCCACCTTTGCATCCTGTCTGTAGTTATAAAATGCATTTTTTAATTGGTGGGTTAGCATAGCATATTGTTTTCTGTTATTGAAATGTGACAAGCAGTTTCACTTTGGAGAAGACATAAGTAAATCAAATGCTTCTGTGGTCTTAACTTGAACAAGATGTAGATAAGACACCAAAAGCAGCTTAGAGATGGTTTTCTAGCATTAAGGCAGAAAAACCATGTTAAGTGAGATTACTTCTGCTCAGGTGTTTCTGTCAGTATTATCCATTATCTGCTTCCTGTGATGTCCAGAAATTCTCACAATTTCCCAATGTCTTCTCAAATGCAGGGTTTGTTTTTATAAGACTCAGTTGGCTCAGAAATTGATACTGGATGGTAAAAGTAAACTTCCACAATGCTGGTTTACATACAGATCAGTGATGGCTACAATTTCAGTGATATTGTGCCTTCTTAGAAGAAAAAAGAAAAAGGCAGGATCTCGCTTCAGTTCGCAGGAAAGAAATATTAATCTTACTGAAAATCAGGCTTCCCTGCAAGTTTTCCGCAGAGGCCGATCAAGGAGAGAGTTGTTTTTATCTTCTAAGATATCCCATTTGTGGTCAGAATTAAGGTGTATGAGGAGACAAGGCCATACTGCTGCACTACCTAGTTCAAAGATTTCAGTCTCTTACAACCCTTGAACCAGATGAAGAATTGAGGAGCTGGAGTGGAAAAGCAATTTTACAGAAGGATAAATGCAATAAATGTTAATCTATGGAAGTATGTAAATACACTAAAAAGGTCAATCTGCCCTGTTCAGATTCCTGCCCAGTGCTGTGCAGTGGGAATGGAGAATACGAGAAAGGTCACTGTGTGTGTCGGGGTGGCTGGAAGGGAGCAGAGTGTGACGTTCCAGAGGAGCAGTGCATTGACCCCACCTGCTTTGGCCACGGCACCTGCATCATGGGCGTCTGCATCTGCGTGCCGGGCTACAAGGGAGACATCTGTGAGGAAGGTTGGTCGTGTTTCCTTCTCTCTACTCTGGGGGGGTGTCATTGTCTATCATGACGGACATGAAAGAACCACACTTAGGTTGTGAGAGCAAAGAAGAAGAAGGTGGTTTTGGATTTATATAGTTTTTGGAGTTTGACCAGAGATTGGCAGCAAGGTCGACACCTCTCTGACCCTGCCGGTCAAGTCCATCACTTGTCTCTCCTCCAAAGAAGAATGCAAAAAACTTGTTTATGTTACAATGCATAAGAACTCCAGTAAAAAAATGTAAACATCAGAAGGCTAAAAAGATCAGGGTGACCGGGTTGATTTTTGTCTTTAATTTCCACCTGGTCCAAGGCAGTTAAAAGCTCACAGAGGTGTGGTCAGCTTTCTGTGAAGCAGTACTGTTTTCCTCAAAAGTACCTTTGTTGTCTCACAGAAAGTAATGTTAAGATAGAAAATTTTCAAAGGTAAAGGTATTCAGGTCTTGGTGACAGTTCACAAATGTTCACATTTTTATTTGAAAATATAAAATTATTTATTTTTATTTGGCCAAAAGATTAGGGTAAGGCAGTCAGAAGATCATTTAAACGAAACATGATGTGATAGCTCTCCAAAGCAATCAGACCATTGTAATCAGCTTTTCCCTTTTTCTTTCTGTTACATCTTAGATTTTTCTGACAACGTAAAGCCAAAAGGGCAGCAAACAGGTTATTTTACCAGAGCATATTGTTTAATTCTGTTTTCATATTTAATTTTTACTGGGAGCCTTTCCGCACAGTGCTAAACTGGCATCCTTAAGGCTTGGCCAACAAAAAGTGGGAAATTTTGTGAGAAGCAGCTATTGCATTTTTGCTGGTTATGGTACTGATGTGTCTCTGCCCACATCTTTAAACAGAAGCAGTTGTTTCCCTCAGCATGGCTGAGATAGCTCATCAGCTTTGACTTCCTTCCCTTGTGCATAGCCCCAGAAAGCAGAGCTCCTCCTCGTGCCTTCCCTGATTTGATGATTTTTCACCAGTCCCCTTAGCCTGGAGCTACTGACAGCAGACTTTTTGCTTCCTGCTATCGAGATTTTCAGTAATTCTTTGGAGCAGCACACACAGGAGGCTTTTTATGTTGCTTGAATTCTCTAGTCAGAAAAATGTCCAGGATGGATTTGATAGACTTGACATACCTGGAATGGTTTTTAAAGGGAGGATCAAGAGAATGCTTCTGACACAGTCAATTGTTGGTAGTTTGACAAACCAAGAAAACCCAAATGGGAAAAAGCAAGTGCTACACAGATTTCCTCAGTGAGGCCATGATGCTGAACAAGCTCTCCCCTGTAGACGGGGAGAAGCTGAGTGCTGGTTTTAGCTGCTTTGTTTCTTGCTATAATGAGATCCTGCAAAATGGTTGGGGAAAAAAATGACATTAAAAAAATAAATGTACTCTGACAGCTATCAAAACCAAGAGTGGGAAAACATTTGATTTTTATAGCAAGAAACTTCCTTAAACTTTTTTAAAAGGTGAAATTACGTAGAAATACAGAAATGTGGTGGATGGAACAAACCTGTGTAACCAAGTACAATGGATTTTTATTGTAACAGTGTGTCCTTGACATGACTGTTCAGTTTGTATTGTAAAACATAACTTGTGTAGCAGTTAGGGAATTCTGTCAGGAATTATTTTATTGTATGTAAACAGGATTTGGTTTTATAGCAGTGCTGTTAACAGACATAGCAACAGATGTACTGTCCTGGGAGCACCAGTAACTGCATGAATTCATTGCTAGGGGAGTCCCTTGAATTTGTCCTGCCAGATTATCATTCCCAAAATGGAGCCACCCTGTTAATTTTGAAATATCAGTGAAATAAAGAGCTATCTCTCTTTGTATAGAAAGGATGAGAGGAAAATGCTGTGTATTTTTGTCCTATGCTCAGCAAGATGTGCATTGTCCAGAAACACTGATTCCCTCTCTCAGAATTGCACTGTGCCATGCACAAGCCTGGAAGGCTGAAAAAGATACAAAATAAATCCTGAAATAAGATGTCGAATTGGTGGCAAAGCAGTTCAAAAGATAAAGCTTCACTTCTTTATTTTCAGGTTGAAATGTCCTATAAACTGGAGGCCATTAATTCCTATATCTGAGATATTTAGCCTTCCCTTCCTGAAGCAAAAAACTCTTCATTCCCACAGCACAGGCTACTGTTTGTTAAGTTTACAGTTTAATTATTAACACAGTGCTTGTGCTGATACTTGAGAAACACACAGCAGAAGTTCCACAGTGTCTCTTTAACATCATGATGGGCTGCTGGCTCATTGTTTCCTATGCTCACACCCCACTGATCCTTCAGTCCTCCTGCAGCGTCCAAGGAAGACTGGCTGCTTCTGCTTAAATCCTGTCTTGTTAAAACAGTACAAGAATATGCTGCTCATACAGCACTAACCAGCTGATATAAATTCCTCTACAGAGCTCCTGAATTTTTCACTAGCAATAGTTTAATCCAAATTGAGAACAAATTCCGTTCTTTGTTTGCAAATTGTTCATCAGTACATTATGACTTTTATGAAGCTGTTCATTACCTGCAATTGCCCAGCACATATTTTTTATGTGTGTGGGATTTTTACTTTTTTACAGCAAGCATTGAGTCAGAGATTCACTGCTCAATCTCAGTGGACAACATGGGTTTTTTTGTAGCGGATTTTCAGCTACAGAGAGAGCTTTTCACAGGAAGGTGAAAGAATAAATCTTTCTTTTCACAGGTGCAGATAAAACACTGCACAAACACCCAAATGGAAATGCAAAGCAGAATTACAGAAGTAACAATTAATTGTTCCAGCTGTTTCCCAGTCCTACTACTGAAGTACAGCCTTAGACAAAGAGATCTGCCTTGGGAACCTGTGTTTTAAAAATAAGACAGAATCCATGACAACAGATTCATATGGCCTCTCTCAATCTACATGCTTGCTTTTTGGTTTGTTTTCCACTTATCCTTTTGCACAGAATTTAAGAGCCTGTTTTTCCCTTGTATTCATTAACATTGTTTCAGTTGGGTATTTGCCAAAAAAATCAGCAGATTAACCTGAATCCCTGGTAAGTAACTGGAAGCATGTAAGTTGTGTGCCCTGAGCTGTGTGTTCTGCCTTGCAGAGGACTGCCTGGACCCCACGTGCTCCGGCCATGGTGTGTGCGTGCAGGGGGAATGTCACTGCTCCCCGGGCTGGGGAGGGCTGGCCTGTGACACTGCCCTGCCCCTGTGCCAGGAGCAGTGCTCAGGACACGGCTCCTTCCTGCTGGACACGGGGCTCTGCAGCTGTGAGCCACACTGGACAGGCCCTGACTGCTCCACAGGTAGGATGGACACTCGCTTTTACTGGCACTGCCCAAACACCAAAGGTTCCAGAATGGTTTTTTGTGTGTTGTTCCATGTACATTCCAGGTATAGACACAGTATTGCCCAGCCTGGAGAGAGCTGAACCACCTCTGTGATCCCTTCACCTACCTGCCCTCCTCTAGCTCCTCAAATGATAAAAACTAACTTTTTAAAGTGGCAGGGTGTTGTCGTAGGACACAAAATAAAGATGAGAGATTCAAAATATTTCAGAAGGCAAAGAGCACAGAAAAAAGGCTTTTATTGTCTAATTCTTACTCCCTTTTATAAGGTGCTCCCATCCAGACTGAACATGATTGGTGAATAGGAACGACACCTCTCTGATCCCATTGGTTAAACCAGAGAAACAGCAAAACACCACCTGGAGAAAGATTGTTTGGAGAGAGGAGAGTTGTTTGCCAAGATTGTTTTGAGAAGAAGCTTTCTTGAGACATTTTTCCTTGGGAAAAAGTTAGCAGGTGACAGCAGGCTGAAATCTCTCAGACCCAGAAATATCAGGCCCACAGCAAGGTGGGGAAAGACAAGAATTGGTATGGGAGGAAGAAGAGAGATGAAGGGTGACTGTGACCTGTGCATATCCTTAGGAATTGCCAATGTTTGGAGGCCCAGCCTGAGCTCAGGAATAATTCATGGATTTTTTGAGGCTGGAAAAGACCATGTTGTTCATGTTGTTTGATTTTCTGTAGAACATTACCAAAAAATAACAGTCATCCTTCAGTTTTTGCTTGATGCTCATAGTTTCTGTTTGTTTTTTTGAAAGTGAAGCTTCACACAGAGACTGAAAATGAACATTTCCTAGATAAATTGTTTCAATTATGTCTGACCCTCTCTGCTAAAAACCTGCTCCCTCCACTCCTGGTTTGAATAGGTGCAAAGTCTTGCAATCACGTTTCTTTCTGTGAGGTGAGGGACTGGCAAATTATTTGAAGTCCCCTCCAGTGTCCAGCCTGGTCTCTGCTCTGACCTGTGGACTGGCACAACCCAATACCACTGTAGCACCTCCAGATACTCCTTCTATTTCCAAAGTTATTGCTGGACAATTGCCATCCCTTCAGGGCCAGAAAATCCTCTTGCAGAACCCCAAAGCAGCTGTCAGGATATGTTTTCATTGTGTTTAAATTGGTTCTCAATAAAAGCAGCTCAATATGGCTTGAAAGTTGTTCAGCCACTCAGCATTGCTAATCCTATCCTACTTGTAGGACACAACTTAGGCTGGCTTTTGTTCAGCTCTGTTCAGATCTATCCTTCCAATATCCTTAGCTGGATATCTGTTTCAGATATATTTGGCCTCTTTCTAACCTACAATATTGAACTTCCATGAAAAGTCACTTTCCTTTGTTAGCTCAGATTTCAATTTACTTCTCCCAGAGATGACATGGTTTTCCTTTAAGCTTTGCCTCGCTGCTTATGAGCATCTTTGTAAAGGCTCTTCCTATGAGCTAACTACAAACACACAGATAATAAACCCCTGATTCTTCTTCCTCCTTTAGGCAGCATCAACTGAATTTCACCCTGGAAAGATTCTGGCAGATTTTTAGCTACTCCAATCAAAACAATTTTGTTATTTCTTTTCTATAGCCATATGTGGTCAGGAGGAGAAATTTAAAAAGTGCCTTCTGTCTGTCTTTGGTTTCTTATATGGACAAGATCAGAGTGTTGGAACTGTTCTATGTGGTTGTAGACTGACATGTATTTACCATGAGGGAGATGGATTAGCCTGGTAATTTATTGCTGTCTTGTTTATCACTTTGCCCATTTAATTTTAGTTTTTTCCTACTTTGGTCATCCTTTGGCATGTCCCACCAAAGTGCTCAAAGACATTTAGCTATTATCAGTTTATCTGTCTGACAGGAGATGTGCCCAAGAGACCTGCACAAGACCCTGAGTTCCATTTCTCATTCAGTCTTCCCCTGGCCCTACGAGATGTGGAGAACAGAAGTTTCGTGCTTTGTTCCAAGTCTGACTGATCATATAAAATGTTTTGTGAAAACCACCTGTACTGCAAAAGGTCATCCCTGGAGTATTTCAGAGTCTCAGCATCTTTACACCATGCTGAAGCCTGTTCTGACAGTATGTGAAATCCATTATCAGCCTGACCTTCAGCACAGATCTCAGCTGACCTGTGCAGCAGGGGTGTGATCTACAGGACATGGCACAGGCAGGAGGATGGGAGACTGATATTATGCTATTTGAATGTCACCAGGACTTCAGTATAATCATCTTTCTGCTCACTGTCTGTGGGTCTTTGTTGCTTTATTTATATGCTGTCACCCAAAATGCCTTGATGTTAATGAGTCATCTCCCCTTGAGGTGTCTAGGCTGTGCTTTTCAGAAAGAGAAAATCAAACTCCTGTCTGCTCCTGTCAGGTAGAAGGGAAGCTCTGCCTAATTGAAGGTGCAGCATCAGCTGAACAAAAGAACTCATTTTCTGTTCTCAGATTGACGCCTTTAACATGGAGCCTTGAGATTAAGGGAGAGAAATATCAAGAGAAAATGGACTCAGTTATTCGGGGGGGCAGAGCCTTGCATGAATTAGTGTAACTGCAGTGGTACCAGCAGTGCAGTCCCAGTGTGGTTCAGGTGAGAATCCAGCCCTGAGTCACTAATTAATTGCAGGACTGTGCCTAAAATATTATAGAGTGAGAGATCTATGACAGAGCTGATGGCTCTGACATCCTGTCCTGCATTCATTTCTTTTGATTCTGTTCAGACAAAGTAGGCCAGCTTCTGTCCCCTTACTCCAGGACATTTGTCATCATTCCACTGAATCCATTTATATCACTGATGCAACCTAATTATGATTGGGAAAAGAATACTGGCAGTTCTTAGTCACAAAAAACATTCATTCTAAAATGATTATATGGAGATGGTATATATTTAGCATATCTATTTTTGGTGAAGCTCTCCTAGCAAGATTGGTGGTAATTTTACAAAGGGCAAAAATGAATCAGCAGCCTCTTCCTTCGATATCTTGGTGAAGCAAAAAACCTCTTTAAAACTGAAGTGCTTTGAAAAATGCAAAATGTTGTAATTGTTGTAAATTGATATGTGCAGAGTGGAGTAATTTAAAAATCATTAGAAGTCTGCATTTTTTACAGTAAAGTACTTCAAAAAGAAATGAAGGCATAATGCAGTATATTAATATAGTTCAAGACGTCTCAAATAGGTTTCAAAATTAAACATCAAAAACTGCAGCTTGAAAAAATAATTAGGTGAACCCATTTCATCGTAATCAGAAGCTCTTCAGGTTTAGGGAATTGCAGTGTAGGGGTGTCAGTCACTCTCATTTGCAAAGGACAAGGGTGTTCACTACAAAGAGCCTGCAGTAGTGCAAATAGCCTTGAAATTTCCTCAGTGCATGATGGAACGTTGTGCATTTCCTGTGGATTGCTCAGTTGGTGCTTCCACCCTGCTCCCTGTTTTAGACAAATCTCAAGAACTTTTTAATTATACCAGAAATGTCCTTCACTGTTTTGTTCTTTAGAAATGATGGAATTGCTTAATTTCATCTAACTGTCCTCTTTCTGTGATTTGTGAGGAGCTTTGCCTGTTGCTGCTCTGCTAATTAAAAGGATGATTGAAGTTCCCCTGCTGTACATTGTCTGGCATTGTAGAAAGGCTCTTCCCTACTACTGTATATTTCATTGAAAAGAAAAAAAAAAAACAAAACAGTGTGTGAGTAGTTTGATTTTTGTATCTCCTGTGGAGTTGCAAGAGTTTGCAAAAATGTGTCTGGTGAGCAAGGTTTCTATTAAAAATGTACTACTTAAAGATTGGAACACTTAATATGTGTTGCTGCAGAATTTAAAACAGGAGAAATTTAAGGCAGCAAAGAAGCACTCCAATAAAAAATAATTATCCTACATGTTTAAATCAGTCCACAGGGAACCAAAAATACCTGATGTAGTAATGTATTGATTTAAGAAATAGGATAAGTCAAGGCTATGAGATATACAATGAGGAAACCTGGGGTGTTTTTCAATTGATTGCTGCTTATTTTGCAGATATGCCAAAAATAATGGCCCTTCCCTTTCCTTCTTCTTCCTGAAAATTAAGATCTTTAATCTATTGCTCTCTGCACCTCATTCAGAAATTAATGGAAATACTCCTCATTCCAGTGAAAATGCAGTTTAATTAAGTCAGCTTTTGTAAATCCTGGTCCAATCCAGAGCAAGGTGTTCCTTTTTCCACAGGGTGGAATCCACAGCCCCATTTTTGGGGCTTCTGTCTCAGCATCTCTTGGTTTACTCAGGAGGGAGATACCCAAATTATTCTGATTACCCTGGGTAGCTGACAGAGCCTTTCCTGTCTCATGGCATGATGTCTCTCCAGGGATATCTCCTCCCTGTGCTGTGTGTGCCCTGCAAGGTCCTGCAAGATCCTGCAGGCTGCAGCACCACAGCTCTTCACATAAAGCTGCTGTCATTGTCTGGTAGCAAACACTGGTGAGTAAATGGTGTTTTAGTAGCAGCTCAGGTGCCAGAGTGGTTCAAGGACCTTGGAATTAGGTAAGCAAGGGCTTTGAGGGTGAATATTTGTAGTGAAATGCCTCTTTTACGGCTCAGCCATATGGCCTGCAGAGGAGTCAGTCTGCTGAGCAGGGATTAAGAGCCATGCTAGAACAAGGGACAGAATCCAGGATGGGAAGCTCCGTGAGGGATCCAGGATCCAGGATGAGAGAACGGTCTGAGTTCAAGGAAATGTCAGGAGGGGAATTCTGACTGTGGAAGGCTTGGACTCCACAATAACCCTTTGTAAAAGAGGGCTCTGAAGTAGAGAGGCTGTGGGAATGTTCTGATGGGTGCTGCAGTGGAGGGGGAAAAGCAGCCCAGATGAACTCCAGAGCAGGAATGACAGGAAATCTTCCACTTTTCATTTGCTAAGCTGAATCCAGAGATGGATTTCTCACAAATTTTCCATTCCACCGTTTTCTAAAGGAGGGGTTCTCGTGTTAGAGTGAGCTTCTGTTTCCTCCCAGCTGGAAAAGCACAAATGGGAATTGCTAGAGCAAGGGTACAAAAGAACACTAGAACAACTAGAGGTTTTGTCCTTCAGTGAATTTCAGAACATCTATTGTGCAAAATGTGCTGCATCATTCCCTAAAAAGCAGATATTTATAGTATTTGTTGTTGTCATGGTAAGTGTTGCACAAAAATAGCTATCATTTCAACATATGCAGCAGAGTCTGAATTTTAACTTCCTCTGAAAATAAGCAATTGCTATTGATAAAAGTCAAACCTGTGAGAATTTCCCTCCATACTGCATTTCTGAGGGGTTTGGTTGTATATATTGTTGCCAGGGTAATATCTGTAGACATGGAAGGATTTCCCAGTCTCTACCCTCCTTAAGGACATCTGCTTAAATGTTTTGGTTTGAGTAATATGTTTTAAATAAATTTATAATAATTATCCAAGAACATTTTAATGGCAAAGGGGCAATCACTCCTTGAGTATTGTAGCTGCAGTGTACATTTGGGGGATGTCACTCTTCAGTCCAGGAAGCCGTGGCCGTTTTATAAACAGATTGTTAACATAGTGTCTATCACCTGGGGTCCAAAATCATTTTGTGAGGGAGTGCAGAGAGCTGATTGTTCACATGAGTGGTGATAATTCCCCTGTCCTGTGCTGAATTCAGAAGTGCCCTGAGGAAGGGTGCGCAGCCTGCTCTGGGGAGCTCATCCCAGGCTCCCCAGAACAAACGCAAATCACGATTTGCACCTTTGCTCTGGCAGCAGCTGCCTGCTGCTATTTCTGTTTGTGCTGCTGACACAGAGGAGGTTCTGCTTTGTTTCCTGGGAGCTGTTTGTGCCTGCTCTCACCTGCCCAGGCTCAGCTGAGAGCACAGGGACGTTTGCTCCCTGCCTGTGGATGGACACAGAGCTCCCAGGCAGGTGCTGAGCGCTGTGCAACTTGTGCTAATTGAAGTTTTGTGCGAGAGCTGCTTCTGCTTCACTGCTGAGTTTGTCCAAGGAGCTGTTGATTTGTGCTAGAAGAGGAGGAAGCAAGGTCAGCTTCCTCATCTGCTTTTGCTTTTGCCTGGAAGCCTGAGATGTTACTTAGAAGCTGTGATGACTTTTGATTTCTCGCAATAGTTTTTCCTGTAATACAGATGGATTGTTGGGAACACACAGACCAAAGCCTTATTTCAGTTGATTCACTGTTTCATTGAACCATAGAATGACTTGGGTTTAAAGGCATCCTCCAACTTCCCTGCTGTGAACTGAGTCATCTTACACTAGGTCAGGTTGCTCAGAGCCTCTTCCAGCCTGGCTTGAACACACCCACAGCTTCTCTGGACAACCTGTGTCTGTGACTCAGCACCCTCAGAGTTGAGAATTTCTTCCTAATACCTGATCTAAACCCACTCTCTTTCAGTTTAAGGCCATTTCCCTGTGTCCTATCACTGCCTGCCCTTGTCCCCTGTGCCTCTTCCTGGCTCCCTTCAGGTCCTGGGAGGCCACACTTAGGTCACCCTGAAGCTTCTCTTCTTCAGGTGTAGCAGATTTCCATCTGTCTGTGTAGACTGGCTCTTCAGTGAAAAAAATAAGATAAAAATCACGTTCTCTTAAAAGCATTCAGTCCCGGGGCAGAGATGTACATTCTGCACATCATTATCCCCTTTCCTTCTGAATGCCAGCTCCGTGTCTGATTTGAGCACCAAGGGCAACTCTGGTACTCATGGGCTGACATTGCTTTTACACAGATGAATCTGAATAACTGTTCTGTGTACCACAGAAGATTTAGAGCTTATATGGACATATCCTGATCCCCTCAGACATCCTGGTGAAGTTTCGCTGAAAATCGATGTCTCAAAACCTTTATTTTCTTTTGATGCTGAATTAGTTCAGGCTGTACCTGAGAGACAGCTGCACTGAATGAACCTGCTGAGCCATCTTTTTGCCTGTTTCCTTTTTCCCCACAAAGCCATGATTCTTCTCCTTGTTTCTAGTCGTTATCACCTCATGCATTCCCTGATCCTTGTGGTCTGCCACTTGCTCAACGGGTTTCCCATTTCTCCTGCACAAGTGGCTTTTCAGCCCAAGGAGTGTGAATTGCATTTCCTCTCTGTGAGGGAGCACAAAGGCTTTGTTTTCATCTCACTCGTTAGGGCTCGTGGCAGATTGTTCTGGGCTGCTTTCATTCCAGCCTCCTGATCAAACAAAACATCCAACAAGGCAGAGTTGCACAGCACTTCCTTTTGTGGTTCTTGGGGTGCTGCAGAGGGTTTCAGAGCTTGTTAGTCAGGGTATAAACCTCCAGTGATGGCTGACATCTCACTGCTTTGCTACAAGTTCAGCTTGAAATGATACAGTGAAAACATATTATAAAACAGGACCAAATTTGACAAGGAAGCTCCACATTTACTCGGGCAACAATGACACTGTTTTACACCACAAGGACACAAAGACTCCAACTTCAGAAGGCTGAAAATGACTCCTTTATTTTTGGGATGTGTCCCCCTTTTATACTATTCTACACAGACCAGTCTGATTGGTGACACAAAGACAAACCTCTTCACTCCCATTGGTCAGAGCACAGGGACAGCAAGAAGTCCCTCCTAGGAAAAAACTTAAACAGATTTGCAGTTACAAAAACATTTCTCTTGTTTACAGAAAGTTCCTTGAGAAAGGAATTTAAGAAACCGAAACATCTCAGGCATGAACCAGGGCTACACAACACTATTTTTAAAATGTCCTGTTTGGATTTCTGTGTGCTTCTCCTTGCCCTTGTGTCAGTCCAGTCTTCCTTGCTGATAGGTTACACTTCTGCTCATTTATTTTAAATGTTGCCCACTCTGGCCTCGTCCAAGCTGCCAACTGTATCATCTCTAAAGAAGACACAAGTTCTGCAGCTGAGGTCTCCTGTGTGCAGGCCCAGCACAGTTTATTCTACTTCACACCAGTGCTCTGGCTGGGAAAACAGAGATGTTCCCTGTGCCAAATGAGGGTTCCTTTCAGTGGTATCAATTTTCAGTGCTTTGGCTGCCTGAAATGAAATATCTGTTAGCATGTTTACCATTCCCAGTCCAGCTTCTTCGGGCTGTATTGATTAAATTTTTGTACTGTAAAAATACCATTTTGAACCACAGTGAAATCGATACGGAGTGAGGGGTTTTTATATATATAAATTAGATTTGGATCAGGAAGAAAATCTTCATCAGATGAAAAATAAAGCTGGGTGGAAAAAGTGTGATAAAAGATCTCAGAAGGAGAAAAAGTTGCTCTGTCATTTCCCCAGCCTCTGTTGTATTTACCCTCTAGACCTTTCTATCTGTCCACTGATTACTTTTCTACACAAATAAATTTTCAAGCAAATTGAGGCTTCCAGTTTGGAAAAGATACTTGTAAATAGATGTAGCATTGTCAGAAACTGCCTTACAGGGCTTTTTATGTGCAATTGCACTCACATATCTTGTGATACACAGTAGTGCTAATGGCAACCTTCCTACTGGAGGCATTATATTAATAATATGTAATTGGGTACTGGAGTACCTAATGCATTAAGAATAAGTTCAATGGGATGATGGTAGGAATATTTCCAGAAAGCAATTAAAACCAGCACTGCATGGATAGTGAAACATTCTGAGTTTCAGAACAAACAGTGAGGATCTGGCATTTCAGTTCCAGTGGGTTTATTTTATTTTATGTGTTGTGGCCTGTGGTAAGAAGATAAGAAAGGTAGTTTAGGTAACTGCAAGGCAAGACACCAGAAAGGTTTTCTACATAGAACTTACAGTAGGAAGGTTTAAAGTGAGGTAATGTTTGGGCAATGAAGACGTTTTGGGGAAGTTTTGCATTTGGTAGATGTAGCTGATAATTGTGCAATAATTGTGTCTGAATTAGCCCAAATAGTAGTCAGGGCTGGGTGAAGTTTAGATCCCCCCATTTATTTTCTGAGGTTACTGGCTATTCAGGAGTTCTTTTGTGCACCTCTTGTCTCTCTGAGGAAGCCCCAGCCTCCTGAAGTGCCTCTTTGCCTGCTGGTAGAGCAGCTCCTGAGATAATACTGAGCAAAACATGAGCAGTGCCTGGGCCAGTCCTTTACTCAGATTTCAACTGGGCTGGTTGTTTTTTGAAGCCAGGGATACCGATAATAAGAGAGCGTTGGACTGAGGCAGGCGTAGATACGACCACTATGGTTAATTCTACAAAATCTGTTTATTTCATCTAAAATGGCAGGTTAGATACTCTTCTAGATAGTTTACAAATGCAGACACATTTCCATTGGCACACAGCACAGAAAGAATATAAATAGATACTGTTTCACTTGTTCCTTAAGGTGGCTAAAAGATTCATACTAATAACTATACCTATCAACACCTGGAAAACCCACTATCTCCCATTAACACCTTAACATCTAATTTTTAGCTGCGCCACAAACTTCACAGTTGGCCTTGCTGTGAGGCCCAGGATGGGTAGTTCAAACCTAATTCCAAAATATCTACAGTTTTTAAATGCTAGTGACCACACAAAAGCTTATTTTCTGGAATCACTAATTCATTTCATAACAAGACCCAGAGCTCTACTGAAGAGGAAGCAGAAACAGGTTATCAGTCATGTAATCATGCAGGAAAGGGGGTACTTAATATGAATTAAAGTATTAGAAGACATCAAGAAGACACATGATAAAATGGTATTTGAGGGGGCTAAGGCATGTCCATGTTTGTGTAATTCATGGAAAGCTGTAAATAGCTGGAATATGTTATGAGCCTCTCTAACATCACTCAGAGCCAGAAATGAGGGCAGATACAATTTAAAGTTGAACTTGTTTTCTCCTTAAGATTTTTTCCAAATAATTTTTCTTTGGCTTAACATAGCTTTATGTGCATGCTACAGTCTTGCTTCGTGACAGTGTCAGAAAGGATAAATATCAATTGCTGAATAAATTTCAGCATTCTAGTCTGATGACAGACTGTAAAAGAAAAGTATTTCAGACAAATGTCTCAGTTCAGGTGAGATGAATCTCACTCTTTCAGTCTTTTGTTGGGATGGGCCACCATGTCCCACTTTGGGCAAGGACAGAATCTTTGGAAATGACTATAAAATTATTTTGGAGAGATGTATGATAATAAATTCAATGCAATAGTTTTGCAGAAAGAGTTGCTTTGAATTTATTCACCGAACTATAGCTCATTGTTGTGGTACTGTGAGGTGACCTTTAGTATATTTCAGTGTCAGATATTAGCATGCCATGCATGAAGAGAAGGATCAAGAATGTTGCAGCAAGAAAAGTTTAGATTAAGAGAGTATTTGTCTGTGAAGATGGTCTGATATGGGTATAAATTGCCTGTCACAGTGTAGTCCTGTTCTCTGTTGCTGAGAGCTTTTCAGGGATGCCAGGCATGATTTAATTTGAAACAATAATAAATGATCCTGGGAAGTCTTTTGCAGCTCTGTTCTTTATAAATTTATGTTAAAACAGATCAGTCATTTGGTGGTGATCTATCATGTTGATTTATTTCTGATTGTACTACATTTCACAGGAGGTTCTGTGGCAGGTTCCCATCCCATGTTCCATGGGGGTGTGGAGGACAGGGAACAGAGGGACAATGCATCATTGCTGCCTCTCCACACAGGAGCCTGGGTTCAGTTTTCCAAAGGGAACACCATCACAAAGCCTGGCAGCTGACAGAGAAGGAGTTCAGCATTAGTGTTTTGGAGACATTTACAATTCCCTTTGCTTTCCATCTCAAGCTTGAGGAGCAGGTAGCACTGGGCACTGGTGGAACCCGTGGGGTATTGCTGTGTTGCCCCTAAAAATGCTGTCCCTTGCTGGGCCATAGAGCACAGGATGGTTTGGATTGGAAGGGATCTTAAAGATGATCCTAAAGGCATCTTCTGCAGCACCAGAGGCTCCAAGCCCCATCCAGCCTGGCCTTGGACTCTTCCAAGGATGGTTTATTGGCATGGCTGTGCTTGACTGAGAATGTAAAAATTTACACACCTAACTACCATCCTGTGACACTGCTGGAAAACTCGAGATCAGTTAACATCCAGATTGCCAAAGAAGTTTATGGAAATTGGGAAAAATGAGATAGGCTGTACCATAAAAATAACATCTCTTCTAGTACAGACATGTACAGCTTGATGTCTGCATGAAGCCTCTACGGTGCACTCCTAGGTGACCTTCTTTAAGGGGAACAAATTTCCATTAGGTTTTACAGGAAAAAAAAAAAAGCTCAAGTGCTTTTGAAACTCCTAAAACTTTACATTTTTGAACTTTTTTGTGGTGTAAAAAATTGTATTAATAAAGTCAGTTGCTGGAAATGAAAGCTAGAACAGGGTTGTCTCCAGGACACAGCAGGAAGGTAATTTTAAAAGTTCAGGAACATTGTTGAAATTATCATGTGAACTTATTAAATGCAATGTATATTTAAATTGAGAAAACTTCTTTATTAGGTCTAGATAGGTGATTTTGCTGCCTCTGGCAGTTAAGGTTATTGGGTGAAAGTCGGGGTAGATTAATTTCTAATCTTTATGGAAAAGCACTTATTAAGAAATGGATAGCAAAGTTATTAATATAATGCTGAAAGTTTAGACTCTCTGTAGAACAAGACTCACCACTGAACAGAACTATAATGAGTGTTTCCTGGTGGTTAGCCACTTTTGTTTACATACAGTTTTGTATTCTTAGCATGATTTTCCAGGAGTTATTTCTGACACGTGTTGAATTAACATTAAAATCTTCCCTATCATTACAAATTATAAAATATTTAGCTTTAATTTCCCTTTTCATAACACATAAGTAGGAACTTATTATAAAACACATTTGAAAGAACTCATTGTTGACTTAGGTAATTAAAATGAAGAGTGTGGAGTGCATTCTTAATGCTTTTTAGATTAGCTCAGGAATGATCAACTATTTGTCTCCTTCTCAAGAATATGTACAAATAATGGTTCACAGCTCACATTTGCCTTTTTCCAAGAAATTAATGGGCATTCAGAATTGAGGACGTGTCTGTAAAAATTCTAGACTGAGCTGAACATCTTTGAAGTCTCTTCTTCATTGATTGCTGTGAGTGTAAGGACTCAGAATTTGAGATTTGATGCAAACTGTGTTTGATGGAAGTCTGGGGGAAGCTGCAGGGGTTGACTGAGGTCAGCCCCCAGCACCCTGCTCACAGTGACTCTGCGTGGCTGGGCTTTGTTCAAAAACGAAATTAACTTTTAGCAAAATAAACTGACACAGCACCATGAATTAATGTGGATTTGGGTGACTGGGTTTCCTGGGAGCCCAGAAAATTCCCATGTGCTGAGGAGCTGCCTCAGGTGTGCCCAGAGTTCCGGCAGGCAGGTGTGGGTCCCAGTGGGCTGTGGCACACAGGAGTGGCAGGGCAGAGGTGGCTTTGTGTGAACCTACAGCCTGAACACCAGCGTGGTGAAGGAACTTCAGGAATTGTGAGAATTAATGGCAGTAATGGGACAGCACAAGGAAAGGCTGGTGATGTGACATCCCAGAGTCACCTAATCCACACTGTACCTCGTTGTCACCTTACAGAACTCATCCCTCTGCTCTCGTCCTGTGCACTCAGGTGGTGGCACAGCTTGTGGCTCCTCAGCAGGACAGTCTCTGTCCAGGCTGGGCTTTGCATCTCCTCCCTCATGCTGCCTGTGTTGTTACTTTGATCTCTCCTTGGGCTGCTGTAGCTCAGCTAGCTGTCAGGTATTAACCCAGGAAAATAAACTGAATAATTGTCTGCCACTTCCATGACCTGAATCACCTCAGCAGTTTCACATGTAAGCTCCAGGCAGGGACCACAGAGCCAGGAGATGGATGAAGAGGAAGAGGAGGAGAGGAAAAGCTGTTTCAGAGAAGGCATTTTTGGCTGTCTCAGCTGCTGCACTGACCCACATCTCAAAGCACTTCCCCACTGTTGGCTCTGCTGCATTTTGTGGTGCTCCTGTGTCCTGTAGGACCAGCTGCTTTGGAAGGAGGCAGATGCTCCAGTGACCTGAACAGTTGTATCATGTCTGCCTTGCTGTCCAGCTTTACTTCTGTGTGAATTTTTGCCACATTGCCTTTTTCTTAAGCTGTTTACTCAGTTAAAGTTCCTGTAGGATTTCCCATTGCAGTTGGGCCCTGAGCATTCACTGGAGTAGCTCATTTTGTCCAGTCCAGCAGAAACCCTCAATACAAACAGAAATGCTCATGTGGCAGAGGTTCCTGGGCTTGTTTATCTGCAGAAGGAGTTAAGAAATAGTTTTGCATTTAAAAACAGGACAACCTGAACTGATAATCCTTTTTTTGATCTTAGTTGTTTGAATTAGCTGTGGATTAAAGCTGCATGTTCTACCACAGCATTAAAAGGATGATGTTAGGCTTGATTTCCCTTGCTTTGCATGAGGAGTCTGTGGAGAATCTTGGATTTGCTTGGCAGAAGAATACATTATCATGGTAAACAGCATTTCTGAAGCCTTGTAAAATCACCAAAAAGAATGTAAGTCTCAAGGTTGCCTCAGTGACAAAAAAGTGTGAATTGGCTGAAGTGCAGGTCAGCTGGGGTAGCTGAGGAAGGTACAATGCCCCAGACTCAGCACAGTTTTTCACTGGAATATAACAGAGCAGTCTCTTTTCTTGTTTTACGTATTGTTTTTCAGGAATATCATAGAATTGTATTATCAGATAATTATTTTTATCTTATACTCCAGTATAACACAACTCCCTGTGATTAGTAAATTCAGTTAGCTTTTATATAGCTGATTTTGACTTCCTAGGGACAGCACTTAGTTTTTACTGAATTTTTTGTGATGTTCTTTACTGTGCCTTCTGCTTCTGACTTGGAGTTGGATAAGGCTCCTGCACTCACCCATCCTTTTGATTGTGCACTGTGCTGTCACCCTGGCTATTAACACAAAGCAGGGCAAAGCTCTCACTCAAGACAGAGCCCAGCAAGTCTTTGATGTCACTGTGCTGTTCCACTTCTGTGCTGCTTTTTACTTTGTGTTAAAATGATTGGAAGATAAGATTTCAGTTTAAACTTTAAAAACTTTTCCTGGTCTGTAAGTGACAGCATTTGTCACTACAAATGCTTTTAAGGGTGTTTATATACAATAGTTCCAAGATGTAAATGATCATTGTTTAAGATCTGTCAAGGGAAAAATCCTGCCACAACTAATTATGTAGCACTGACATTTGAAATCAGAGCAGACATGAGTGTTTGGCTTATACTTTAAGTGCTATCAGCTGCTTTCCAAGAGGAAAAAGGGAGACATTTCTGTAGCAGGTTAATTGCAGGTTAACAAGCAAATTCTGTGTCTTTACAATAATTATTCTAAATAAATTCAAACTATATGGAACCTTCGTCTAATGAAACCATTCTTTTCATTTAGTATATGTGGAACAACTTTATTATACATGGAGGTATATGAATTGCAATTAGCTTGTGGTGATGTACCAAAACAATTCAGGACTTTCATGTCAGTTCAGGATCAGGGCTGTTCTGCAGTGCCCGGGTAGAGAAATCCTTCTGAGGTCAATGAAGGAGGAATTACTTGAAACAGCTTTCCTGGTTTCTTAGCAGTTGGCTCATGTGGGTCAGAAAGGAAGAACGAAGTCTGAATTCCTAAAAGCCATTTTAGAACCGGGGGGATGTGGTAATGTTGCATACTGCTGACAGGGTGAGGGGCTTGCTTTATCTCCTACTGCCTTTCTGGTGCCTCTCTGTGCTTCAAGGGAAGGCCATTCTGTCATCACTACAAACATTTGAATATCTAGAAGATTGGTTTGCTTATATGTATTTTATGTGCTGCTCTATCCTTTAATTCAGCTCATAGCATTTGAGTTTATAAGAGATTTTAGAATTGAGTCTCAGAAGAATTAGTGGAAAAATGTCTAATGTCATTGTCTGGTTTTGTTTTCATGTCTTTGTTGGTCTGGTTCAGACCTATTACTGTACCCTCTGCAAAGCCATCTTTTGTAGTCCCACCCCAAAGAAATAAATGACGTGACAAGTAACTACCAGATTGCAGAAGGTCTGTGCTGGGTGGTAAAACCCCACGTCTGATGCAGCTGATGAGGGATGCCGTACAGAAGTGATCTGATCCAGCTGATGAGGGATGCCGTACAGAAGTGAATTAGTGTCGGTGCAGTCTGTTTGCAGCATGCAGTGCTGTCCCACACGCTGTGTTTGTGTTTTCCCTGCAGAGCTGTGCACTCTGGACTGTGGCAGCCACGGGGTGTGCTCCAGAGGGATCTGCCAGTGTGAGGAGGGCTGGGTGGGCCCCACCTGCGAGGAGAGGACGTGCCACTCCCACTGTGCCGAGCACGGCCACTGCAAGGACGGCAGGTGTGAGTGCAGCCCCGGATGGGAGGGGGACCACTGCACCATCGGTAAGGACCTTTTGTGCCTCCAGAAATGAAATGCATCAAATTCATCACCAACGTTCTGGTTGAAATCTGATTGGGGAAAACACAGAGTCAGAATGCAGACAGGTGTGAGTGCAGCCCTGGATGGGAGCGGGGACCACTGCACCATTGGTTAGGCTTTGGGACCTCCAGGAATTGTATATATCAAATCCTAACCCTGTCCTACACACATTGCCATCATTCTGATTGAAATATGGTTTGGGAAAACAGAGACTCAGAATGCAAACAGGTGTGAGTGCAGCCCCGGATGGGAGGGGGACCACTGCACCATTGCTAAGGACCTTTTGTACCTCCAGAAATTAAATCTATATAAAATCCTAACCCTGTCCTTCAGTGATCACCATCATTCTGATTGGAATCTGATTGGGGAAAACACAGACTCAGAATGCAGACAGGTGTGGAAAAAGGTGCTTCTGTTTGTCCCACAGAATAGCATTGGCACAGCTTTTTCTGTGTAGAGGAAATAACAGATTAATTCATTAAAAAAAAATCACCACGGAAAGGAAAGATAGCTCAGTCCTAACGTATCTTTGCGATATGTCCATATGTGAATTGTGTAGGCAGGAAGGAGAAAAATGTTTAAAAAATAGAAGGTGTGAGAAGACAAAGCTATTATTTACCATAATTCTCCCATTAAATCTCTTCCCTTTCTGTCTGAGGATTTACATATTTTTACTTACTGCTAATGGTGTTTTTCCTAGAGCTGATTTCTAACAATATTCCTAATAAGGTAAAGCTTTCAGATTTTTTTAGAAGTCATTAGTCTACTATAAAAATGTAATTGTTATACTTTTAATGAAATTAGACCTTTTTTTTGCAGAGTCTACAAGTGTTTCTCCCTAAAATGTCCCAAAGTGAGATTATTATCTAATTTTCAGACATAAGAAGCGTAAGGTCTCACCTTTGTTTCTTGCAAAAAAAAAAAAAAATCTAGAATGGGTTAACTTTATCTTGGGCATTTTAAGATAATTCATTACCTGGCTCTAGAATTCACTACATCTGATTTGCTAAACCAAGAATTAGGTTTGTGATGGAAGAAGAGCCTAATTTTGTGCAGATCATTTAAAGCAGATCCAGAGAAGGGCCAGAATGTTTAAAAAGATAAAAAGAGCTGCTGTTCACATTGCAGGCAGTGCCAGGTGTGGCCCCAGCACACTTGTCATCAAATGGAGAATGATCACAAACACAAAGTTCTGGTCACAGCAGCAGGAGCAGAGCTGCCTGCAGGAAGAGGGAGACATTTTAAATCTAACCCCCAGGTGGCAAGCCATGAGCAAATGTATTTTCATTTGGTACAGAAGTCTGATCCATCTCAGTTTTGTTCTTTTCTTTTTTAAGCTCACTACTTAGATGCTGTTCAAGGTAAGTTTTTCATATCAGCATTCCAAAAAAAAAAAAAAAAAAAAAAGTGGAATGGAGTGTTTTCTGTTACTCATTTTGTTTGAGCTCTGTACTGCCAGGTTCCCAGAAAAAATGACGCATCTGTTTAGGGAGATAAATATAGATATATGTGCACACATGGAGACAGAGATTTCCAGCAGAAAATGCAGGTTTTAATAAGTAATGTGCTCAACTCATTTGCAAGGTTGTAGCAATGTAAGCATGTTTTACAAGACCAGCTGATGTGCTGTGTTAGGCAAATCCATTTTTTGCTCTTGTTTACCATCCAAAGTAATGCCAGAGCTGAGGACTTGCTAAAAAGCATGTGTTGATAATGTCTCCCATGAGAAGTAAAAAAAAAATCTTCTGTCATTTATGCTTGAAGTAAGTTTCTTCTGGTAGAGAAGTGCTCTTGTTTTCTAAAGCTGTCTGTGCCAGATGTGATCCAGTTCTCTTCAAACCATTTGATACAAGAGCTGAGTTGGATGTGGCTTTGTGTGTGGTGCTGTTTCTTGATTGCTGTGCCTTGCTCAGGTCCTGCAAGAACCTTGCCCAGTGTGACGGTCCCTGTGCCTGCCCCGCAGTGAGCAGAGCAGTAATGCTCCCAAAAATGCTGCTCCCTGAAATACCAAACTAACCAGCAGTGCAGAAAGATCTCAGTGCTTATTTTCTGGTTCTTATTTTATTTATTGGGAATTAGATAATAATAAAAGCATGTATGCATTCATTTTATTGCATTTATTGACTTAGAGGCTAACCATACACAGTAGCAAAATATAATCATGTGCAAGAAATTAATTAACTCAGCAGGACAGTGACTGAGAGTTGAGAAACATCCACATTACCCAAAAGAGCTCTTGCATCCTGCCCTTTCCCCCAGGTCCCTGCAAGAGGCTTTTATAGGGCATTTGGTGGTCGCCAAGTTCATTTTGTTTTGGGGGAGCATCTTCCAGAGCTCGGTGTGAGGAAATGGTGCCAAGCATCTCCAGTTTCTCTGAGCAAGAGTTCCAGACTCTGATCCCTGTGTTTGCAGATGTGATTGGTAAACTGTGCTGGGGTGAGGAGGGAGATCCTGTGTCCCATGTGAAGTTCCCAGAAATGTGCTGCCTGTGGGGCTGTGAGTCACAGCCTGACAGAGCAGACAAAGCCCCTTTGGAGCCTCCTGGGGCTGTCAGGCACTGATTCTTCTTTCCTGCTCACAAAAACCCCTCTCTCTGATAACACCTAGGTGTGGGTGATCAGTGTCAGGGGCACAGGACCTTTCAGATGTCCATGCTGGCAAAAAGAAGTGATGCCACTCACTCTGTCACACTTAGTGCCAAGCTTTTTCCATTGTCCCTTGGCTGCACGTGTGACGTGGTGAGGATGTGACAAATGTCTGAGCTGGCACTGCACTCTGCAAACAGATGGACGTGAGTGTACGCATTCCTCTCATTCTCACAGGCAAGAAATCGAGGTGTGAATGTCCAAATTCCTCTTGATTCAGAGACCACAGGTACATAATTGAGAGGGTGCTGCAGTCCTTGGTCCAGTTTTGATCTAGAACCAGCACCACCAAAGGGCATGTGCTGGTCTTGTTGGAATCAGCTGTGAGGGAAGAAAGTGAACAGGCAGGCAATGCTCCCTCAGTTCCCCTCTGTGGAAAGAGGGTGTTGGAGCATAAATCAAATTGGCTTTTTCTCAGTCAGATGAGTATTTATGAACAGAATAAAAAGGTCACTTCCCCTCCCTGCAATGTGTAGGATTATGCCCACAGATGCCAGTTTGTCATTTAGACAATATTTTCCATGTGTGTCTTTGATATAAATCTTGATTATGTGTGTGATATTGTTAGTGAACCACAGTTTATTTTTCAATAGAAAAAGAGATGGACATGACTTTAGAACTTTATAGCATGATTTTGCTCCCTTTTTTTCCTATGCACAAAATATTAAACACTAAAAAAATCTTCATTCCTCGCTGAGAAACTACTTTTGGGCAAGCAAAGAGAAGGACCAAGTTGGGGATTTTTCCATATTTGGCCAGAAATGTAAGTGGCTTCCAAGCTGTGATCATTTGAAGGCAACAAGTGATAGAAGTAGGAATGTTAATGAATAATTACAACTGCTAAATAAGAGAAAATATCCCTTCATGAAGGCTTTTTTTCCCCACTTTCTATTTTAGATGGTTGCCCAGGTCTCTGCTATGGAAATGGGAGGTGCACTCTAGATCAGAATGGATGGCACTGTGTTTGCCAGGTGGGCTGGAGTGGTTCGGGATGTAACGTTGTCATGGAGATGGTGTGTGCCGATAACCTGGACAATGATGGAGGTATGGTACATAATTCATGTGTCTGTTTATCTGTCACAGCCTTGCCTGCCATTTAAACCCAGAGTTTTGGTGTGTGCTTTCCTTTTTATCACCTAATGTCAATGTTTGCCTGTTTGCTTGAGACACTTGTTCCACTGACTTCATCTGAAGCAGCCCAGGGAAGGAGCAGCCCCTTGTGCTGGGGGCTGCTGAAGGCAGAAAGTGTCTGTGGCCAGATCTACCATCCCAGTGCTTGCTTTTTTCTCATCAAAAGCAAAACAGAACAAAAGTGTAATGAGTAATTGCCTGTATCTCCTTTCCACTCTTCCTCATGATTCTGTCAGTCTTTCAGAAAAAACAGCCAAGAGATGCCCAAATGAAAAAAACTCTCTGTGCCTGTCAAAATTGCAGGATGTACTCTTCTCTTATTAATAATTTAATAGATTTGCAAGCATAAAGTGCACATTTACAGTTGCTTTTAGCATTAGTCTTTCTCTCTTAATATTTCTACTGAGACACAGCAGAGTTCTTGCAATTATCTGGAGCTACATTTGAAGGACTGTTGGGGAAACCGGTGTAGGAAGTGTGCGGAACAGATTTGGGGAAGTTCCAAAAACAGAGCCCTGTACTGAAAGAATCATTTGCTCCTTTCTATTTAGCAAGGGCCTTTGGCAATGGGTGCTCCCCATCTCAGTCCTCTGTGATCTTGATTTCATTCAAAGGCTGCATAAATTTTGCTGGGAAAACAAGTTTTTTCATACCTTGGTCTCTGTTTCCTTTCCAATAGTTTGTTCTAATACATGAGTTGGGGCATTTTTTAAAAGAAAAAACATCCAGCTCTATTTCAAACTTGCCAGTGGGAGAGAAGCTACAATATTCCTCACTGATTGCTCTCAGAATTAATTATTTTCCCTGTCTGTTTTAGGAATATTCATTTACTGAACAGTCAAGGATTTTTGCTTTTCTCTCCCTTCACCGTGTGCTTGTCCCACCCTCAGAGCTGGGCAGGGACACTCAGGGCCTGGATTCAAGGCTTGGATGAGGCTTTGAGAAACCTGTGCAGGATGTCCCTTCCCATGGCAGGGGTTTGGAACAAGGTGATCTTTAAGGTCCTTTCCAACCCATGCAGTTCTGTGATTCTATGATCAGCCCCAAACATGGTTTAAGGCTTTTTTTTCCTTAGATTGTACCCTGAGATGTGTTAAAATACACATTATCATACTGTGTCATAGCTAGAGTGTGTATCTGTGTCCTGGAGGAGATCTTGTACTCCACTGTAGGGGCAAACCTTGCTATGATGGTTGTCTTTTTTCTTCTAGGTCATTGATAAATTAAGCTTGATGTAGGTCCAAGAGCTGAGGTCACTGTGGGACCTCAATAGAAACATTCTGACTCAGTGATGAGTCCTCATTTGCAGATATATTTTGAGACCTGATTTTGTATCCTGTGGGCTCTAAGACCCTGCTGTCCTTTGGCAAAGGATTTTCCATTTCTGAACCCTGTTCAAAATCTCCTTATTCCTCTCATATCCTTCCTTTCCCACCTTATTCAAAGAGGCCCAAGAGCCCTGTCTGTGCCTTCCTGTTGTGTGTGTGTCCCTGTCACACAAGGTCCTGCAGCTGCCACCCCTGTCCCCTGTGCTGTCCCAGCCCCTGCTCACCCCCCTGCACCCCTAAACCTGCCCATAAACGCTGCTCAGCCTGGGATGGAGGGAAGACATGTTCTGATCCACCCTGTGAACTGCCTCTGTGGGAACTGTCCTGGGCTGTGGTCTGGGGTGCTTTATATTCTGCAATAACACTGAGTTATTGCAAGAGTTGGCACTTTTAACTCTAAATCTCCTTGAATTTGTCCGTTTAAGGCAGACACTTCACATCATTTCACTGCAGGTTTTAAAAGCAATTTTCTTTTCCCTTTTTAATGGGAACATAACATGGACTAGGACAGCTCTGTTGACATTAAAATTAGAGATAAGTGCAGAGAGAAATATTTAATTATTCTGACTACTACAGATGGGCTAAATGTAATTAAGTTTTCTTCATGATTGTGATTTCATATAAGAAAAGAAAATTATATCTACATATTATAACCACTTCTCTTTATATATATATATTTATATATGTATATATATATACACACACACATTAAGTTCACGGAACCTGATTTGGCATAAGGATAAATTAGAAAAATTCCCCTAAAGTCATTGGAGTTGTACCAGTGTTAGATGAGTGTTTGGTAACTTCCTAAGGCCTTAGGATGTATGTGATCATAGTCAGTGACACATAGCCCAGGGGGTAATTTAGTGGCCTTGTATGGGCCAAATCATGGAATCCTCACCTAGAAAAGATCTTAATCATTCCTGTTGTGTTTAAATCATTTATATCTCAGTCCTATTGTGCTTCAAGTTCATGAGGAGGAGGTCACCGCCAAAGAACAAAGTTGCAGTAAAGATGAGCAACTATAATTTCAAACCAACTCTAATTTTAGGACTTAGACAAAGGGATAATTCTGTGTAGTTTAAAGTTATTTTTTCATTTTTAATTTGTCACATGGTACTGTCAGGGATGGAAAAACTGAGATTTTTATCATTTAGAACTACATTCAGAGACAAAGTAGATTAAAAAACCAGGTTAGTCCCAATCATAAGGATTCAATTCAATTAAAAAAACCAATGTCATTTAGTTCCCATGAGGACATGTTAGTAGTGTTGTTTGCCCCATATTAAGAGCACAGAAGCTCTGTGAGGGGGAAAGTTTTGAATCCATTTTTAAGGAGTGATATAATCGTATAAAGAAAAGCCATAAGCATGTTCACAGGAATCCTGGTCCTGCAGCCACTGCAGCACCATGATCCCTTCACTACTGGTGGTGGGACAAAACATATGTGGGGCTGTTCTCAGAGGCAGAGAAAGTACAATTTCCTTTGGAGCCCCATCAGGATTCTGTGCACTTTTCCCTGGCTGAACCAGAAGTGCCTTTCCCATTCCAGCTCATAACTCTGTGTTAGCTTTCCCCTGCTCACAGGCTTAAGGGTATGTTTACCTGTTCAAATATCACTACAAATACCAGTGGAAAGGTCTCAGCATTCTAACAGGTGCAGGATGGCATGGTGTGCTCCCAGGGAGTCCTCTGCAGTCCTCTGTCAGCAGTGTGATGTCCATTAGAGAATGCCAGGGAGTCAGGCAGATGGCCTTTGCAGAGGGACCTTTCCTCACTGGCTTCCCTCAGTAATTCCCACTCCTTTTTCTCCTTTCACTGTCATGCTGACATGATTTCAGCTTATGAAATGGCCATTAGCTCACCTGAGCAGGTCATTTCCTCTTGTCCTGACACTCATTTAGACTCACAGGCAGCTCCAGAGGATCTCCAGAAATCTCTGCTGAGCTCTTTGGAGGCAAAATGCCTTTGTGTGGGGCAGGAGGCAGAACACACTGCTGGGGTGTGGGGACACCCATGGGTCACACCCCACTCAGCTGTAGCCAGGTTACAATTCTCCTGCTTTTTGGACAGATATTTACTCAGCTGCTGCACAAACAGCTTTTTGTCTTAAGCTGAAAGTTTCAGCCTGTCACTCCCATTAGTTTCTTTGATACAGATCTCTTTTAAATTTCCCTGCATCTCCTTTTATCGTTTTTCTTTCATGAATCAATCTTGCCCGTTTGTTTTTAAGGAAAATGCTGTTTGCTACAAGCTTTGAATTCTTTTCCAAATATGCCTTCAGTCATTCCAGACAGTTATTGTAGCTTTCTCCAAGCTTTTCCAAGCACCAGGAAATATATGACTCAGCATAGCCTTGGGTTGATAACCAGTGCTGCTTAAATATTGATGTATTTCTGACCTGTCCATTGGCGATTTAATAACCTATCCATCACAGAGATATTGAGTCCATATATAAGTAATATGCTGTTATTACCCAATATAAATAACACTGATGGGAATGGTTTTCATTGTTGCTGAACAGAGAGGACTCCCTGGGGATACTCAGAGTTTCTGAAAACCCTGATATAGATTTGTAATGTCCTGAGTGTGGAAGGCCAAACACTGCTGGTATTCACTGGGTAAAACACTCCCAGCCTTTCCATGGGTGCACTGATGGATTTCCTCAAAGAAACACCAGTGCTCCCAGTTCACAGCCTCCTGTCTGCTGCAGGCCATGTATTATGGATAAAATTTGGGCACTTGGAATTATTGCATATGAATGAGCATTAGAGACTCTTTGACGGTTGCTGCTGCTGCTGCTTAGTCTCCTCTGAAGTTACTCTTTGGTTCCTTTTGCTTGGGTTCCTGGCAACACTAATTAGACTGAGCTGAGCCTGTGGTGAATAAAGTCAGCACAGGCAATATTTAAGGAGACTCTTAAATCCCACTTTTTACTTTCTGTGAACATGTTCTGGGTGTGGATCTCCCAGTTCCATCCCTGGCTTGCCCTCCCTGGGGTCAGTACAGGCAGAGCAGGAGTGCACTGACACACATACTCAGACCCCTTTGGTGGCTCTGCAGCACTGAAAATGAAAATCATTGGTACTTAGAGAATTATAGAATAATTCTATATCCTGTCCTGAGCTGAACAGGAACCACCAGAATCATCAGTGTGACACCTGACCCTACACAGGACAGCCTCAAAAATTACACCCTGTACCTGGGAGTGTTACCCAAACACTTCCTGAATTCTGTCAGGTTTTGTACTGTGACATTCCCATATTTGTGCTCATGAATTGCAAGTATCACAGGGGTGGATGAGAAGAATAGAGATGCTGGGATTTGAAAAGTAGCTGACAGAGGTGTTCATATCAGGCACAAAATATATGACTTGTTCAATGTTCTTGCCATTAACTTAGAGCTGACAAAATCCCTTTTCCTTTCCAACTTTTTTTTTTTTATTTTATTTTACTTTATTTTAATGAGAACTTAACACAAGTGTTCTGCAGCACATAGAAAGCTCAAATACAAAGCATAGGGAATGCACTCACTGTGCACCGTTTTCCCATACACAGAAAGCAGAGAGATCTGTATTTCTGGAAAGCAGCCAGTGCAGGGGCAGGTCCATGGCCACAGGTCCAGTGTCAATTTTGCTGGCTGCTGAAGGTGCTCATGCCTGTAGAAGAGAGATTGCTGCCCCATGTGTATATCAGAAATGTGCTGTACCAAGCACAACATGAGCCTTCTATGAGTGCAGCAGAGCTGAGGAAGTAATTTCACAACACTTGTGACATCCCTTCCATCATATGGAATATATATATAAATGTAGAAGCAAGAAAATGTGTTTTGTTTGATGGAAAGCTTTGTGTGATTCCATTGACCCAATAAATATTAATAACATTCCTTATAGACGGCTTCCTGAAAAAATCCATTCCCCAGCAAAGGAGTAGGGAAATCTTGTCCCAGTTCTGTGATCTATTGCAATGCGGATAGGAGTGCTGTGGTGAAAACAGAGCAACTTGTTTTGGCATGCTCTGCCTTCTCTTTGAGGTTGTTTCAATTATTGAAGAGTGCTCTGAAGTGCTTTCTATGCTGAAGTTGATCTTTGTGAATTCTGTTTTAGCAGTAATATTAAACATATTTTAATTTTCTAATTCCCTTTCAAAACAAAAATCCTGGCTCATCATTGTCCTTGCATACAAAAGAAGGCACCTGGAGGATGGGAAGTCATAATCTCAGACTTATCAAAATGTAAATCACTTTATTAGATAATCTGTAGTGTACTGTGAATGTGCCTGGCTGTCTTTCAGATAAAATAAATTTTAAAATGCGAATAACAAACCAAACCCGTTTACACATCTGTAATACATTTTAGTCTGCACCTAGGCTGTGATGCACTTTGGGGTAATTGACAGTAAAAACTCCTATGTACAGGATCCCCTGCTGCAGGAATTACAGTGTTTGCTGTTTGTAGTAGTTTGTTCATACTCCTGCCTGTTGTCTCCTGAGATTTAAAAGAATCCCTGCTGATTTGCTAACACAGGGAGCTTTTTAATAATTGGTTCCTGATATGAAAATTTAACTAAAATTGTGACCACTGGTTGAGAACTGACTGATGTATTTGTAGTATTTTCAAGTGAATGAATTTGACAATACAGTTTATAAACAAGATTTATTTGGGGGTTTTTTTCTGGGTTATTCTTCTGGATTAAAAATCTCGATTAAATAGGATTGGCTTGTTGAAAATGTTATCCTCACATGCACTAACTAATATGATTTGCATTATCACAACCTGCCTCCATTTGTAGCTTGTGGTTCTCTACCAGCTTGGCTTACCTTGTTCATTTTGATGGATATTGTGCTGAATTACAGGAGTTTTCTGTCGAGGTGTTAGATTTGTATTTTCTTCCTTTTTTTTTCCTTTATATTGTTTAATTTAAAACCAATGTCTTGAATGAGCCTAAAGTGGAACAAAGATTTAATTTTGGCTTAAGAGTTTCCTTTTTGCCCCGAAACAGGTGGTTTTTTAATTTTACTTTTTCACAAAATGAGAGAAATATTTTTTAGTTCTGTGCAAGACAGTTTCTCTTCTAAATTTTGGTTGTTTGGAGAAAAGCTGGAAGTTGCATTATTTGGACAATTGTAGTTAATTATCCTAAAATACACACAGCAGTCTGAGCCAAATACATGGTTTTGAGGGTCCACAGGGAAGCTGGTGCTCCTGCACCTCCTGCCTCATGCCCATGGAGCATCTTCTCTGAGCCTGACGTGTCTTCTCTTTCATTCTGCTTGGCTGTGAGGGGAGATTGAAATAAATTTCCATCTGATCAATCAAAATATTTTTTAAATAATACACCGTGAGAGAGAAAGAGAGCCCACAAATGATAGTCTGTGACCTGGAGCACTTCTCCCTTGCATTAATACTGATACTTTGTGCAGCAATTTCTCTCTCTGATGACTTTGTAGCTTTTGTTCATGCTGAATCCAGCACATTAGTGTTGCTGTCAGGACTCACAGCAGTCTCAGAATGTTCAGATTTGCTCCTGGGACTTCACACCCTCCTGGTGGGAAACCCCCCCTTGTACCCTCGGGAGGCTGAACAGGAAAATGAAACCAGGTGCAGGTAATTCAAACCAAAATAACTCCATTAGCAGGACCTGGAAGAGTTTATAAGGCAGTCATGTAAGCTGCAAAGAAAAGAGGAAAATTGAGTGTGACTGGAAGATGGAAAATTGCTTTGCCTTTCCTTGGTTCCTTTTTGTGTACAGCCTGAATGCTCTGTGTTGGTCCAGGTATGGAAGCTCTTGACTGAAGCAGAGGAAAATGAGGAGGACTCTGTTAGAAAAAGCAAAATAGTTAAGTGTTATTTTTGTAGCTATTTTTTTCCAAAGCAGACCTTCATATTCTAATATTGCTGTGACCTTTCACTTTTATTTCTTCCATAAATGAGAGAATCAGGTCAGCTCAGTTCCCACATCTAATGGCTTGTTGACAAGGGAAAAATTAATCAGAATTGCTAGTGTGGAATAAATTACTCCAAAATAGCTTCCCCATGGATGCTGTTATTCTGCAGTGAGTGCTCCTTTTTTCTGATTAGCACATAATCTGCTGGAGCAATGTTTGTCAAGTTTCTCAGCCAGACAGTGGTGAGCTTGTAGAAATTGGTGTCTCCCAGAAAATCCCTTGACTCCTGGAACACGACTTGTTCCTGCCAGAGCCCTTCACTGGCAGAGCCCTCTGGAGCCACTACCAGCATAAACCACAGCAAGGGATTGCAGTGTCTTCATGATATTTTCAAACCCTTAATTCTTTAATGTTTGTAGTCTTGGGTGATCTGCTGAAAAGCATCTCTAACTTGATGCTTTTCACTTCACTTACAAAGAAGATAGAGAGCTTCGTTCCTTGGACAAAAAATAGATGAAACAATTAAATTTTTTTCCTTGCAGTTCCAAGCATGCTCTTCAAGTTTCAACCCAAAACATCAGAGTTTTTTTTTTTCAAATGAAAAACGTTTTTTCAGATGAAAAGTTTTTCAGATTTTTTTTTTTCACACTGAGAACAACTCTGGTTCATGTTGTGAGCTCCTCCATCCCTTCTGTTCAGACTGGAGGCCCCTGATTGTTTGAGTTACTGACTTCCCAGCACATTTCAGTGGCTTCCTTGGCTTTCCTGAATAGAAAGTGACTGCAGCACTCAGAGCCAATAAACTCAACAGTGCCCTGTGAAGTTCTAATTCCACTGCTGACAAATGCTGTTGTCTCCAGGATTTGGGGAATGTGGGGAGAGCTTGAAGCCCACAGTGACCTCTGGCCATGACAGCTCTGCTGTAGCCCAGGGTCCTGGGTGATGTTGGTAGCTCTGTTTGCCCTTGGCTCACTGTCACAAACTAGCCTGCTCCCTCTGATTTCCCAGCTGCAGAGGAGAGATCTGTTGAGATTTTTTGCTTAGCCCAGCAATTATCTTTGCCCAAGGCCAGGCAAGGATTTTCAGATGCCAGAAAAGCCCATTTCATTTTATGTGTTTGTTCTGCAGAAGGGCTTTTGCTTTCTTTGCAGGGGGAATGTTTTGTGCTGCTGTTTACTGAGCACTCACACAGAGCACTGCCTGGGGATTGGTCTGGCACCCATTAAAGTCAATGACAAAGCTCCAGGAGCTCCCTGCTGGCACAGTTTGCCCTGAGGAGCTGCACTTTGATAGACCTCAAAGTGTTGGTACAAACACAACATGGAAAGTCAAAGCCTGAAGTGAAAATATCTGACAGAGTGTTGATCCTACAGCATTCCAATTTAAACACCAGGGAGATCCATGCAGTGATGTGGTGACTCTGCATTTATTCAATCCAACCTTGTTAGAAATACAAAGAGGTGTCTTTGTTGAAGGATAAAACACCTTTATCTCGCTTTAAATGCAAGCATCACAGCTGCTAAGTCATAAAGTGGATGTTGAAGAAGATTGTTGGGTATTTTACTATCTCCTATTAAATCTGTTTCTGATTGAGTATGTAATTTAAGCAATTTGGACATCTAAGCTGCTGATAGAAGCAATTAAATGCCAATAGTCCAATTTTAAGTTTTATTTAGGTGCTTAATTTAGATGCACTTCAGTGCTTCAATTTTCATCATAAGCTTTAGATTTTTAAGTAAAATAATTTCACCCACAAATGTTGCTGCAAGCTTGTCCAAGAAGAAATGTAGATTTCTGAAAAAAAACTCTTATTTCTTCTATTTTTCATACTTGAAATGGACAGAGGAGTAATTGATTATTTTTTTTCACTTTCCAAATTTGCTTTTGTGGTGCAAACATTTATAGAGAAGACTGGTCACTGGGATAGAATCAAAGCGTGTGTATTCATGTGGTGTAGTTATGATTATGCCCTTTCTGGATCATTCTGGTCTTGCAACCAATAAATGAAAAGTAAATACCCTAGACCACTTGTAAACCTATTGTAGGGCTTAAAACAGAAGTCAGACAACTGTAACCAGTGCATGATTTTACTACTGCAGTGGGGACACTTAGGATAGCTGGGTAAATTCCAGACCTCGTTTCTGGGGACTGGTCAGTGAGTGTGTGTCCCCCCTGGGGTGAGTGTGTGTCCCACCCAAGCTGAGTGTGTGTCACCCAAGTGAGCAGGCAGTGACAGCACTGGGCTGCCAGAGGGAGCAGCTGCCCAGTGTGGGTTCATCACATTGCAGTGACAAGTGAAGTGCAGTGAGTTCCTTCTGCCTGTTCTGCAGGGAGCTTTGCTCTTCCCTGTTCACTTGGTTTGTAGGTTCTGTTTTCTGAGGGAGGATTTGGTGGGGTGATCCAGTGTAACCACTCTCCTGGACTGAGCATGTACATTAATGTTTTATTGAATTTGCCTGTGTCATAATCAGCATGCCTTCACATTGATTCCATCCCTCCTGTGCTCTCTGGCCATAAAGGTGGTGCTTTATTCTCAGAACAACTCAATTTCCTGAAGTTCCCATTCTTTCCATTTCAGATGGGCTGACAGACTGTGTAGACCCTGACTGCTGTCAGCAAAGCAATTGTTTCTCAAGTCCTCTGTGCCAGGGCTCACCTGATCCCCTGGACCTCATTCAGCACAGCCAACCCCCCTTCTCTCAGCATCCTCCAAGGCTCTTCTATGATCGGATCAGATTCCTCATTGGGAAGGAGAGCACTCATGTAATCCCAGGAGATGTCTCCTTTGAGAGCAGGTGAGTTTTCTTTTCAATTAAACACTTCTCTGTGTATTGAGAACTGCAATGAAGTTATTTAACCAGGAGAAAATGGGGATACCTGGAGAGCTGAGACGGTTCTCCACCAGTGCTCATAAAATACTTAAGAGGATGGCAAACTTTAAAGTCCCAAGAGCTGAGGATCTTGGTTATCAGGTTGTTGTTGTTGTTGCCACCTGTCTGATTGGTGGAAATGTCCCAGCAGCAAACTCTGCTGCTGCTGCTAACAGGACTGACTGTTGTGGAAGGTGAGTTGTCTCATACCTGTAAAATCAGCAGGGGAAGTTCAGCCCTCCACACTGTTCTCACATCATGGCAGGGGGCAGAGGGATCCACATCTGCTGTCCTCAGTCACCTTTCTGCCCAAAACAGTTGGATTGGTATTTACAGCATGGTGAACTCACTGTGTGTCACTTACATATGATCTAGACACATAATTTAAAAACTTCCTTGGTTTTGGTACACCTTGATAAAGCAGTGTGGAGTTTCCTGTTTTGTGCTGCAGGTTATCATTCAAAGAGCAGAATGATCCCTGAGTGTTTGTGAGATTGCCTTTGCCCTTTAGCAGGAAGGAGCTGTGCAGTAGGAAAGGGCACTTACTTGCTCAGAAAACCTGGTAACACGTATTTTCTTGCACATTCGAAATAGAGGGGCACATAAGTTTTTATGCTGCAGTTCACCTGGGAAGCGATAACTTACATGCTGACAAAGAGATCCACAAATCATCCACATCACCTGACTATTACCCTGTCAGTTTGGCCTATGCATTAGATAAACCATGTTCCAGTAATAAGCACATAAGAAATTTTTATTTTCACAGTACACAGCACTTAGATTACAACCTCAGCACAATCCTGCACACAGGTTCAGTGCACTTTTTTCTCCAGCATTAATTTTTGATAAAGTGAGTTTGTAAACAGTCATTATTGATCTGAAAGACCTAAACGTTTAATCACTATTAATAATGTAACAGGATGTTATAAATATGTAGAGCAATTGGCCATGAAGATGAGTTCCATGAGAAGCACCTGCTGGGTCTCTTATGAATGAGGCCACTGTACTTGGGGCAGGTTCCTTGGCTGGCCCTGTGTGCAATTTAAACCAAAAGCCACCACTGAAAAATGTTCCTGATCCAAATGCCTGACAGTGAGGAGTTTGCAGGGAGGAGGTTAGTGAGTGCTCAAGGTGCCTGTACAGGGTTATGTGACACTGCAAATGTTAGGAGCCAGATTGCACATAATCCCATCAGCGTGCTTTTATAGATAGAAGGAATTGATCTTTTAAAGCTATCATTGATGGGATTTAACTTGGATTTAAAAGCTTTTTCTGAGTACTTAATTCCTTTACCCTGATGCCTGGCATGCCTTTGAAGACTGGAGTGTGTGGGAGCAGCAGCCCACGCTCACCATGGTTCCTGAAGTCCTTCCACTGAGCAGTAGTAGGGCTTTCCTGGCATTGCTGTGCCACTGACACCCCAGACAGCATTGCCTCCCACTGCAGACAAATTCACAGTTAGTGTAGAGAGAAGATCACTGGGGTTCAGATGAGGGTGGCTGCATCTCTGGGGTCAGGGCAGTGCCTGGAGACTTGTGCTGTGCTGTCCCCTGGGGTTTGACAGCAGCAATCTGCACTGTGCTGGGCACCCCAAAGGCTTCATCAGCCCACACTTTGCTTCATCCTCGAGTCTTCCAGGCTCTACATCCAGAAGTCAGATATTATTTAAAACTGCCCGGATTTTACTCAAGGATGAGAGATAAGTAGGGTCTCTGAAAGAGGCAGCAGCTACACTGTGCTGCCTCTGTTCAGGAATCTTCCTCTGACATTGCCAATCTGTCATCTTGTGTCGGTTCTTCTCCTGGGGATTAAGATTACTGAAAAAAATAAAGACAACTGCTTCTACAGCAAAAAACATCAGAAATCTGTGATCCAGCCTATCTGGTAAGGACCAAAGAATGCTTGGGGGCTTTTAAACTCCTTTGGGCAATTGCTGAAAAGTTTCTGTCTAGGCAGATGATGTTAACCAATGGCTGCCTGCACTGATTTTACAGCATTGGTGGTTCAGTGTGAAATGTTGGAAGGATTGGATGTAATAGTGGCATGTATTTATTTCAGAGCACTGCCATCCATTCCCACTGGTGCTCCAATTTTGCAAAGCCCTGTCTGCCTTTTTTTTTTTTTTTCCCTTTATAAGAAATCTCTGAGACCATTAGGAGGATTAAGGAGAAGACATCTATCCAATGTTTTCAGTCTTCTGATTCAAATGACATTGTGCAGTGTTTTACTGTCCCACAGGTCAGTGGAACTCTAGTATGGGTGATGGTCTTTGCATGAATCTCGTTGGAGACAAAAAAATGTTGATTAGATCTTGGAAAGCTATCAAAAATGGTGAAGATTATCTCTGTCTTTCAGACTGGAACTGTTTGGTCTCTGGAATTTTCCAAATAATCTGAAATACCAAAGCTAGTTGTTCTGACAGCTGCTGAGACATCTATCCCTCTGAGTTTGCATCTTGGACTTCAGCTTAGGTCTAATATTTAAACATTTGGCTTACACAGTCAGGATGTTGCATGAGCCATGGCTAGATACAACACCAAAAATAGTGTTAAGGGGCTACATGTTTGGAAACCATTTTACTTCTTGTTATGTCAAAGCTATGTCATGTGCACTGGGTTTTTCCAAATTCCCACTTAGACTGTGCCATGCTGAAAGGCAGATTAGAGACATTCTGGGTAAAGGAAAATGTATTTGCTTACATCAGACATGGGTTTAACCTACTGCATGTAGCACGGTGGAGCAGATTAAAATGTTTTTGTCAACTTCTGTTCTCAGGGAGGCTTTTAGCTTGTTTCTTTGCTGAGGTTTTTTTTCCATGCATGCTGCTGGCAAGTTATTTGACTCTCTGCAAATTGCCCAGGAAAAGGGTCCAGTGTATGGTACTGAATTAATTACCCTTCAGATGCTACTTACAGCAACAATGCCATCAGGAAGAAACAAATGTAGCTCACTAGCCTTCAGCTTAATTTCTCTCATTGAAGATTTTAATCAGAAATGTAATAGAGTAAATGGCATCTTCTGGTAATTCGACACTTGCAAATTGACATGCTGCTTGACAGAGATCCATATCTGAGCCTAATGTCTCAGCCTGAGGTGCTTATTGGAATCTTAACATGCAGAACAAAAGCAAAACAAGAGCAGGTGAGTTGCAGCAGAGCAAGGCAGGATGGTGGTAAAATAATAAAATGCTTTACAAGTACTGAAAGAATACATCTAAAATTTAAACTTCTGTTCATATTTTAAATTAGAGATGTCAGACAAACTGCCTGACAGCAGAGACCTGAGATTTACAGACTGCTGAGTTCCTCAGTTACTCATGGAATGATCCATGAAGCATTGACAGAGGAATCCTACTTCTTTTAGGCCCCCTGGAACCCCTGGGAATCTCAGCTTCCTCTCAAAAAGCCAACTGCTCCCTCTGGAGTTGCAGATTTAGCACAGCTTGCCAGGGGACTGGGAACATTTTTAATGCATTTGAAAACACTAAGGCAGCTTCTGAGGGGCATGTTCCTGCCCAGCTTCACCAAATTAGAAAAGATATTTTTGCACTTAATTTGTAGTTAAAACCACTTGGAAAGCCTTAGGTCTGGGATTACACAATCACCACGGAGAGGTGGCTGCTGGACAGAGTGTCCAAGTTATCCCTCATGAGGAGGCAAAACAGGGCAGTCCCCAGAGTGGGGAATAAGTCTGAGAGGCAGAAAGCACAGTGCACTGAGGAGACATCAGCATCTTCAGAGGTTTCTCTGCTCAGATGGAGAGGGGCAGGGAATCATAGCAAGGCCTGCAGCCCCTCTGGGCAGGGGATGGATGTGGAGGCAAGGAGGCTGAAGGGACATCACTGCAGGCAACATGCTCTGAGAGCTCCAGGAGCTCTGCTGGGGGAAGGAATGGAGTGAGAAGAGGGGGAAGGAATTCCCAGAGAGCAGCAGAGCTGCAGGGAACCCTCCTGCTGGGGACGTGGGGCTGCTCTGTGAGCTGCCAGGGCACTGGGAGCAAGGGAGAGCAGGCTGGAGCTCTTGGTTCCCTCCTGAGCCTTGGAGACTTGTGCTGGTCATAAAGTAATTGAAAAATGTTTTCGTAGCTGCAGTCAATGCCAGAATTAAAGCTAATTCTGTTCTAGTGCTTAGTCAAAGATTTAGTAGGTTCTGCTAATTCAAAAAGAGGCTAGAGAAGACTCTCCAGCTTAGAGTAGGTCATAAAGAGACATGAAATAATGAGGACAAATGTAGGGACATGGGGGCAGGCTTAGGACATTTAAAATCTAAGAGATTACAGAGAAGATTCAGTACAGATAAATGTAGAATAATAAGGTTTATGTGTCGTTATCACATACCGTAAATATATGTGGCTTGTAAAATATGATGAATAAAAAAGGAGAATGTTGAAAGATAAGTCTCTTAATATTATTTATGACTAATGGGAAGTGAAGTGAATGAATGAAGCAAAGAAAGACTATGGATGAAATAATGGAGATTTTGATGAGCTGTTATCATACAAATCTGTGTGCTTGATAAAATATGAGGACAAAGTCGTGTCAGAAGATGGGTCTGCATGGAATGAACAAACAGGAGTGCAAGGATAATGCAATGGGTAATGATTACTTCCAGGGCTCTCATTTACAACACACCAGTGTGTGTTGTAAATACATGGAGTGCACTCATAAAGGTATTAGAAAAGAAAATGCCCATCTGGTGATGTTACAAATATGGGGAAATAATCAAAACAAGTATTTTCTGCTCTAGCAAATCAAAGAGTAATTGGACCTGGTTGTTCTCTTGAGTGAGTCTTGTGAGTCTGTTGAGACAAACAGGAGCTCAGTTGCCTTCAGTGGAGCAGCAGATTTTTGGGTTGCAAATAGGGCCACAACCAATTTACTTCATGTAGAAAACAAAACGGGTGATAAATCAGAACTCGTGTTTTGCATACTGGCAGAAATGCAGCAACTCCCACTTGTCTAGGATTTATCAGCATCTTTCCATGGCCTGGGAGCATGGAATTGCTATTAGAATGGTGTACTCACAAAAAGGTTCATTTTTACCAGTTGCATTTTCTCAAGTCATTGTCAGATGGGTTTGATGACATCACAGTGATAAATCAGTGTCCTGTTAGTAACTTGGGAGAATGGGATCTTAAGAGGGATGTCAGAATGTTCACAAATTTATGTTCTCCAATTTCTGCGTATGATTTCATTGGATCGTGGTCAATTCATGTCTCTAGGGATATTTTTTTAATCAAATGTAGTCTCCTAAATAACTTTTGTCTGAGGAGCTATTAAGATTTTTCCTTTAGATCATGTGTTCACTGTGCAGTGGTGTATCTGTTGAGGTTTGCCACAATTTTTTAAATTGAGAAGGAAACATAACAATGCCTAAATTTTTGCTTGTCATTTATATTGAGGAATTAATGCCAGTTCACTTTATAAGTATTCTATTGGTTTTGACCTAAAATGTCTTAATGTTACCAGAAGACTTCTGCATCCACTGTTCCCTCCATTATCTCGACCAGCAGTTCCAGGAAATGGGTGCAGCAGGATCAGGAGTTCCCAGGACCTGGGTTGGTTCCACCAGTGGAGGAGTGTTGATGTGGTGTAGCTGACAGCCCAAGGCAAAAATACTGAGAGGAATTTCAGTGGAATGTGGCTGTGTAAGCCCTTAGAAAATCTCATTAGTTCCTAATCTGCACCATGAGGATATTTTGTATTTTACTCCTCATCCTTTGGAGACCTGATTCCTTTATGTTTTGTTATTCAGATAGGTGAAAGGCTAAAGCTGAGACAGAGTAATTTCTCACCATTTCTGTGACTGAGGTGAAAGCAATGGTCTGAAAGGACAAAGGTGGAGGTTCAGATTGGACAGTAGGAAGAGCTTGCCATGGGTAGAGCACTCTCATAGAGGCACTGGAATGGGTTACTTGCTAAACTTATAGAGTTAGACAAGCATCTGTCTGGGCTGATGGAGGCATGGTTGATGTAACCCCAGGCAAAGGAATGGACAAGATAAAGTCTTGTATTTCCTTTCAGCTCTCATTCTCTATGACTCTGTGATCCTGTTAGCCTCCGATTAGACACACTTAGTAATGAGTTCACTTTCCTGCCCACTGACTCTGATGTGTTCTGCTGTGCTGCCATGTCCCAACCCCTGCACTGCATGTGAGGACAAAGGGGCTGCAAGTCCAGCACATCCCAGAGGGAATTTGGAAGAGCATCACATGTGGTAGGGGGTGGACAGAAATGTGTGTTACACTTGATTAGGCACCCTGTGAGTTTAGCTGTGTAACTTTCTGAAGTTGGGTGGAACCCGTGTATCTCACTGCTGCCTTATCACATCAGTTCAGCTTTTTTCTAACAGACAGCAGTGCCCTATACCTAGCAGCAGGGAATGAGGTTTCATTCTCTCACAAACCATCACTCCCTAAAGCTGCAGCAAGCTAAATCACACCATCAGTGAAACCTTTGCAGTGCCATTCAGTGGCAGAACAAATAGTACCCCAAAATATGTCAGGAAATGGGAATATATGCTCCCTATACCAGCAGTTCATGGGAGAGTCTGTGTTATCCTTATGACAGAATGCTTTTTCAAATCAGTCTTTGGGGCTTGTATGACTTTTCTTCCAAAAATCAGAAGTCACTCTGACAGCAGAGTGGTTCTGTGTGTGTGGGACCAAGCCAGTCACAGCCCAGTTTGTGACTGTAACAGTGTGTCTTTTTCAAAGTGTAGCTAAGGCCTTTCTAGATGCCTGTCAGCCTCTCCAGTAGAGAAACTGCTGGAGAAGAATTCAGGCAGCAGTTCAAGCCCAGGCACCCAACATGTTACAAGGCTGGCTCAGCAGAGAGGCAGAAGGCTCCCAGCCCCAGATCAATTTCCAACAAGTGTTTATTCCATGTGCTGAAGGTGAATCTGGAGCCCAAGAGAACATGTGGTTTTTCTCAGTTATACAGGGGGTCTCAGGTTCGTGGGTGCTACAAGGGGCAGGGCAGGGGGCAAGTGACCATAGGGAAGACAGTGACAAGACACTCAGCCCCATTGCCAAAGGGGAAATAGGGAAAGGGGATACCATGGGGTGGGTGATGGACCTGCCAAACCCAGAGAGAAGATTGCACAATGTCTGCAAGGATCCATGGGGGAGAAGCCTTTTGTTACACCTGGGAGGGGCATCTTTAATCTTTGCCTTTCCAAGGCAAGGCACTTGGAAATTCCTTTAATGGCACAAGAGACTCCATATGTGACATGAGTGCCTTCTCACCCTCCTGATGTTTGTAACTGTTGCCTTCTGCTGTTCTGTTGCAGACGGGCATGTGTCATCCGGGGCCAGGTTGTGGCCATCGATGGGACCCCCTTGGTTGGAGTGAACGTCAGTTTCCTGCACCACAACGAGTATGGATACACCATCAGCCGCCAGGATGGAAGGTCAGCCTTGCATGTATGGGCCTCCTCTGGTTTGGGTTTGTGTAGTCAAGGCTGTCTGCCAACTTCTGTTCATGTGCAGAATGTTCATAAACATCACAGTTCTCAGTGTGGCTGGAGGATGACATCTGGCCTTCTGCTCTGGGAGCACAGTTGGTTGGAGCCCTCTGTAGTGAAGGGACCAAAGAAGAAAGAGAAAAGAAAAAAAGAAAAAAAACCTGAACTGCAGCAAAATTACAGTGACATTCAAACTCCTGGAGTCGAAATGTGCCAGGTCTGCTGTAACAGTGTCTTCTTGACATTGGAATATTTTCACAAGTCAGGTTTTCCAGGAAATATCCTGTCTTCCCAGGTTTTTTTGTGGTTGTTGTTGGTAAGTGTGAATCATCCAGATAGTTTATTGAGGTGTCAATGCAGTCAAATCCTTTAGTTGATCACCTGAGACACAGAAGGAAAAGTGGGAACAGACTCTTTCCAAAGACAGATGGTTTAATTGCTGTTCCATAACCAGCCCTGGCTTCCCCTTCTGCACCAGCCTGGCAGGTCTGGGTTCATTTCTCAGAGAAGGTGAGGTTTCAATATATTCTATATTGCACTCCAGGGCTGGCAATCCATTTGCAATAGGGTCATGACTTGCTCCTGAACTTCAATTAAGCTGTTAAGGGCAGTTTAAACCTTCACCTTTCTTGGTTGGATTGTGAATTACAAGAAATCTGAAGCTGTCTTCCAGCAGGGAAAAAGTGCTGCCATTTGTCACTGTTTCCACATTTTTATTTTTTTTCTTTTTTCTTTTTCTTTTTTTTTTTTTTTTGCTGATTTATAGAAGTAAGGAGCGTGCATATTTATTTTGCCTCAGTTTATTGACTTTCAAATGGCACTACTGAAAGTTAGTAATTATCATCTCCTCCTTATGCTAGCCTGGATAAAGTTGTTGCATTAAAATATGCTACCTGTATTTTGCTGTGAATGTAATCGGTGTCATTTGGGAAATGTGATGAGATATGCATAATTAAGTCTGACTTCTTATCACAGTTTGTTACCATCAAAATCCTCATAATAGATGAATTCAGTGATACAGAGAGTGAAGTAGCTATTTACATATTACCTTGTGTTGCCTGACTGAGGGTGTCAGAAACTCTGGAAATTGAGACTGTGCCTGATGCCTTCTGTGTCCCACTGCTCTGCAGCCCAGATGTGCCAAAGGTTCTTCACAGCAGCTCCCAGAGGATCACCCTCCTTGTGTTCAGCAGGGAGGTTGTATGCTCAGTGTACTCAACCTTCTCCTCCTGCTGCTTTTAGAAAAAGGAAAGGCTTATGTTAATAGAGCCAAGGCCTAACAGGCTTTAACCCTTCTTATCCTGCATGCTCTTCCTGCATAGATGATGAGTGGCATTCTTTTTCTGGGATGGGAATTTCTTTTCATATGAACCAAATCAATTGGATTCACACTTGTGTTACAGATGGCTCATTAGTTTGATGTTAATTGTTAAACAGAGGGGACAGAGCGCAAGTAACAGTGAAATTCTGTGCCTTGGTGTTGATGCATGCAGGGAGAAAGCACACAGAGGTAAAGATGCTTTGTGGATACCAAGGTGATGCAAGGAATGTACACTTGAATGATTTCTCATAATAAATTAAGAGCTGTAGTAACAAACAAGGATTTTGTTTGTGATGTGATGAAAGATATGGTAATGTGATTAAAAAAAAAAAAGAAAAAACAATTTGTTTTCTCTTTTCCAGTTTTGACCTTGTGGCTGTTGGAGGAATCTCTGTTACTCTGGTTTTTGACAGATCTCCTTTCATATCTGAAAAAAGAACACTTTGGTTGCCTTGGAATAGATTTGTCATTGTAGACAAAGTTGTAATGCAAAGAACAGAGTCGGAGACCCCATCTTGTGACGTCAGTGGCTTTATCAGTCCAAATCCCATTGTTCTCCCCTCCCCCTTGACAGCATTTGGAGGGTCCTGTCCTGAAAGAGGAACTGTTATTCCAGAGCTACAGGTAATGAAAAGACTTTTAAATTAACAGTTTTTTCTCTTAGAATCAGGTTTAGACAGTCTTCGGAGACAGTGAACAAATAACTGCTGTTATGTCATTCACTTGACAGAACAGCACCAAAGCATATCTATTTAGTGCTGTTTAACAAGATGCTGTTGTCTTTATTCTTTCTTTACTTTTTAATATTTAAAGGTGCTTTATTTCTTACCTTCAAGTAGAAGAAGGTGGGGAATGCTGACATGAATTATTATTGAAACCCTGGTTTGTTGATAATGATTCACAAATCCATTCCTGGTTGCAGATGAACAGTTCAACTTCTCAAACATCAGTGTGAGACACAATGCTTGGAACATTCCTAGGGGTGTTTTATCTATTCACAGCTGTCGTGGTTTGAAAGCAAAATGAGTGAGAGGCTCCAAGTCAGAAATACAATTTAATAAGGAGAAAGGTAAAAAGGGAAAAATAAAATAAAATAAATGCAATAACACAAAGGACCACTGACAGAGTCAGAACACACCCTGAGCAGGGTGGTGGGAGCAGTCCAGGTGAGGGACTCTTCCTGAAGCAGTGATCCCACAGAAAGGTCTGGGAGCTCTGGGAATCCAGTGGGTCAGGGCTGCTTGTCCTGTCCCAAATCCCAGATTCTCTCCAGGTGGGAATGCTTGGCTCCTCCCCCTGGGCGGAGCATCTCCCAATGGGATGAGGAGTTGCGCAGTGGGTCCTTGATGGCCCATTAAACAGAGAGAGCTCCTGGAGGGAGTTCCCTGTGAGTCCTGGGCAAGGCATTGATGGGCCATGAGCAGAAGAGCTCAAAGGAGGGGCCTGGGAAAACACTGCCCCACCTGGTTCCAGCATGGAGATGGTGATGGAATAAATACTTTGTGTACATCCTACACTGCAACCCAGGACAACAGCTTTATGTCAGAATCTTGGGGTTTATTACTTTCTTTCCAAGGTAGAGCAATTTTAACATGATCTTCAGGACTTCTTTTTTCATTTATTTTTTCTTGACACTCCCTTAAGTCTTTAAAAAATTTCTAATTAAATCTAATAATTAACTGTTGATTTACTTGGGACTTAAAGGAGGTTTCTTATAGTGTTGAGTTTCATTGTATGGTTCTGGAAATTGAGCAAAAATTAACTGAGAATAATAGGAGACAGAGATATATTCACATGTATTAATGCATGAATATTTCTTCCTGCTTTTCTGTTACAAAATGGGAAGGAAAGTCAGATGTATGACAGAGAGGGCAGCTGGGATGTCAGCAGGAAAGAAGGGGAACACTGCAAATCAGGAACAATAAAGGGAGCAGGATTTCCCTGGCAACATCACATTTCGTGTGTTGAAAGGACAAGTGCTGGCAGGCCTCCAGCTGTACTGCAGCAATGCTGTGACAGTGATACTGTTGCAGTGTGTAAATAAAATTTGTTGAAAGTGAAGTAATCTATTCTTAAATAAGGGAAATTTAAAAACTGGAAAACATAAACAAAGCAGTTTGTCTTTTTCCAAGCATGATGAATTTAACATTGTGACAGGTTGATTCATTAGTACAGGAATGCACTGACATCATTAACCTTGTTTTAAGCACAGTCTGGTTTTCAGGTGGCTTCTGAGTGACTGTGGTAGCATCCTCCAAGAAGCCATTCTCATCTCTTGCTTGCTCCTCCTCACAGTCTGTCCCAGAGCAGCTCCTTTCTCTAAGCTCAAGTCCTTTTTGTAGCTCCAAGTCCCACATCATTCTAAAGGTCAAGGCCAGATTTCTTTGCTGCCCTGACCAGCTCAGAGCCTTTGCAGTCCTGGTTGCTGGGGGCCATCTCCATTGCAGTGGGAATTGATCCCAGCCTGCAGTAGGATCCAAGCTTGCTTTAATCCAGGTTCACACAGCAGGGCCCTGGGGTCTGAGCTCACCCCTGGGGATTTACCTGTGACCCAGCTGCCTCTGCTGCTCAGCTGTGTCATCTCACTGCTCTGTGTCCCCACTCAGGTTCCTACTGCTGCTCCTTCCCACACCTGCCCCTTCCTGCTGGAGCTTGGCCTGACTGCACAGATAGTTAAGCAGGAAGGTTTTTTCTTCCTCAACACTCCCCAAGTTAAAGTTATTGTCTCCAGAGCAAGATAGTATCTTAACATCACAATGCATATGATGTTGATGTTAGGTGTGTGTATATTTAAAAACTTTAATTGTATTCCAGTTAAGTAAACTGAGTAATAAAGACAAGGTAAAGCTGCACAGCTTGTGTGTAAGAGTATGTGCAAGGATGCACTATTCACTCCCCAGTCGAAAAGAGAAAAGCATCAGAGGAAGAGGCTCTTTATCAAACAGCCAACCTGCCATCCAGTCAGTTGGCCAGGCAGTGTCTGGTGCTGGACATTTTGTCACATACCTGACACTGCTGAAATAAACCCAGTTCTTTCAGTGGCACTGTGTTCACATCACAATTGTGAAACCTAAAATAATCACCTGCTCTTACTATTACAATCCGGCATTTTTCTTGGCTGTAGATACAATGATGTGTTTTTTTCCCAAGGTGGTCCAGGAGGAAATTGCAATTCCTTCGAGTTTTGTGAAGCTCAGTTACCTCAGCAGCCGGACTCCGGGGTACAAGACTCTGCTGCGCATTATTCTGACCCACACGACCATCCCTCCTGGAATGGCCAAAGTCCACCTGATCGTGGCTGTTGAAGGTCGTCTGCTACAGAAGTGGTTTCCTGCTGCAGCCAATTTGGTGTACACATTTGCCTGGAATAAGACAGATATTTATGGACAGAAGGTTTCTGGTCTGGCTGAGGCAATGGGTATGTAGAATCACCTTGATGTAAGCAGAAGCATTCACATGCATCAAGCCAGGAAAATATGGCAAATAAATTTTGTTGCTGCTCCTACATTCTTTTAAATCAAATGCCTCTTTAGCTGAAGTCACTGAAGTGACTTGTATGATTTCCCAAGAACATTTATTTTCTTGTTCTTCCAATGTCATCTTTCTAATTGAATCAATTTGAAAATTCCCTTTTCCCTTAGAGAATGGTTATGTACTAACGGCATTATATTCAGCTGTCTCTGGTTTTGAATGTTACTTTGAATATGACCTTTGGTGTGTCATTGTTTCTGTCATTTTTTGGCTGTGACATTTAAAATGTCATTTCCGCTTAGGGTTTGCAAAATTCGAACTTTTGGGCATCCTTTCTTACTACATTTCATGTCCCCAACAGTTAAAACTAATGGATTTGTTGTTTAAAGATGTTTATCCAAAAACCATCATGTTTCATAGGCTTTGTTCAGCAAGCAGCACAGGCTATTCTGAGAATTGCTACAGAAGTGCTGTCTGTGCAAACACATTTTATTTAGCCAGCATTTTTCTTTCATTAATTTCATGATTTACTTTTTTAAGGGCTTTCTATTTTTTAATTTAATTTGATGTTATGTTGTTTAATGGACTAATAGATGCTTTGTATTAAGATTACTTATTTTACAAGCAAAGCTTAGTGTTGTGAATGGACCCCACTGAGATCTGTAGCAGTTCTATTTGCTCTTTATGAGCGGGAGCAGTGGCAGGTCAGGCTGAGGCAGGAGCAGCAGGGGTGATAAGGAATATTCCATACCTCATTCCATGTCTGCAGGTGCTGTTCTGAGGGGCAGGAGCTTCCCTTGGCTCTGTGGTGTGCTCCATACAGGCGGAGTGCAGAAGGTGCCAGGCAGGCTCTGCAGCTCCCAGCTCTGCTGTGGGACAGGGACTGTGTGCCCACACAGCTGGGCTCTGGGGAGGCAGTGGGGGAAAGGAGCATTACAGCATTTTCCTTGTCATTTATTGTCATTAGAGAATTTTCTTTGTCATTTCTTCTCTGAGAATGATGCATAGACAGACAAGGATGTCCATGATGGTCATGAGACCAAACCGTGGAGTGCGATTCCATCATGAAATGGGCAAAGGAAAGGGTCAGCTGAAGCTTTTCCCAGAGCTGTGGTCCCACTGTTTCCCTAAGCACACACAGCACAGGCTGCTGCCTGCAGGGACATTCCCACCTTCTCTCCTTACCCATGGCCACCACTCACATTCACTGGGTCATGAAATGAGCCAGATCAGGAACAAATTCAGCTGAAAACTGAAGCAACCAAGGAATAAGTGATACATTTTTGGCTTCATTAGTCTCCTGATCTGCTATGGATGCTCATGCAGAAGCTCAGGTCTTCTCATTCCAGCTGTAGCTCACACATGGCATTGGCCTAAAGGAGTCCAGACTCCACCCTTGGGTGCCAGGTCTCCAGAACTGCTGCATCTCCTGTCAAACTGACCCCTCACTTCTGGCTCACATCTGCACAGGGGAGGGCAGCTTTGCTGGGGTCAGTCAGGTGCTGGCACTGCCAGCAAGGCTCTGAACATCCCAGCTGTGGCGTGAGGCAGGGAGCACCAGGGACCTTCTCACCCTCCTGAGATACAGGAGACCCTGGGAGGGGCAGATCCAGCCCTGACCCACTGCTGGTACCAGTTCTGGTTGCTGGTACCAGTTCTGGTTGTTGGTACCAGTTCCCACTTGCTGGTACCAGTTCTGTTTGTTGGTACCAGTTCCCATTTGCTGGTACCAGTTCTGTTTGTTGGTACCAATTCCCATTTGCTGGTACCAGTTCCCATTTGCTGGTACCAGTTCCCATTTGCTGGTACCAGTTCCCATTTGCTGGTACCAGTTCTGGTTGCTGATACCAGTTCTTGTTTGCTGGTACCAGTCCCTGTTTGTTTTAGCAGTGAGGGAAAGTATCAAGTGAGCTTTTGGCACATATTTGTGCAAATCCAGGAATATTCTAATATTTCTAATATTCTGATATTTCTAATATAGAAAACATCTAATGACCGTGAAGTCCAGTACCTGTCCAGACTTTTAAACATTGTAATTCAAATCCACAGCACCTCATGAAATGGGACTGTAGTTGCCTTCCCAAATTAGAAGTAGATGAGCTTCATGTGTTTAAATATGAATAAAGCTTACACAATAGTGCCGGATAACAACTTTTAAATTATTTAATTGGTGCTTAATTTTTTCTTTTCCTTAAAGTTTAGGTTAATTATGCTTCTTCCCAAATATGAGGGAAAATCTTGATATTTTAAGTGCATTACTAGCATGCTTTGTTAGATTCCAATAAAGCTTTATTTAATTTGGCACACTGCAGTTACTCAGGAACCTTTATCTGCATCTATTACATGAATTTTTTGTCAAAAATAATTTTTTCTGCCGGTATATTAGCAATATTTAATAATGCATTCTGTTTCAGTTTTCGTTTTAATTAAATTAAATTAAATTGGAGCAGGTTGAAGTCTTGAAGTCAGGATTATAACCATCTGCTTTTGGTTTTCTAAATATTACAAACATCTATATTTTTCTTGGGGGTTATTGACAGCACTGATCACATAACCAGTAACAGAAAACAAGACTTTCTGAGCATATTTCCACATGCAAATGGTTCTGTTTAAACTTGTTGGAGAAATGTTTGCTGGCATCTGTCCAGTCCTCCAACTCCTCACAAGAGGCCATTTTCTCACAGTCACAACTGAGATGACAAAGCAGCGTTTTCTGTTCTGAATAAATAAGCATCCTGTTAGAGCTGGTCAAAATATTTTGATTGTTTACCGTAATGGAATTTAGGTGGTATTAAAATTATGTATGGTTTAAGTAAAATATACCTAAAGCTGTTACATAGAAAAAGTGAAAAGAAAAAAATTTTTAAAAACATTTTTATTTTGGAAAGGTTGAAGTATTTCAGTATTTCCTGGGTAAAACTATGGAGTTTGGCATCAAAAAAATTTCCTGTATGAATGAGTTTCACTGAAATCAACTAAAGTTAGAGATAAATAATTTATTTGAAAGGTTGGTGTATTACAGTTGTCAAAAATTATGAACTTTTGTTTTGTTGTATGGAAGTACTAAAGGAGAAGGGTTTTAATCAATTTGAGTTCCCAAGACCCACCATCCTTAGGGAAATTCAAGATTTTTCATCAGGTATTTTGGTAATGTGCAAGCCTGTTAAGATAAATTGTAATTCTAGAAATGTTCAGCTTGTCAATCCATTTCTGCCTAACTATAATTTTTACAGTCAGCAAACAAATTAAAGCCAATTTGTTTTAGCATGGATTCTTTTCTATTTAAGCTGTTATTCAGATAATTAGCAGAAATGCGATAAACAATCAAGTCAGGAGTCATTGGAGGAGATTTATAACTAATACCACAGACCGTTCTCTGCTTTGAAGCAGTAGTAACTATAGCTGTAATAACATACTAATCTCTTAGAACCCTTTTTTCAGAAAATACCATACAGCAATAGCAATCAGGCAGAAGGAAATTAGTGGCATCATTACTTGGGAGATGAATATCAAAAACTGGAATGAAAAACTGCCTGGCAGTTCACAGAGAGAAAGGTGGACTGAGAGATCTTTAATTATTTGTTTGCAGTGTCGGTGGGATATGAATATGAAACATGTCCTGATTTCATTCTGTGGGAGAAGAGAACAGTAATCCTGCAAGGCTTTGAAATGGATGCTTCAAATCTGGGTGGCTGGTCTATAAACAAACACCATGTACTAAATCCACAAAGTGGTAAGTCCCTCCTATATTAACTGCCTACGCAGAAGGACAATACAAATTTTAAAGGAATTAATTGTTCAGATTTTAAGTGTTACACTTCCGAATGTGTAATCCTCTTTGAGTGTGCACCCTCGTTTGTTGAGAGCTGAACTGTAAATGCCACGTGAAAGGCTATTTTTAATATTGTGGCTCCCAGGGTTTAGACATTAATATCACTGACTCGCCGTTGCTGACACATTGTGGTCGTTTGGGTGGGAAAAGGGCAAACTGATTTGGGTTCATTCTCACTCAGCTGGTACAAGTGCCAATTTCGGGTCAGCCTGTGGTGTGTGATATTCTCAGTGAAGTGCCCACAGCCCTGATTCACCCTGTGGCTGCCTCAGTTTGTGCAGCCCAGCCCCAGGCAGGCACAGCCCAGCCCTTCAAACCCCACAGCTTTGGGGCTGCCCACGCTGGGGGAAGCACAGGGAGTCCCTCCTCAGGCAATCCTACACACTGCAAAGCATTAGTCAAAAAACTGTAAATGCTTTTGGTGTCATATCAGCCCTGCAGAGATCTTCTCCAAGCATGGAGGCTTGAATATTTTTCCCATTGCTTTTATTTTATACCTGGGGAGGTTTCTTTTCTTCCATGAACATCCATGATCGGGAACTAGTGGGACTAAATTATTAAAACAATCCTTGTAGATAAATTATGGTAACTATATATGGTTTTGCCAATAAACGGATATCTTGTTGTCCAGGATAAGAGAAGCTTGAGGTCAGATTTTAGCACTTGTAAGTCAACAGACTATTGGATTCAGTAAAGTTCTCTCAATTTGCTCCAGCTGAGAGTCAGTCCAATAAAATCTATTTCCATCTGCAAACTTCTGCTGATGAAGATTCATGCACAGATGTCTGGCTCTCAAGTTTTACAAGTTCTGTTGCTGAATGCACAGCTACAGTATAAATATTCCAAATACAAAAGGTCATATTTAGTTTGTAAATTATCTGGATTTCTGTTTTGATTTAAAATAGTTTGACATTTTAAACAGCAATTCTTTCATTCCCTGTCTTACTGGTTTGTATAGATTGTCTCTTCTAAATGCCAGCTATTGACATTTAACAAAGAGAAATCTGACCTCAGTCAGCTGAGCCCCCAACTGCGAGTCCCATAGTCAGCTCCTTGGTGCCAATTTACCACTTGCATAGTTTAATTTCAAGACTAAATTGCTGGCAGTAACTCCAGTTTATATGACTGTCTGCTAACTGCAACGGTTACTACTCCAATTCACCCCGTAGGCACTTACATGTTCTGAGGTTTTGTAAAGCACACAATCACAATCCAGGATTGCTCTCCTGAGCACCAGGCACTGGTGACAAACTGCTTCCTGTGCCCATCCCGGCTGTGTGGCTGAGAATGCCAGAGGGCCCTGCCCTGCCAGCCCCAGCCACTCCTCAGATCAGCTGTGCCCAGTGCCTGGGAGGGGATTGCAGCTCCTCACTCTGCTCCTCTTCCTCACTCTGCTCCTCTTCCTCACCTGTCCCTGCTCTCCAGACACCGTCAGCACTGCCCTGCCAGCCCCAGGCACTCCTCAGATCAGCTGTGCCCAGTGCATGGGGGGGATTGCAGCTCCTCCCTCTGCTCCTCTTCCTCACTCTGCTCCTCTTCCTCACCTGTCCCTGCTCTCCAGACACCGTCAGCACTGCCCTGCCAGCCCTGCCACCTCCTCAGATCTGCTGTGCCCAGTGCCTGGGAGGGGATTGCAGCTCCTCACCTGCACCTCTTCCTCACCTATCCCAGGCCTCACCTTCCTCACCTGTCCCTGCTCTCTAGACACCATCAAGGCTGAAGTCGGAAAGCTGCCAGACATCCCAGCCCACCACTTGCAGAGACAGGAGGGAAGGAGAAGGGCACCAGCACCTCTGCCTTGAGATGCAAGGTCTCTCCTGCCTGCAGTTTGCATTTCAGATGTTTGCATCCCCAGCCCAGGTCAGGGATGGTCACAGGTTCTTCAGGACTGTCACAGCCTCTGAGCACCAACACCCGCCCCAGCCAGGAAAGCAGCCAAGGGCTCAAAAATAATTATTGTAACAAAGCTGGTGCACACCTACCAGAGCAGCCTGTGGGCTGTATTAAAATAACAAAAGGAAATAATGAACTCTGGTAACCAAAAGGATAAAAATAACAAGTGTGCTTCTGGTCTTACCCAGAAACAAGTGAGCTGCACTTCCATTTCAGATATGTAAAATGGGCTTTAAATAAGGACAAGAATATGATTCAAACTAGAATTATGTATTTCAGGCTTATCTCCATGCCACCATGACTGATATGAAAAGCACTGAGTAGCCTTCTTGAGTATGAATATATTAAGATTTTTCGCTTTTTAATTAAAGCATCTCCTCTGAATGTATGAAGAACGGCTCTTTTTAGAATGATGAAACTTTTATGATTTTGAAACACTGCCACTGGATTAACTACAGAAACATCATTGGAATATAACATTCTCTGCTGCAAATTGCAATTTTATTTTCAAACTAAAACTAGAAACACTTTGCTTGATTTACTAGTCCTAGAGAGCTTATATCTGACTTCAGCTCTTAAGCCTGGCCACCCAGCAGGGCAGATACTGTGCACAACATTCCTGCTCAGAGCTAGGAGAGATCTTCTTCCCCTCCCCAGAAAGGCTGCTCATTTTAGAGAAGGTACAAAATCAACTGAGTAACAAGAAATAGATGCAATTTTACAGACTTGCAATTCATAGTAGTGTGGAGTACATGTATTGACATGCAGAAACCTTAGCAAGGGAAAACTGTGTTCTACTGCCTGATGTAAGGATTTACAAAAATTAAAAATGATGCCTGATTCCAGCAGAACTGATGTGAAATAACAAATACTGTTCCAGTGTGGCTGTCACTGGAAACTGAGTTTTTTTAAATGTAAAGAGTTTAGCATCAGTGTGGCTGTTGGGTTAACAAAGGATCAGATCCTGTTCTCAGCTATACTCCACTACTCTTTTCCCACTTCTTTTTCCTCACCAGTTTGATCACTTCCAATTTGTGCCATGATTAGAGTTTTAGGTTTTTTGGTACAAGGATTTTGTCAGTTTGGAAGATGATCAGGGTATTTCCCATAATCAAGAAGAGAACAGATACCATAAATATTAGTTCCTACACTAAGGTCTTTTAAAGACAACTGCATCTCATGAATACCAATGAATGTGCTGTTAACTGATTTTTCAGGGTGTTATTTGAATTACTTCTTTTTTTCTGATGGGCAAGTGCACTGATTCCATTTTTATTTATCTGGGGCAAAGAGGAGTAGTTTTAGAGGGACTTTATGCTTTAAGGTGATTTCAACCCCAGAGCATTAATCAACTAAATTTAAAGCAGCAGCCTGATATTAAGCACACACTTATATTTATTGACAGCAAAAGATATTCTCCAGAGCCCTAATTATTTACTGGCATTTGTAAGAGGGTGTTGAAAGATTACCTTAACATTGTAATTTCAGACAAAGAGCAGCATCTTCATTTCATAGTATTTTTATCCACTGCATAAAAGAGAATATTGCCATTTATTTTACAGGCATATTTCCAGGATGCTTTTTTTAAGCCATCGTTCAAACAAATCTGTGCATTCTGTCCTCTACTGTTCATAAATAATCTTTTTTAAATATAATTCCCTTCAAAATAGCTGTGGTAGCATTCACTAATTTCCAAGGCGAATTTTATCTTCGTATTTAACTGGAAGTCACAAAAAATAGTTTAAACAAAAGTTGGTAGAGACAATACATAAATACATTTGCTGTTTATTGGGAAAAATCAGACATGTCTCAACATGTACTTCCTGCAGTGTCTAGAATATTCTCATTTCCCAGCATGAGTCCTCCAGAAAGTAAATTCCCTTGTGTTTGTTCCTTTAATAGTGCCAATTTTCTGATGAAGGACTGCAGCTTTCAAGGGAAATGTGTATTTTTGGACTAGGATCTAAAAGAGTACCTATCTTCTGTTTGCAGTAGCCAAATTCTTGCAGTAAACTGTCATTTCAAAGATACTTCTTAAATATCACACGGTTACTTAAAATAAACTTTAAAAATACATCTTTGTATTAGTTGTGGTATCACCAACCTGGTGGAGACTTTGAATACTGCATACAGTGCTAGAATGCACTGGCTTAGCCTTTGTGGCAGAAGGGGGGATATTATTGCTGGGAAGACACTCACTGGTGCCTCACTTTTGCTCCTTGACTCTTAACTTGGCTTTTCTGCACTTGGCACCATTTTCATTTCCCATGAAGGACTCACAGCTGAATCTGAATATTGATTTTGTACTGCCACTCGGTGCTCCTTTGTGAAAAATGCATAGTGGTCCTGCTATTAATCTCCTGTAATTAAATATTCAAACTGCCTAAGAAATTCCTCTGCTGCCTAATAAAAATTTATGAATAAAATGAATATTAAAGCAGTAATCCCCAAGAAATCAGATAGCACTGCAATTAGCAGTCAATTTGTTAGAGCATTAACCAACCATGAGTTCTCCTCCTGATGCTGGCTTTAAAATAGCCACTAGCCACTGCTGAACAAAATGGTGACAGTGAAGCTTGGGATGCACAAAATTGGAAAAGATTTGTGGATGTTGCCCTGATTTTTTCAGCCTTCTGATGTTTTGCATTTCTGTACTTGAGCTCTCACGCATGTAACATAAACAAAGAGTAATAGTTTTGAAAATAGTTTTGAAAAACTATGCATTTTTTCCTGGGGGAAGGACAAATGGATGGACTTCTAACTTGACCAGTGGAGTCAGAAAGATGTCAACTTCATAACCTAATTGCTAATCAAGTTCCAAACACTGTTTAAACCCTAATCCCAAAATAAACTACTTTTTTCTGCTTGCACAACTGGACAGTATGAGTGTGGTTCTTTTGTGTCCGTCTAGTGACAGTGGAAGTCTTTAAAATTATCAGCTGTTTGTTGCTATTTTGATAATGTGCTTTTCTAGAGGATGTTGTAACCCAAAACCACAGAGTAGTTGAAATGCCATATTTGCTTATTTTTGTCTCTGTTCTCTCCCATTAGGAATTGTGCACAAAGGGAATGGGGAGAACATGTTCATTTCTCAGCAGCCTCCAGTGATCTCCACGGTGATGGGCACTGGGCACCAGAGGAGTGTGTCCTGCTCCAGCTGCAATGGCCTTGCCCTCAGCAGCAAACTCTTTGCCCCCGTGGCCCTGGCTGCTGGCCCTGATGGCAGTGTCTACGTTGGGGACTTCAATTATGTCAGACGCATCTTCCCCTCCGGAAATTCCATTGGCATTTTGGAGTTAAGGTAGAAAAATAATCAGCTTTCTCTGGTCCGTGTACCTAATCCTGCCTGTGAAAACTAGGGTGGACTTTTATCCCTTGGGGCTTGATGAAGTAGCCTCTTGTAGTTGGTTTGTGGCCATGTGTGTCACCAGCTCTCAAAACAGAAAACTTCCATTTACTTCTAGTCATCAGTTAAATAGGATCTCTTAAGTGGCCTTTGGAACAGGCCTTGCATAGTGAATTTCTGCAAATTGCAGAATTTATTTATTAATAAAGCTGATTTTTCTTCCTGTGAGGTTTTCCATACGTTGTCTCCAAAAGTTAAAATATACCATGATGCGTATTTTTGCAGAAAACTGCATGATTGCACAGCAGACATGCAGAGTATCATGTCAAGTCACAGCACTGGGCCTGTAGACTTGCCATGTAATTAGTTAATTAATTAATTAATACAATTCCACTGTTCCTCATGCAGCAGAGGCTGTGGCTCAGTTTGAGCAGACAGGAGCAATCCTGGCATCACAGAGGGCCAGGCTGAGCCTCTGCTGCCCTTAATGACCCCCCTGTAATTATCACCTCAGCTTCCCATTCCCTTTGAGGGACACAGGCGAAGGCAGGAACAATTTTGGATATTAATACATGAGATTTCTCTTATTTAACATCCTCCTAGCTAATGTTGCTGGGAATGATTCCGTGTGCTGTTCAGAATTAACTTGGCAATGAGTGGGCAGTGCAAAGGCAACAGTTTGAGAGAAAGAAACACCAAGTAAGAGGATAAACAATGTTTTGTTAGTGGGATACAGGTCTGTGAGCAGTCAGGCAAATAACACAGTTCTGTCAAGGACTAACATTTCTTATCTTTTTCTTTCCTTTTAACCTGACCCAATCTGCCTTTCCAGAAATAGAGACACAAGACACAGGTAAGTAAAATGTAATAACTGATATGTGAACCATGTTTGAGGACACAGTCTTACAAAAGTCCTTTTAGAAGTCTGAGTATAGAGAAACATTCTGAATTTAATAAATATAAATTGTAATAAATACAAATGTTTATCAAATTCACTTTTGTTTATAGTACAAAAAGTGTGATTAGTTCCCCTTGAAGAAGTAAAGTCTCCCTCTAAAAATCAGTTTGCTAATCACCAAGAGGAGATGGAGAGTTTTAAACCTGAACACTGAGAATTCATGGTGTCTGACTGATCACAGATACAAGATCCAAGGAAACAGGAGTTCCAGCTACAAAAAAATAGTTGAAAAGGCTACAGAAACCCACTGTACTTTAATGGGCTGTGCTTCAGAGGTTCAAGCATAGCACGAGCTTTAACACCTGCCAGGTACAGAGTGCAGAGCCCAGAACTGAAGGTGCTGTGTCAATGCTCAGTTTTCTCCTTCAAGCAAAGACAAAGCAGCGGCTTTCCCCCTTTCCAGCTGGCATTTCAGTATTGCAGTTTAGGGATTTCTGTAAGGAGTGAACGTTGCACACTCGGCTCCTGCGACAGACGGTGAGGGAGGGAGCTGGTTCCAGCAGCCCAGCTGCAGCAGTGATGCTGTGCTACAAAGGGACAGCAAGGCCCTCTGTCTCCTCAGAAATAAACTTCTGAGTGTTCCAGTGCTTAAATGAGACAAATAAAGCAGCACTAGCACGATATGAGACAGTAACTTCATGGCATGGTAGGGAGCAGAGTGTGGACTGAACTGTGTTTACAGCATGAGAGTATTGGCTGGAATTGTTCACTTCAACCACAGGACTGCTGTTGAATGCTGGAAATTATTTACCAGGTTATGTCACATCTCATATATTTCACAGTTAGAACTTAAAACTAAGAATAATTCCTAGCTGATAAGTGCAAGGTTCCATTGTTTAACTTGAAGGGTTGTTTCCACTTGCTTTAAACTGACCAGTATCTTTGTGAACTAAATTTCTCTATAATGCATTCAAAACACCAATCAGCTTTTACATTTAGGGGTTTCTTTTGTAAACTAGATTTTTTAAAAATACCTGTTGACTAGTATAAATTTCTTGAGATGAACTTCAACCTTAATTAAATATGACAATATTCAAGTACCTCAGTCCTAATAATTACAATAATAATGTCTCTGTCACTTATTCTGTCCAAGTGAATTTTGTAGAAAATTGGCAATAATTTAATGTAGTCTTTGAGGTGATAGGGGAGTACTGGACAGTCCCACTGCGTGCCATTCTTCTGAGGCTGCAAAGGTCACACTCCTGGTGGAAATTTATAGAGCACTCAAGGAAATATGTAGAAGCAGCAGGTAAAAGATGGCTCCTGACAGTCCAGGCAGGAAAAGGCTTCAAAATCCAGGTCCTCTACACAGCTTTTAGCCTCCAAAAGAGTTCTTTTAACCACATAAAAAGACAATACTGTGTGAAAAGGGAGAGTTTGACAACCAGGAAACAGAAAATGCCCCTGATCTTATTTTTGACTGTTTACAAGCACCTTCTCACATTTGTTTTCTTGTCATCATGATTGTAATAAGCTATAGCAAAGCTATTTAACTGGTAAAAATGGAAACTAAACTTTGAGAAAAATACAGAGAAAAATTTAGTACAGAATAGTACTGAAAAGATTAATTTTAAATCCTAGTCTACTTCATGTAGTTTTCAAAAGGCTAATTGAAATCAACTCAGATTTATATCTGATTTCAATCTTCTGCAAAAATAGCATTTTTTTTTAATGGTGTTCCATTTTTTACCAATACTCTTCCAGCATTTTAGCATGCAAGGCTTTAAGCATAAACATGAAGAGTTTTCTAACAGCTGGTCTATTAAATGTAACGACAAGGATGACAGAAAATGTGTCTACAAGGAGAATATAGAGTGACCCCTGGTTCTCTGCAGTTTCTGCATACTGAACAACATGTTTGTTTAAAATCTAGAATTCTCCTTGCAACTTTTTTCACAGAAATGTTTTATTTCAAAGTCATCATTTGTCTGGCCAGTCACTCCTGACCTCCATCCTGAGAGCAAAAATGATTCTTGATATTTTCCACAAACAAATTTTATAGTGGTGATACTTTGGCATTAATTGCTTTTAGCTCATCCTCTTACTCATCTTTCATCAGAGCTCTGCCCTCTCATTCCCTGTGGTTCCTAGGACTGGGTTTCACATCTGCTCCCCAGCTCTGGGAATGTCAATGAGCCCTGTCAAACCCACGACAAACAGAGCTGGCCCAGGTGAGAGGAGCAACTCACTTCACAACTTTGTTGCAGAAATCTTAAGTGCTAGTTAATTGCACCAATATTAATGAAATATATATATTTTTTTTTAAAAGGGGGAGGTATTTTTTACAATATTTTTAATCTAACTGGGCATAGAGAACCCAGCCTCTTATCAGAAGTCCCCTCCTCCCCCTCAGAGAAGCACAGTAGTTGTTAAAATATTGTCTGAGCATCTCAGCTCTCAGCCTGTGCATCTCTCCCACCATTTCAGTAACCAACTGTGTGACTGAAAGGATCTCTGCCTGGGTTTTTAGCTGGGCCCCACTGCAGGCTCAGCAGGCTCTGGACAATAGCATGGTGTGCCATGTGCTCAAAAAATAGCTTCAAACTCGAAATCAACTTTGCACTAAAAAGGAACCTAAAAGTCTTACTGAATAATAAGATGCAGCCCAGTTTTCAGATTAGAATTTATGATCCCCACCATTTAATTAACATATGTAAATATTTTTTAAAATAACATTTTAAAATCTCAATAAGGCAGTGACAGTGCATGAATTATGGTGCATTAATTCATGCCTAGTTGCACTGACAGTACTTGGCCTCCTGCCTTGCTACTGACAATGGAGTCGGCATGAATTAAGGCACCATATTTCACACCTTCATATTTCCTAAGGTTTAGAAACAGATAAAAATAACCAAGAGTAGGTATTTGTGCCCATCCACAACAGCCTGTGATTCACTTTGCTGCAACTCATAGATTTGAGTGCCAAGAGTACTAGGAGGTATCAGATACAGGAAAATTATCTTGCTTTTGATAGTAATAATTACAACTAAGCTGAAGTTACTGCAGTTAGCTTTATCCTGAGTGGTTTGGTAGTGGAGGGCAGCTCCCTGACCCATAAGTCACTGCCCAGGCTCTGTAGCAGGACTCTGGTGGTGTTCTGAGCTGCTCTCACATCTCTGTCATCTTCAGATCACTGAGCTGATGTCTGCAGATAAGTAGAGTACAATTGTTACACTGCCACAGAGATGAAAAAGAAAAAACAATTGACTTTGCTGCTCTTCTCTGTTTCAGTACAAGTCCTGCACATAAATATTACTTGGCTGTTGATCCCGTGTCAGAATCCCTTTACTTATCAGACACCAACACCAGAAAAGTCTACAAAGCCAAGTCTCTCACTGAAACCAAGGATCTGGCCAAGAATGCAGAGGTGGTGGCAGGAACAGGTGATCAGTGCCTTCCTTTTGACCAGAGTCACTGTGGGGATGGAGGAAAGGCCTCCGAGGCCTCTCTCAACAGCCCAAGAGGTAAGAAAAGGCATATCTGGGTACTTAGTGCCATTTCCTTTCATTATTTAGCAATTGAGGTGAAGCTGGATGTACAGAAATGTATCTGTGGCCATCCTTTAACCAGCTGTTAGGGCAGATCTCTTCACGAGGCTCACTCAAGTGTGCAGTACAGCCAGTCCTTCCTGAGGGACTCCAGCCTGAATCCTCTGATTGCTCTTCCCTGTGTCACAACACTCCTCTTTCATTACCTTTCAGTTGCAAGGTGGCAACATTTAATTATAGGTAACTTTTAAACAAATTATATGGTTTCAAAGGCAGTTTTTTAGATTTTATGCATCAGGTGAGTGTTGCAATGACAACAGTGCTTACTCATACACAATAAATCAGGGCTCTTCAACTCAGCCAGCAAAATCGAGTTTATTTGGAACTCTAGTTTGTCTTTTCTTATTGACACACTTAGCAGAAGATGAGCATCTCCCCTGCTGCACACGAAATCAGCATTTTACTGCAGCTGCCCCGTCTGAGTTCATGCAGTGTTGTCACAGGCAAAAGGCAAGTGAAGCCTGGAATCCCCACCAAAGGCACCATGAATCCCCTCACAGTGTGCCCTGGAGCTGTGATAAACTCTCAGGATTTGGGGCTCTGCAGCAGCTGCTCAGGCTCAGCTCCCAGGAAATCCCTGCGTGGGCTCCAGGGAAGGGTTTGATTCTTCCTCCTCAGCTAATAAAGGAAGGCAGCACATCAGCAGGAAATTAGAATCTATATCCAGGTCGAAATGCCTCTAAGACAAGCAAATAATCCTGGTTTAAGGTTTAGCAAGAGACACATTGTAATTGTAGAGCGACTTTAGCGGGTCTTTAATGATAGGAGGTAAGTGTGAGGTAAGTACAAAGAATCTTCAGGCAGCTAATTAATGTCATGAATCACTGCTAAAAATAGAAAACAAAGGTTTTCAGATCCTTTATCAGGAAAGTGTGGTTCTGTGAAAGTGTTTTATTTCTCATTACAATTGATTATATCCAATGAGAATGCAATCAGTTGTTCCATCTTATTTTCTTAGTGGGGAAATACGTTGATGAAAATGTTGTGATAAACTGTTTACTTTAAAGATACTCATACATAATTCTTTAACGGAAGGTTCTAGTCATAAAGAAATTTGGAGGAATAAAAACCCGAGTCAGGAGTTCTCGGCAGGCAGCAATTATTAAACAGAAATTGTCAGCAGACAATGACTTGTCTATTGGCAAATTAAGGCAATGACTCCCATGCATCTCCCCTAAATAACATCAGTTTGAAAAGTTCCAATTTTGGGGGTTTTTGATGTTAATCTCCAGGCAGTCTGGAGTGCCCCGTGCCCTTTTTGTATAGGGCCTGACAAAATGCAGCATCAGCTGGTGGTCCTCAGCAGGGGGAGCATTAAGAACAGAGATGTCTCCCATACTTTATTACACTTTTAGAGATCCTTTTGGATCACTTTGTTTTGTTGGTTCTTCAAATACTCGTCAAGTCAGGAGATGTCATATTTCTATTGAAGTAACATTCAAACAGTATAAAGAAAACTATTTTCTCTAGGAAGCAGGAAGTTTTGACAAAAACTTCTTAAGCATGTTTAAAAATCCTTGGACACACAGACACACAGTGTTATATGGCATTTGACCACAGAAATTAATGAATTGTTTCTATAATAATGATAATAATCATATAATAATTTCTATGATAAATTAATTGCTTCATACGGCTGAGATTTTTACAGTGCAACAATAGGTCCCAGACAAAGAGTAGTTGTCAAGTTATGATTAAATATAATTCACTTGCATTATTCAATGAATAATTTGTATTTCTTTTTTAATAATAATTATTATTATAAATTCCTGTTATTAGGAATATTATTAGCGCTTTTTTACTTTCCTTGTCTACTTGTTTTTGTCCTGAGCATTCATTTTTCCCTCTATAAATGAAAAATAAATTTCCCCATTACTTGATAGAAAGGTAGTGTGTGAAAAAGGACTCCATTTACTGGTTGTCTGGTCTTGGTTAGTTATGTCTTAAAAGTTGGACTCTAATTTTAGCTAGTAGCTGCTTGTAACTGAATAAGGGCTTATCTAGAAGACTCTGTTTATCCATTTGCAAAACTGATAAGAAATACCTACTGTGTAACACTTGTGAAACTTAATCCTGTTGGGTAACATCCTCAAAGCTGTGTTAAAAGGTGGAAATTCAAATTCTCTTTCTTTCTTACTTTTCTGGATCAAAGTTGCTTTGCATAGCGCTTTAACTTTTCTGAACTCATACCCATTTTTCTACTTCTGTGAACATGCAGGGAGGATTGAGGAGAGTCCTAGATTGTTGTTTAATTATTTAAGTCTTTCATCAGTGTTTATTTCTCATTATCTTTATTTGGCAAGACTGCCTTTGCCTAGTGACCAGGATGCCAGACAGACAAATATCATGAAGTGACACTAATCAATCCTGATCTCATCTTTCCACAACTCTGATTTTACAGGTAGCAAACGCATATAGCTTTGTTCAGTCCATTCCCAGTTCTCTGTGAAGGACTAGAGATGGGGCTCAGTGAATATTAATCTTGCACTATTGTATGTTGAGCTGACTTTGAAAGATGCTTTTAAACATGCATGGCTGATGTAGTTGAAATTTGAAGTTCAATATATTATTTTTACTGCAACTTTCTTTAATTCTGCAGAGATCTCAGACTAATGAGTCATGTAATAGATGACCAAGTACTTAAGCAGAATGTGAAATGATACAAGGTGGGGACATAAAATAAGATCTGTGACAAGCTGAACACATTTATTACACGAGAAGATATTGAAAATTAAGAAGTAACTACACAAGATATTAATCACTGACAGAATTCCAATCACTTGAACTTTACCAAGTAACAGATTTTAATTTTGGGGTGGGGAACTCTGTTTGGTGGGTTTGGAGATTATTTTTTTTTTAATAAAAATTATTTATGGCACACCTAGTTGCCAGCACTGTCTTTTAAACAATATGATTAGTATTTAAGATAAGGTGCTTGAAGATCATGTTCTGATTTTAACTAGATCAGCCACTGAGTATTGGAGCAGTAAGAAGCACTAAAATGAATGAAAATACTTGTGACTTGTACTTAGCCCTGCAAAGCCAGTGCCTGGATCAACACCATTAAACACTTACCTACCCTGCCCTGCTGGAATCTGGGGGCTTTAGAACTGTAAAGAGCTTTGACTTTGCAGGTGGAATTGACAGAGGCAGCGAGAGCTTGAGACGATCAAGTTACCAGACTTTGCTGAGCTGCAGCGTCTCCCTGGCAGCAGGGAAAGAAAAGAGTCCAATTAACATCCAATTTCCATTAGCTGGTGTCCATGAGCAGCATTCTCACAGGACAGCTCTGCTGGAAATGCAAGCTGAGTAACCCCTGTAGAGCAGTAGGTGACTCCAGTGATGCCACCCTAAACATCAGGATTTACACCTTTGGGAAGACTAAATCTAAAGACGCAAACATTGAAGGTCCTGCAGTGTCTGCTTTTTGACTGCTGGGTCCAGAGCAGCATCCAGAGCGGGATGCACACTTTGTCTGCACCCTGTCAGTGCCTGGGGAAATCTGAGTGCACACTGGGCACAGAGTGCCTGGGTGCAGTGCACTGACCTCTGCACAGGCAGTGACCTCAGAGAAAGCTCCAGGGAAATGGAGAAGCTTGGAGTAAGTCCTAAACCCCATGCACAAAAATTCCTTCTCCACAGCTGTAGCAAAGAACTTTTTCACTCAGACCAATGGCCATGAGATAGAAACGCAAATGAAAGCATAATTTAAAAATTAGTTCTGCAGTGTCGTTTTATCTATTTTCCTTGCACTTACTTTCCTAAGGAGATATTAGTTTAAAAAATCATGGTTTTGAAGATGTGTTCATCCTAGTAGCTTGCATCCTGAAATAATCAGTCTTGTTGCTCCTCATCCTCAGCAATACATTCTAAAGTGAATAAAGCCAAAACAGTTGCTCAGACTAAACCTTTACCCTTGTTAAATGGCAGTACCCATTTGGGACTGCTCCTGTTCAGCTGGAAGATTCATTTTCCTTTCAGTAGGATCAACCCAATTCCTATTAAAGCCTTTTGTGACAACAGACACACTTGCCAAAAGTAATGATAAAAGCTATTTTTCCAGAAATCTTTGCTATTCTGTAAATTCCTAAGACCGTTTCTAACCTTTCCAAAGAATTCAAAAAGGAAAGTAGAATGGAGTAAGATTTTTCACTAGCAATATATAAAGTTAGAAATAGACAAGCCAGAGTAATTTGTAGCCTCAAGTCATTATCATACATATATCATAAAACCAGGAAAAAAAAAAAGTAATGCCATTTTTCACTCATTTAAATTTATTCCTTATTTTTCTCTTCAGTAGCCTTAGCTAGTACCTATGATTTCCAAAGCATGGGAAACTTGTAGAATACTGTAAACTTTCTGGATAGCAGACTTTTTCTAAATTTCATCCAGCATTCATCTGAATTCATAAATCATTCACTGTTCTATTCACCCATGTCAGCAAGATAACCCCACTGATCATGTCTCAGGCTGGAAGCTGAACATTTTCATTCCCAGGCAGGAGTTAAAAATGCTGTTTGCTCCAAGTCTACTGATGTGCCTCTAAAGAGACCCACACTCGAGTGCCAGGACTGAAGTCGTGCTCCAACTGACAAAGAACTCCTGAAAATTTTGCAGCTAGTGCTGAGACAATGAGGAGGTAAAGACGACAAAGATCACAAGGCAGGAGACTGCAAATCACTTGAATCATATTTTGAGTGGTGTATTATGGTAACCTATAAATAACTAATTGCATAAAATTGCTTTAGTTCCTAGATGGCAGCTTTAATTAAAAGGACTGAAGACATTTAGAAGTTTAGAAATGGATGGCATGTAATTTGCCCTTTTAGCACCATAAAATGGTAATTAACCAATTTGATTCACTTCTTCCCATTAAAAGTTTTATGAGAATCACAAGTTCCTTCTAAATACAGTTGTTCTTTAGCAGAAGGTGGCATTCTCTTTTATCCATCCTCACCAGTAGTTGTAGATGTTGTTTTAAAAATTCTTCAGAAGTTTAATTAGAAGTTTCCAATGTAGAATGCTCATTTGTAAGTTGTTAGGCATCAGTTGGGGATAGAATTTAGTTCATTAAAAAAAAGAAAAACAGAATCAGACTGAGAGCCTGATACAAACTACATCTCCTTCTCTCAAAAAAAAAAAAAAAAAAAAAAAAAAAAAAAAGACATTTCTTACTCATTCCTGGGGTGAGCACTGCTCCCACTTGCACTCAAGTGCAATTCATTACCCTCAGCATGTGCCTGTTTCCTCGCCCCGTTCCTTGGTGATTAAAGCACAATTGCTGTGCTGTGTGTGATTTGATTCTGCATTACACTGTACGTCAGAAAAAGATTAAAAATAAGCTCTTGGAGTACAGATTATGTGTAGCATCATTTAAGATGTGACAGGAGCATTAATGAATCCAGCTCTAATGAATAAATTGGGACAGTTCAGCCACAGATCTGTATTGTTTTCCAATGGATGCTTTATGTAGGGTATTTGTCAACAAGACTTCAATGCATAAGTAATTCTTTCAAGCAGGTAAAGTCATGTTGTTTCACTGGAGAGTCACAAGCTCTGGGAGCATTAGGTGATTGCTGAACATCTCTATACTCAGTGGTACTTGAAGAAATTGGCATCTTAGGAAGTTCCAGAAATTCAGTGCAAATACTGAAGACTTGGGCTAATTTATGCCTTTGCACTTGCACATGTCCTTCCCTTGCAGACAGGTTGCTTTCCTGCAGTGGCTGGAGAGCAACATGAACACTAGAAACATTAAAAGATCCTTGATTTTCTTATCTAGTCAGCGTTTGAAATCCATTCAACAACACAGCTGAGTAGCTTTATTTCATTGCAGCATCATTTTTGATTTTTATATAATGTGTGGTTTGCAGCCAACACAGCCATCTGTTCTCAGGGAAATTGCGCAAAACAGAAGATGCACTTGCCCTGGTGACAGATCCTGGCCTGTGCTGTGTGTGGTGTGGATCTGGTCCAGCTGAGAGGCAAAGCTCCTCTCTTGCCGTGCAGCACCTCCCTGTGCCAGGCAGGCTCAGGCACAGCCCGTGTGCTGCCCTGCCCACCCACATCAGCTTCTCCTTGCAGCTCCTGATCCACGCTGGAAAGCAAAGCAGATCCCATCTGATATCCCTGCAGGATGGAGTGCCAGTGAGACAGGGACAAGGGAACATCCCTTCCCCAACCAGAGCATACACATCACCCCAACACCAAAACAAACTTCTCAGACTCCCTCTTTACCTCAGCCCACTTTCAGCCTTTTGGCTTTGGGCTTCTCAGGAGCAGATGACAGCCAGGAGCTTGCCAGTCGTTCTGGAGTTTCCAAAGGCACAGTTACTTTCTAATTAAAGACTGAAGATCCTCTAAGGGAGCCAGGACCAAGCAGTCACAATTTATGAGCTTTCAGGCTGGCAGGGAGTCAGGCTCTGACACTGTCTGCTCCTCCCTTAGCCTTTTATAGCCTCCTGGTTTTCCCCAGCTGAGCCATCCAGCCCCCAGCAGATGATTTCAGTTCCCCAGGTGACATCTGTCCTGCAGAACCTTCAGCCATCTCGCACAATGAGGAGATGGAGCCCAGCCCTGTACCTTGGGCACTTCTGTCCTGGCTGGAGGAGGTGACAGGATGGTGAATACCCTCCTCTGAGGGCAGTTCACAGCCAGGTGGATGCATTGCACTGGCAATTGAAAGAATTAATTTCAACTCCAAACACTGTGCTGATAAACTAGGAGCTAGATGCTGCAGGGAGTGTTGCACACTAAAAGTAACTGCTGTGGCTTTGGGATTTTTAATGTGCTGATACCCTCAGACCTTTGTGATCACACCCTCAGACCTGTGCAGGGTGCCTGAGAACCACCTGTGGTGAGGGGACACCTCAGCAGAGTCCTGGGCAGTTTGTTCTGGGAGCCTGCCCCCAGGTGTTAAACACTGCAGGAGAAATCAGATTACCCTGGGTGTAATCTATGTGTGCAACTCCAACTCAATCTCCAGGCATTCCCAGCTGCCAGGTAAATATGTTTATGGCCTTGGGGAGGCCATTCCCCCTCTCCCCAGCCTATGGGAGATGCATGTTCTGCATCAGGAGTTCCTGGTCCTGCCTATACTCCCCACACCGCTCCATCTCTCTTTCCTCCAGCTGTAACTGCTCCTATAAATTAAACAAAAAACACTTGAATACAAGGGGTTGGAAGGTGAGGAAATTCAGTTTGAGATTGCTTTTCTACTTTGATGGCATGTAGAATTGCTGTGTGGGATCCTAAACTGGCCTGCAGACAAGTGTTTTGCAAACTTACAGTACATACAGCCTTCAGTTGTGCTAAATGCAGGGGACAAAAATCAAGAACTATATAAGCCACTGTCCAGACCATCTGTTCAAGTCCTCCGCCTATCATTTCTGTGTAGCAGAACATAAATTCATTATTAAAATAGCTTGGCTGTGCACAGCAGCTGCTATAACTGCAAAGTTATGCAACTTTAAATGGGAAATTATGAAGTAGTTTAAAGCAAGAAATCAAGTGGTTTTGGTACAAAGGATTTCACAAGTCTAACATGAATAGTAGTACTCTTCTGGTTACATTTTCAATATTTGAGGGAAATAAGATCTTACAGTTCAAATTGAATGCAGAAGGAGCTGCAGGGGAGCTGTTAGACTGGGGCAGAACAAGGTTGGGCATGAGCTCCAGACCAGGAGCTGTCCTGTGCAGAGCCCTGCCACTGGAATTCCATCCTTCCCCAGCTGCTGCAGGTCCAGCAGTGGGAGAACTGCCTCAGCTCCTGCTGGTGACCCCAGCTGTCATCAGCCTGACCATCATTTTGGGCAGCCCTGCCCTGAGCTCTGCCCTGAGGTCCACCCTGCAGCACCTACAGCTGCTCCTGCTGGGCACAGCCTGGTCTGCACCTCTGCTACCTACAGCCCCTGTCAGAACAGTCCTTTTGGCCCTCTGGGGATGTTTCTTCCTGTGCTCAGAGAGTACAGCAACTAAAAAATTGTCTCTGCATGAGAATGAAGCAAGTGAAATGAAAATGAAGCAAAATCAACTGTAAGGTAAGTTTTTAGAAAAGTTAGCGTTGCCCACTTTGTGATGGACGTGAAGTTATTGAAGAGCCTTGTTCTATGTGTGTAAAATTATATTAACAGCAAAGCCTCTGCTGTTTCGTTTTGTTTCATCCTCACATCTTCCCTCCTCTTTAAGTCAAAGTGAATCTGATAGATGAGTATGAATTTCCCATATGCAGTTTGTATAAGCGTCAAATAGTAATGGGTGGGGAAAAAAGCTCATACTTTTTTAAATCGTTTCAGAATCAGAAAATTTTCATAGTCTAAGAAGAGAGGAAACATTTTAAGCTCATGCTTTTCAATCAGATAATGCCAGTGCTAACACTCTTTTTACCCTTCCCCTTGATGCAGGTATCACTGTGGATAAGCACGGATTTATTTACTTTGTTGATGGTACAATGATACGGAAGATTGATGAGAATGGTGTGATCACAACAATCATAGGCTCCAACGGCCTCACATCAACCCAGCCACTGAGCTGTGACTCTGGGATGGACATCACTCAGGTAGACACCTGGTTTTTATGTGTTGTCACTTTGGAGCACATTGGAGAGACAGATCACTCACTTTGTTGTACCAGGATTGTGTATGGAATATGCTGGACGAGTCAGAGAATTCTGAATGGCACAGGATGGAGTGGTTCTTCCACTCACATGGTTAGTTTAAGGTGTATGAATGTAAAACCACACTTGATTTTTTTCTCCCAGGAGATGGCCTGTGAATGTATAGAGGGTCTTATGTAAAAAATACAAACACTGACAAACCTCTTTATTGAAATTTTTCACAAAATCGACACCTTTGAGGTATTACACACACACACTAAATCATAGACTTGAAATAAATACCCACAATGCACGTTCTGAAAAGCAACTGTATCAAATTTGCTCAATCATTTCTTCCAAAATTGTTGCTGATAACCAGAAAAGCCTATGAAATAATCACATCCCCTTGAAGTCAAGCATGTTAATCTGGTATTACATCAATGAAAATAGTGGGATGATATTTTCACTTAGAAACAAGTGTATATCCTTGCAAGACTGCTGAGTTTATTCCAGAATGGCATAAACATAAATGAAAATAGAATTTGGCCCATCTCCACTTAAATTAGTTTTTGGCTAAGTTACAAATGGCATTTAAATCAAGAGAATATGAGTTGCTCACAAATTGTGTATTTAGAGAGACTTATGAAATAGGTTAATACACTAATTTCTCAAAGCTAAATCTGTTCTGACAGTAAAATCAACAACATGCCCAAAATCAGTATTTCTTAATTTACTGAAGTACAAAAATGTATTCTTGGAGTAAATATGTAGAGTAACTGCCCATTGCAAACACCACCATTAATGACGAGCTTTGGCTTTAAGGCATTCCCTTTAATAAAGGAGTTGATTATAATGGGTTTAATCATTTGTTCGAATATCAGTTTTTGTGGTATTGTTCTTGGTAATGATTATGTGTTTGTTATTTACCACCTTCTCATTCTTAAAGCATAATATTCTATATTCATAACCAGGGGAGGAAGGGACAGATGGGGCTGAAAAGATTTTATGTCATGGCAAGTAAATGACCAGGCTCTGAGTAACGACTTTGATCTCATACTTCACTGGGGGGGGTTTAATCTGAATTTAGAAGGAAAGGAATGCTCAGTTGAAGTGTTTATAAGGTACCCCAGCATTGTCAGTACTGTTTCAGCCTGTTCAGAACTGGGATGACTTTTCTTCTCTGCACAGATCATTTCAGTGTTCTTCAATTAGTTAATAGAGAGAGGAGATCTAAAGAAAATGGCTCTGCAGAGCTGTGCATGTGGATGTGCTCAACACTCCCTGTGGATGCCAGGACTCAGCAGACACCTACAGGGTCATGAGCCACAACAGGAGTGCCAAGGGAAAGGACTTGGCTGGAGAGAGAGAGAAAAGAGATGGGATCATCATTGTGTTTCAGTGCCAGGAGGCTTTGGGCTGGATCCTTGTCCAGACCAGAGGCCTCTCTAGGTTGCATTTTATCTCATATGTGCACCCCCTCCTCATGTTTGCACATCCCTAGGGTACACTGACGTTTTTAGCTTGGTTATTGACAGCAGATGAGAGCTCATTGTCTGTCTGTCTGTGTCAGTATTTTCCTCCTCACAGTAAATTAAAACCTTTCAAATTTCAAACAAATTTGTAGAGAAACACCCACCTTCACAGCAATTAAATTCGTGCATGTTCCATAAAAATATTAATCCAGTTGGAGGACAGAAACCTAAAGTGCCCTTTCAAAAGGAAATATTGCAGTATAAACTTTTTTTTTATTAAACTCCAGAGATTCCACTCAGGATGTAATAAATGCCCCATTCAGAGGAGAACTTCATTTTACACTCAGATCTTATTAAACTCCCCAGTCAGTCAGCCATGCGACAGGAGTCCTTAGGAAACCAGACTTCATCACATCCAGTGTTCTTGGAAGTTATATTGACGTTGTGGGAGTTTTTGTGTGAAAGTAAAAACACTACAGCTCATCTTGAGTGATAAGCTTTGCTGTTCTACCTCCATTGCTACAGTGGAAGCTGAGCAGAGAATTAGCAGATATTTCTGCCATCTTGCAATTTCATCCTGTGTCTTTCCTCCTGTGAGAAATATGTGGGCTGAATTTCCACTGCTCCAAACCACAAGTCATTTATATCTGTGTGAGTGGCTGCAGGTATTATTTGGGGGCTGTTTAAACCAATCTCTGGCACAGTGACTGCAAATACAGAGACCAAACATTTGCAAGTCAACAGAAAATGGATCCCAAGAGCTTTTTCTTCGCCTGTAACCGTGGCCTTGTTCTCGCTCTTGTGTCAGTCCCACCAGGCATGAGTGTGTGCCAGAGCAATTGCTGCAGCCTGATTGATGGTGTTAGTAACTGTCACTGCTGTGTTCCAGAATGAAAGGTCTGCTTTGAAGACTTTTTCTTGACATTTGCACTTCATCAGCCTTTGTTCAGCAGTTCTCCATGTGAGGGAACCCATCTATATTGTGTTGCCTCACATAAACTTGAGTGACACTGCAAAACGTTCTTCTCCCGGATAGAGATGTGACAGGGTTACTTACGTAGGCAGTTTGCCTGTACAGGTCAAATTAAAAGGCAGATTATTTCTAGGGCAGGGTTTAAAGGCAACCTAGGCATGGCAGGGATGTTGTGTCCTGCTTTGAGTGATGGGGAAGAGGAGAGAGGGTCATAAGTAATGAATGCTGTTGAATTAGTGAAGTGAGAGACACTGCTGGGAAGCAGGAGTGAAGAGGAGCAGAATTGCTGGAAAATGTATTCCACACGTCAGAAATGCAAACGCTGACATTGCTCCTGCAGTCACGAGGGCTGCAGGCGCTCCCCAGCAGCAGCTGCACAGGCACAATATGCTTCAGTGGCATTGTGGAAGCCTTTTGAGCTGAACAAAAAGCTCCCAGGACATGGTGACCTCGCCTGAAAGCATCAATGAGGGTCTGCTCATCAGAGCAAGCACAGCCTGAGCAGAACTTTCACTGGGTGTGTTTGGAGGAAGGAAAGAAAAATGTGAAAGACAAAAATATGATCTGATGACCAGGTGAGAACAGGGGGAGCGAGCTGTCAGCACAAAACCAAACTGATTCTAGGCTGAAGTGCCTCTAAGCCAGGCTGAGAGTAGAATATTGCAGAGCAACTGCAAGATTACGTGGGGCTGATAAATTAATTAGTATTGTAGGTCAGAACACACGATGTTCTTCAGGTGTTTCTCTATGTACCCGACATTATAAACTGCATTCTTGTAAAAGCAGAAAGAAGAAAAGGCATCTTTTAACACTAGATACACAATATTCTAATTGTGCCATCAGAAAGGGACAACTTTGTTTTCACTGTAGCAGAGTATTGCAGAACTGCTGCTGCTCTTCCTTTCCTTTTAGTCTTCTACCTGTGTCTTTTGATACATTCTTCTAGCTGTGAGCAATTAATGCAGCATAAATATTCCAATTGCTGAAAAAGAGCACACAAAGCTGAGATAATAGTTTATAGAGCCTTTTATTTTATTTGTGGTCTTCCCTTATGGAGGACTTTCAGAGCTTTTTTTTCTTTTTAGAAAAGACCTTTATTATTTTTTCTGGGTCTTGCTGGATGAAGGAGCTCACAAAAGCTTTTATATTTTTTCCAAAATGAAGTAATCTTGTTCTCTGGTTCTTTTTACTCTGCTGCTTAATTTCATGTTCTTTCTTCTCTAGCTTTGGTGGAGTACCAGAAAAGATAACTAGAGTGGAAGTCATGGCCCCAGCAAAGTCAGCAACTGTTTTTGCCACTGACTTCAGTGCAACCAGGACTTGGCCAGGCTTAATTGAAAGGGTAGTGAGAGACAAGTGTGTAAGGAGCAACTGCATCTCACAAGAGAGTTTGTGCTTCTGAGAAATAGCCCAGAACAGGTCTTCACTGAGGCATTTTCAAACCTGTTCTGAAATGAGGTGTCCCTCCAGTTTATTAAGTGCTACTCTTTGGAAACCAGAAGTCTGTACAGAATCATTCCAGCCACAGTAGCATATGCAGGAACAAGCAGTCACTGGCATCCACATTTCAGAGCAAAACCAGGCTGAAAGCCTTTTTAAAAAGGATCTTCAGGTATAAGGGCAAATAATCTTTTCCCAGGGTGCAGGACCAGCTGAGTAGCCTCTCTTCAACAGGAGCTGAGAGAAAAGATGTTCATAGGATTAGGACCTCAGTGAAAAAAAGTCTGAGAGCTCATAAATCAGACTCGTAGGTGTATAATGTGATTTTTTGAATATTAAACAGAAAGCAGGCTGGTTTCATCAGAACTATTTTATATTCCAATCAAATTCTTCTATCACTGAATTTGAAATATTAGTCACAGACACCAGATAGCATCCAATGAAGTCACACTGCAATTTCTCCCTTAAAACCCAAATATTCTGTTTGTATTGGGCACCTGCAAAACAGCAATTTATTTCAATTATCTGCCATAAATAATCCATTATGACTGAGTGAAGGACTGTGTACATTTTAATGAACTCTTCCAGTGATTGCATCCTTTCCTTTGATTGTTGAGGCAGTGTCAGACACTTGATGGGCAAGTGAAGGAGAACCATGCTCATGACTACCCTCTTACCTCCTGCTGCACAGAGACAGGTTTGAATTCTTCTTTCAAAACTTTATTTCTAATAAGCAACTGCAAGAAGGAAAAATCTTCTGTGAGAATTGGATGGCAAATTGAATTGCAGATGTTCAGACAGGGATGGGTTGTGCCCATTTGCAGTGTGCCACACAAAGGATGTGCTTAAAGCTGTGCATGGTGGGGTCAGGTCACAGAGAGCTGGAAACAAGGAGAGAGAACACTGCTTCATGCAGTGTGTTACTCTGACAATAACACATTTCCAAACAAATTAGTTGAAAATGTCTGAAGGATGTTCAGCTTGCACAAACTGGGCCTCATCTCCTGATGATAGCTTCCTTTGGGATGAGTGTGGCATGCAAAATGATACAGTGCCTTGGAGAATAGATTTACAAAGTTTAGCAATGTAGGTCACATTGCAGGAAATCATAAATGTCTGAACATCACTCAGTAGCCATTCAATCAACTGCCAAAAGCAAATGGGAAACTTAACAGCATGTAGTTGTCTCCAGTGGGAACCAGAGAAAGGCATGAGATGGTGTCAAACCCTTTAGGTCCTCCATCCATAGGCTTTTCTTTATTTAATTCCTTTTTAATTGCCACTTCAGAATTAAAATTCTTTGTCCATATCAGCAGTGGCAATAAAACCAATGTGATTTTTGCTGTTGCTACCATGAGCTGTAAGTCTGTTGGGTGGCTGATGAAAGGTGTGCCAAAAATGCAGGGAATCAGAAGAGTTCAGATGGTTGATTCTTGTATAAGTAGTCTAGTCCTAAGGAACTAATTTCATTGTGAAATTATTTTTGTAAGCTTTCAACCAGCCAGAAGGATTTATGTTATTTACTTGTTTGTTTGTTTGTTTGTTTGAAAGAATATGGAAGAGATTTTTAAAGGACGTTTCTAGACCTGGTACTTGCTAGGGATTCCTTTAACTCTCGGGGTCTAGAAGCTGCAAGAGATTGTAGGAATTTGCCCTGGAGGATGCCCTGCCACAAGCATGAGTTGCAGTTTAGTTATTTTTCCCATCCTGTTTTCTTTCCCTTGCAGAAGTTGTATTTGCAAGTTTAACTCTTACGGGAACGCTTCAACCACAAAAACGAATTTGTATTTTCTTGTGAAAGCTGTGGAGTTGGTATTTCTTCTGATCCTTGTGGAGATGTTTCACAGCCCTGATCTGGCTGAGGAGCAGTGTTGGCTCCCACATCTCAGCTGGAAACCTCCTCATCCCTCCCTTCCCCCAGTGCCACTTTCTGCCCATCCCTGGGGCTAAAGCAGCTCTGCCCTGAGGAGCAGAGCTGTTGTGAGAAGTCAAGACCCTACAGAGGCAGGCAGTTCCCTGGGCACAAATCTGCAGGAAGTTTTCATTTCAAAAATTTAAATTTTCATTTTGAGTTTGACTCAGAACCCAGGGAAGAGTCTACTAAGTATTTGGGTGATATATTCAAAGATGCTGGTGTTGCTGAAAGGCAGGGGGGGCTGCCTTTTCCAGTTTTGGAAATTTCATTTTCTGGATCCTTTCATCCTTTCAGTTTTTAGGCCAGATGCTTTTATAAGACACAGTAACATGCTAGCTCCAGCCCCTCACTGTTCCCCAGCAGCTCTTAATTACTGTCTCAATTAAAGCTTTTCCAGATACTTTTTTCACCTTATCTGCATTGGCAGCACGCTGGCTTTCTGTATCCAGAATTTCTGAGCCCAGAACAGAGAGATGAAGCCAAAACTCAGGATTTATGCAACCCCACTTTTGTGCCATCTTGTCTGACAAGCCTCAGGACCTGGAGCTGGGAGTTACAAAGTGAGGCAGAATGGAGCCAGTGCTGTTAATAGCTGGATTCCCACCTGGCCCCAGTCCCTCCTTTTGGCTGTGCAGATTACCTGCAGCAGCATGTTTGGAGGACATCTATTCCCACTCCAGCACTGCAGACATGTTTGGGTTAGATTCCAATTCATGGTCTATTTTGGGATATTTTAACTGGAGAGTCTAAGATGCCTCCTCTCAGAGGTACCAGTCTGTTCTAAATACTTTATAAATTCCTTCTGGGCATTTAACAAAGTCTTTCTTTCACAGCCTGTGTAAACCATGGGCACCATGTTTAAACAGCCTTAAATGGCTCAGCAATCTGAGTCCCATTGATTTTCATAGCCAGTGTGCTTGTGTGATGCTGGATAATATTCCCTCTATTGTTAAATAAAGATGATTTGAAACCGTCCCCATAGAAATCAACTTTTCCTATCGATTTATGAGACCCCAGATATGGTCCTTGAAGTTGTGAAGCAGTAAAAAATAACACGAAATTATGAAGCAAGAGGAGAGCTGGGAAATGAGAGCACAGCAAGTCCCATGGCGAGTGCAGCAAAGACAAGCAATGAAAACTGTTGAAATGGTGTCTTTCCTTTCCTGCTGCTCCTGCAGCAGTTCCCTCATCAGCTGGAAATAATTGACAGCAAAAGCAGGTTGGCAGGGAGGCTCTCTGAGCCAAGATCCTGGAGAAGTGATGGCCTCAAGACCTCGGAGCTGCATCTGCGAATGTGCCACAGCTGCTTTCCCAGCCCAGGGTAGAAAACAGCAGCCATCAGGCTGTAGGACTCATTTATTTGGGTTTTTCACTGGGGGCCAGCAAGTGCAGAGAGTAACATTTGTGAAGTTTAGGGCAGGGACTGCTACAGCTGAACTGTAAAATTCTGGATTTTATACTATGCAGCATCAGAAGCAGGAGACACAAAGGCTCCTCCAGCGTGGGCTGAGGCTGTAATCCCACCCCAGGGAAGGGTTCCCAGTGTCAAACCTGAATTGTGTCACTGTGTGCCATTAGGAAAGGAGGAAAGCTGATGAGGGCAGCTGACAGTGTCAGTGTCAACAAAAGGAAGAGCCCAGAGCGAGAGCAGACTGACAGAAAATGATGAAAAAATACCCATGATTGTTAACGGGAAAAAAACAGAGAGAAATGTATGTAGTGAGACATCCTGTGAAGAGTTCAGGGAAGCAGAACCAGTCTTCTTCAGCCTTGTAAACGACCAGCTCACTCCTGCTGGCCTGTGTGAGCCCTTCCTTGGAGCCACTCCTCTCCCAGGAGGAAGGAGAAAGAAGGGTGTAGGCAGGAAGAGAAAAAAGGATGTTGTGGTGAGTAAAAACATCTGTTGGAAACAGCATCTGAAGTGAGTATAAATAGGACCCATGGGAATGGCCTGGAGCTGTGTCAGGGGAGGTTTAGGTTGGATATTGGGAAAAGGCACTTCACCCAGAGAGTGGTCAGAGTACAGAGAAGGGTTTGTAGCACCAAGCCTACCAGAGTCCAAGGAGCATTTGGATATTGTCCTCAGGTGTGATTTCTGGGGCTGTGCTGGGAAAGGTCAGGAGTTGGACTCGATGCATGCGGGTTCTTCCCTCTCAGGATATTCTGTGACTCGTAAGATAAATAAAAGATTTTTTAAAGGAAGTTAGCAGCAAAAGAGAAATGCAGAAGAGGCCATGAGCAGGTCTGCATGTGCATATCCTAAACGTGAAGAAAGGCAGAGGTAGCAGAAACAGAAGTGCTTGGGGCTGAGTAGCACAGATAGGAAGTAATCCATCAGTCAGGACTATCAGAGAAATTTTGGCATAAATTACATGCTACTACATGAAATTGAATCAAAATAAACAAGCAATGCATGGCAAGAAATCAAAGCAATGGTGAAGCTTTTCTGGGGATTTGTGCAGCTTCTTTTAATCCATGATGAATGAAACTTATCCCAGTGAAATTTACCCCCACAACCAAACAGTTAAGCTCTTGAAACTGGCACTTGCAGATGAGGATAATTTTTTCCCTCTTTACTTGTCTTACTTTGATTTGAAGGGCATAAATTGTTTGATCTGATTTGTTTAGAACAGTACCAAAAATGGCTCAGCCATCAAATGTCATGCAAAATGTGCAGAAAGTTTTATCCATATGTTCAAGACCGAAAGTGAAGCAGTGTTCTTCCCAAACGTCAGAAACTCATGGTTGTGTGTGCATCTTCAGGCAGGTCTGGTTCAGTGTCTGTGGACTCTCCTAGCCGTGCCAGTGGGCAAAACCTCACACTTTTCATTTAGTTTTCAGGCTTTGCTGTGGGAAAATGGAATGGGATTGTGTGGCAAGGCTTGCATTGGCTGTGGGATGGCCTCTGTGAGAAGGACCAGTGAGTCCAAGGGCAGCTGGCCCCAGTGCTGGGTCCATTAGCAGCAGTGTAACACCTCTGGGATAATGTGTCTGAGAAGGAGGAAAAAGTGAGAATATGTTAGAGGAACAGCTCTGCTAACAGCCAGGTCAGTGAAGAAGGAGGGGAGATGCTGGAGCAGAAATTCCTTTGCAGCCTGTGGTGAGATCTGCTGGTGAAAATCCATTTAAACTGAAGCCACCTTAGTGCACTTTGTGTTTTCCAGTACACTGGACATGAAAAAATGTATTAGAAAGCCAGAGCAGTGGGTGTTAATTTTGCACCTCTCAAAGCAGAGATGGATTGTTAGCTATAGCTGGAGTCTTTATGTTGACAGTTAAATGCTGAATTCCAAAAGAACCTGACATGTTAATACTTACATACAAAAAGTCTCATTGCTCAGGGGTTCACTTTTTTTGTCAGTGATTTCCATTGCATATACTCAATCTCCTGTGAACCAAACCAGAACTGTCACCTGAAAATTTCAGTCTGTGAAGAGTAAACAAACCCTGGCTGGTTGTTTATAATGGGATAATCGGCAATGCCATTTCTGGTCACTGCTCAAAAATAATAAAAAAAAAAAATTAAAAAAAATTTTTTTTAAAAAAAAAGCCCCATTGAATATAAGAAAAAAGGCTTGGAATTGGCCCAATTTTGAGTTAACAAAAACAGATATATATGGAAAACTACTTTTTTTGCATGGACTTGTGAAGTGCTGCTTCAAATTTAAAGGTATATTAATTGATTTAATATTCTAACTCTGACTGAGGTTTTGTCTGGAAAAGCTTTGCAGTAGGCACAGTGGTATCAGATGGAATTGGAGGTGCTTCTCTGTAATGTGTTTATTGCCTTTGAATGAAGCACAACTGATGGTTTGGTCACAGGAGCTGCCAGAGGGCAGCTTGCTTTAACGAGAAGTAAACAACCAGTGACTTTTCAAGGTAACAGTGAACCTGAGGGTGCACTTACACTGCAGCTTAAGCTGATTTAGGTGATTAGTTATTTTCCAGCAAACTATCCTGAACCTGCTCGCTGTAGGAACACAAACTGACCTTGTTGCTCTGGGAGAAGGGATGGAGTGGGACAGCAGCAGCCCCATCTTACACCAGTTTAAGAGTTTAAGATGTCAGAAAGACCAATCCTGACAAGAACAGTGCAGATTTTTTCTAAATCTGTGAAATTCTCATTCAGATTAGGAATGCTTAGCAATTTGTGTTAATGTGCATGTTTGATTTTAATTGGGCCATTTCAGCTTTTTTCACCCTCCAATTTCAGCAGCATAAGCTTGCAGTGTGCAGCAGCTGGTTTTTCTGCTGCAATCTCCAGACAGGTGTGTGCTACCTTTAATATTTCAGATGAGATGTAACCACAGATACATCCATGACTGCTTTAAATGGCAGAAGGGGAGCTGTAGGAATAACCTTCAGTTGGCTTTGCCAGAGCAGAGAGCTGGGCAGCAGTTCTGGTGTAGGAACAAAAATTGTTTGGATATTTCCAACTAAAATTTTGTTTATTTTTTGCCTCAGTGCAGCTAGTTTTACAGATAGGAGCAGTATGAAAGCAAATATGCTTGCAGTTAACAGCTGTTAAGCTTTAGGCACATTGCTTCAAGTGAAATGTGCAGCTGTGTAGGAGTTTCTTCTATCTCAGTAAACCAAAACAGCCTCAAATAAAGGAGAGAAAAAGTTGCTTAAGCCTAAACCGGTCCCTGTTTATCTGCAGGACACCAGACATACCTTCACAGTGGGAGGAATTCACATTATTTGCTGGGCAACGGCAGTGTAGCTGGTCCACAAAAGAAAACCAGCTATCAAAACATGGCAGGTGCTAGGCAAGGTCATTATGGTAAAATGGATGGCTTTGTCCCAGATTTTAAATTGTGAATAATCTAGTTACAGTTAATCAAAGATTATTTTTACAACAATGCCATCTGTGGAGGCCCTTAAAGTTGAAGGTGTCTATTTTCCTTGAAACTAATCCATCTACTTGGGTAGAAAAAGCAATTATTCTGCATTAAAAGGTGCATTGCTAATGTGTTTTTTTCCAAGCTTCCTGGAGAAAGCCATGCAGAGATTTTGCTATTAGGTGAAGAGCTTTATTTGGTGTCCCAGTGGTCTCTCAGCTGAAGCAGGAGCTGACAATGGTGTGCCAGCAGCCTCAGAGCAGAGGGTGGAGCCCAGGCAGTCACACTGCACAGGAATTAGCACTGGCATGGGAGGAATCTGTTTCCAACTGCTTCACCACATTTAGATCATTTGGAAGGGCCTGACCACCTGGTTCAGGAGGAATCTTGAGCCCAACAGCATCAGTTTAAATGCCAGTTCTGATGGTGTCTGGTCCAAAGGACCGGACACAGGGAGGAGCTGGTTTGCTCCTGAACCCTGGAAATTGTGTGGTGAGCACACAGGGGGAGACACAGCAACCACAGCGCCCTCACTTTATTAAACATCAGTTACCAAACAGCAGTGCACCTCTGGAAATGAGATAATTCAGGAAATGCTGGAGAAAGGGAGAGGCTTGGATCCCAGCCTCGCTGCCCAGCTGACCCCAGGCAGGCAGGTGGCTGGTGATGGCCACACTCTGTACCATACGGTATTGCTCAGTGCTGAGCAGTGTGGCAGCATCATTCATTCTTTGTGCTTTTCATTAGCACAATGCAAAAGCAGCAAAACCAGCATCAAACTGGTAACTGAAATAGTAAAAGCTTCTGTGACATGTAAAGCATGTAAAACAGTTACAGGTTAGGTGGTAATTATTGTCTTCTGATGATTTATATTCTGAAATATTTAGACCAGAAAAATGCCACTCAGATAAAAGCAGCCACCTCTTCATGAAGGATAACATCGTGAGACAGACACAAACATGGCTCAGTTGTTTTCTCACCTTCCCAGAGACAACCTGGAGGCCAAATGCTCCACTGGCCATGAGCTGGGGAGAGGGAGCAGCCCTGCTGTGTTGTTGTTTCCCAGCTCAGCAATCCTTTCTCAGCAGAAGGAGTTGGAAGCTCTGGCCAGCAGTGCTGTCATCAGCAGCCTGTGTACTGGTTGCCTTTCAGGTTGACAGGCAGCCCCACTTTTAATTTGAATCATGTTTAATTCCTCCAGATCACAGTGCAAAAGGTGTCAGATGAGTGACGTCATTCTTCAGCTTTTTCCTCCAGCTTGGTTTGAAACTTCTTTGGTTGGCATTCTCACCTGCACAAAGGCAAAAAGCTCCCCTTAAGTATGACAAATTTACTTAATCCATGACTGAAATAATGAATTCACAAAGCAAAATCATTATAAATAATTAGGCTTGGCTACGTCATCCTCCAAAGTATGATATATTGGTGTATTATTTTGTTACAGAGTATTAAGCTTATATTTCTTGTGGCATATAAGCCTTGTTAACATTTCTTGCTTAGTAAATAAATAGTGAAAATGTGTCCTACTCTTCTAGTATGTCATTTTCCTTTTGTGCTAACAGGCAATTAAAGTGTTACGACATTGACAACCTCTCGCTGTTTTCCACTCTGCCAGCCTTGGCTGCAACCTTGAAACAATAACATTCAGACCTAGAAAATTTTCTGGCTGATGTTGCATGACGTGAAGTGTGTGGTTTTATTTGCATGACTGCATAGGTATAATAAAGTTCCCGCTTTAATGGACTCGTGCAAATACCTCTCAGAGGGTGCTAAATTACTTTTCAAATCAAATTTTGCTCCACACTGGAGTGGGACCTCAAAAGAGTGTGCTTGTTGAAATTTGTTCCAAACCTAATTAAAAGTACTGGAGAAGCAGTGCTGAGATGTCGCTGTTGTGTTACAGGGGGCTGAATGAGGGACACAGACCCTAAATCTTCTTAGAAGGCATATATCACAGTTTAGTAGAAATCACATCTTTTTATGGACTCTTCTGATACAACTAGACATGATTGGTCCTTTAATTAACACCCTTCACCATCATTGGTTAATTAAAACACCCCTTTGTAAACATCTCGCAAATCAACTCCAGATACGAGGATTATTTTTAAGTTCTTTTACTGAGCTTTCTCACAGCTCCCTAGGCCAGTGTATAGGAAAGTTATTTGACTTTCTCTCTCACAGGCCTTGTTGCTGTCTAATGCTTGAAAATTTCTCTCTGACCAAGCTGTCAGCATCCACACTGAGAGAATCTGCCAGGTGTTGCAATAGGACACAAAGTAAAGATGCTTGACTCCAGTCAGAAGGCAGTAGAAATCAGGAGGTTTATTTACAATTCATTCAGCCCTTTTATAACACGCTGTGCTAAAGGCACGTTATTGGTCCATAGGGCTGACACCTCTCCATTGGCTCAGGAACAGAAATAGCAAACAACACCTGTCGTTATGGGAAAGGAATATTGTTTACACAAGGTTGTTTTGGGAAAAAGAAAAGTGTTGAAAAGTTTCCCTTGGGAAGAGCTCAGCAATTCTCAGGCTCAAAAAATATCAGGTCCACAAGATGTCTTGATGATGTGATCAGAGATTAATAAAACTACCATACTGCCCTAATCATTCTTTATTTTCCTTTTTTTCCCCTGGGTGTTTTCTCCAGGTGCGGTTGGAGTGGCCAACAGACCTGACAGTGAATCCTCTGGACAATTCCCTGTACGTGCTGGACAACAACATCGTGCTGCAGATCTCGGAGCGCGGGCGCGTGCGCATTGTGGCGGGGCGGCCCATCCACTGCCAGGTGCCAGGCATGGACCATTTCCTGGTCAGCAAGGTGGCCACACACTCCACGCTGGAGTCGGCGCGGGCCATCGCCGTGTCCCACAGTGGCGTGCTCTACATCGCCGAGACCGACGAGAGGAAGATCAACCGCATCCAGCAGGTCACCACCAACGGGGAGATCTCCCTCATCGCCGGCGCGCCCTCGGACTGCGACTGCAAGATTGACCCCAACTGTGACTGCTTCTCAGGTGAGGGCATGGTTGTTGTTTCCTGGCTGGCGGCTGTTGAATTTATCTCTGATAAAGTGTCGCAATAGGACACGAAATAAAGATGTTTGACTGCAGTCAGACAGCAGTAGAAATCAGAAGCTTTATTTACAATTCATTCATCCCTTTTATAAAATGCTGCACTAAAAAAGCATATTATTGGCCCATAGGGCTGACACCTCTCCCATTGGCTCAGTAACAGAAATAGCGAACAACACCGGCCGTTATGGGAAAGGAATATTGCTTACACAAGGTTGTTTTGACAAAAAGAAAACTGTTGAAAAGTTTCCCTTAAGAAGAGGTAGCTCTTCTCAAGCTCAGAAACTATCGAATCCACAATGAAGCTGCAGGTCAGCAAAGCAACAAGGGGAAGGAGAGGTGGTGGAGTCACCATCCCTGGACGTGTTTAAAAAGAGACTGGATGTGGCACTCGGTGCCATGATCTAGTTGAGATGTGAGGGCTGGGTTGGACTCAATCTTGAAGGTCTCTTCCAACCTACACATTCTGTGATTCTGTGAGAGACAAGCAGTGATTCAGTTTCCTTGGAAAGCCCAAAACCTTATCAGCAGATCTTTGTGGATTTAATCTATTGACTTCTGAGATGTGAGTCTTCCATTGCCACTGGAGGAACTTCAGGATGCTCCAAGCTTTTTCTCTTTTGATACAGTGATTGCACCCTGTTCAGAATTACTTCCAGGTTGGTCTTGCTGTGTCAGCTGCACTTGCCCCTCTTGAAGATGGTACCAAGTTGTACCTAAATGCTCCTGGAACAGGCAGCCCTGCCCAGCAGGAAGAGTGCCAAGGGGTTTCATATCAAGTGCAAAACAGCAGCTCATGCCTTCTCATCACTCATGCCATGCTGCACCACCAGCCAAATAGTGCAAACATACACTGTGCAGAATTTCTTTTTCTTTTGTGTGTTTTAAACTGGAGCAGCCAGTGGCAGGCCTGGACATTGTCAGCAGCACAGCCACTGTCCCCTGCATGCACCAAAACAAAGTGTGGCTCTTTTACTTCATAAAAACATAGGGGACAGAGGGCAGCATTCCCATACAGAGGTGTGCAGTGTGCTGCCATCGGGACATCTCTGAGAACCGCCATGTTCAGCTCCATAATAACATCATCATCATTCTTAAGCCTCTCATTTCAAGTAAAAGGTTAATTACTGACAAGAAAACATTAAGTATGTCAAGAACACAGAGGAAAAAATGCAAATGGTCTTCCAGAGAAGGTGGGTTGCTGACCCAGCATTGTAATGATAATCAAAGCCTCCTACATTGCCAAGTGCTGCCAGCTTTAGTGGTGGCTGCAGGAGACCAGTGAGGAACAGAACCCTGGACAGGATTCCTAGTGAGGAAAACTACTCTCAGTGCTGAAAAATGAAAAAAACTGTGGCAAATATAATGATTGGTCCAGCCTGATTTGCTGAAAGGCAGGGTCAGCTTGGCAGAAAGATCCACTGATTTTTCTGTTTCCAAGGAAGTGTGGGGTGGGATCAGGCACTCCAGCAATTTTATGTCTCAGTTAGGAGAAGGGGAGCAATACACACAGTAATGTGGTTTTCCCTAAGAGTGAAGTCTAATATGCTTTCTTGCTAGTTACAGGAAATCCTGCTCATGTAAACTCATTTTGATAGACACATACAGCCCAGGATAATGCAAAAATCCCTTTGAAACCTTAAATGACACAAACCAAGTAAATTGTGAAAAGATATTGAAAGAGATTGTTTCTCAAGGCACTTTTTGGCTACTGTTCTGATTTTGTTTTCTTGTAGTGTTGAGTTTTTAATAAGTATAAACTAATCTGTCTTCCAGTGTCATTTTAGCTGAATTACTGGGTTTTATTTTCTTTTTGTTTACAACACAATTCTACTTTAACGACATGCCAACAGACAGTAAGTAGGGAATGAAACCTCAGGTATCATGGTCTTCTTTTTTTCCACAATTCTGCATTAAAGCTTTCCTGAACAGCAGAGTCTGGGACTCAGCAAAAATGCCATGAATCACATAATTTATATTCGTGTTTGTCTTCCCCGAGACTAATTTAGAATTGCACCAACCTTAGATAATAGGAATTTAATTAGTCGGAAGAGGATATTGTTTTATTGACCTGTAAATGATACTGAGGTGTTGCAATAGGACACAAAGATGCCTGACTCCAGTCAGAAGGCAGTAGAAATCAGGAGGTTTATTTACAATTCATTCAGCCCTTTTATAACACACTGTGCTAAAGGCACGTTATTGGTCCATAGGGCTGACACCTCTCCATTTTCTCAGTAACAGAAATAGCAAACAACACCTGTTGGTATGGGAAGGGAGTATTGTTTACACAAGGTTGTTTTGGGAAAAAGAAAACTGTTGAAAAGTTTCCCTTGGGAAGAGCTCAGCAATCCTCAGGCTCAGAAAATATCAGGTCCACACTGAGGAGAAGCAGTGCATCAGGCTCAGGGGATCAGCTGAAACGAGGACGTCAGAGATCACTAAAACTGCCATTTCTCCCCCAGGTGATGGTGGCTATGCCAAAGATGCCAAGCTGAAGGCCCCGTCCTCCCTGGCAGTGTCCCCTGACGACACACTGCTGGTGGCTGACCTGGGCAACGTGCGGATCCGCGCCGTGCGCCGCAACAGCGCACACCTGAGCGACAGCCACCTGTACGAGATCGCCTCCCCCGCCGACCAGGAGCTCTACCAGTTCACCATCAACGGCACCCACCTTCACACCCTCAACCTCATCACCCGGGACTACATCTACAACTTCTCCTACAGCGCCGACGGCGAGCTGGGCACCGTCAGCAGCAGCAGCGGCGGCGCGGTTCACATCCGCAGGGACACAGGCGGGCTGCCCCTCTGGGTGGTGGTGCCTGGGGGACAGGTCTACTGGCTCACCATCAGCAGCAATGGGGTCCTCAAAAGGGTCTATGCTCAGGGCTACAACCTGGCCCTGATGACGTACCCTGGCAACACAGGGCTTCTGGCAACCAAGAGTGATGAGAACGGATGGACGACCGTGTATGAGTAAGTCCAGACATTAAATACCTTTAATGGACTTGGGCAAATACCTCTCAGAGGGTGCTAAATTACTTTTCAAATCAAATTTTGCTCCACACTGGAGTGGGACCTCAAAAGAGTGTGCTTGTTGAAATTTGTTCCAAACCTAATTAAAAGTACTGGAGAAGCAGTGCTGAGATGTCGCTGTTGTGTTACAGGGGGCTGAATGAGGGACACAGACCCTAAATCTTCTTAGAAGGCATATATCACAGTTTAGAAATTAGAAATTAAAATTTAGAAATCACATCTTTTTATGGACTCTTCTGATACAACTGGACATGATTGGTCCTTTAATTAACACCCTTCACCATCATTGGTTAATTAAAAACTACCTGGAATTCGAAAAACGAACACTGAAACTTTCTTAGACAGCTTTAGTCATTTAAAAAGACACCCTGCTAGTAACACTGTGTGAGACAGGACAAGCAGTGCTGTTGCACAGGCACTGCCATTTCTTAGGTGCCTAAACCTGTCATATGTAAATGCTCTGTGCACAGTGCCTGTTAAGTACAGCAGAAATTGCCTGAAATTACGCTCCATTTGCACTTTCTTGTTGAGAATCTGTTTCTGTAAATGAAAATAGGAGTTGGGGGGTTTTTTTGTAACTTTAAGAGGTACAGGCAAGTTGTGGTATGAATCGGGAATTTGCAAAATTCCCGGGGAGGGCAGAAAGGGGAAAATTAGCATACTCATCAGAGAAGGGAGTGTTGCAAAGGAAATTGAGAATCTCAGTGGAATTCAAAGACAAGAGTGAGCTTGTCTCCATCAGCAGGGGAGGAAGATATATAATAATAGCAAAAGGATGTGTAATAGTAAAAGGCTGTATGTAAGGGGAGTAGGAAAGGCTTCATAAACAAGACATTGAGACAAGACAGTTAAAGATGGAGTCAGAACATCCCAGTCTGGTCCCAGAGAAGAACAACCCAAGAGGAAGTTCATTTTTGATTTATAAGGAGGTGTGTTGTATCAGGATTTCTCATTATTGGTAATTAATTGTCCTAATCCCTGTTTGAGGAAGCAACAAGTGCTGGATGGAAATCACATTCCTAGTTCAGAGTCCTTGAGGAGGATAATAATGCCTGTTTCCTGTGGAGCATAGGAGTTGATGGTCAAAAACTGAAATGAAAACCATCCAGGTGAGACTGGAACAAAAAGCACCTTGATAAGAAGCGAGTTACTGCCTGAGTCACCTGGAAAGGCAGTAGAGTCCCTGTCATTACAGGTTTTTAGAATTATAATTTCTTCAAATGAAAGTAGGATAAAAGCAGAGAAAATGCTGCCTAGTGTGTGGGGTTTTTTTCAGCAGGATGTTTCTTCATCCTCTTCTCTATTATTCTGCCAAGGACTAAATTAATAGGGTGGGCATATGAGCCATTAGAGAGGGCCTTTTTTACAATACATGGGAAAACAAAAGCAAAAAGGATCTTCCTGGTTCAGTTACCATTATCAAACATCTACTGATGGAAATTCAAACGCTCTTTGCAACAACACAAAGTTCACTGTTACCCTGGTGCTGCTCAAACACTGATCAGAGTCACCTTTTATAAACAGAACTAACTGTAAATGTATGTATGCTTCTTTTTAATAATTTCAGTGTTGAGAGTTGGCCATTTATATCCCCACTTGATGCTGGTGTCAGTCCAGGCCACGGACCAATGGCACTTTCAAAGGGCCTTTAGAGCAAGCTCCAAGTCATGTCTATTAAAATGCTGAACAGCAGGCCTTGTAGCAGGGCCTTGATTGTTAGAGCAGGGGAGAGCAGATTATTTTTAGTCTTGTACCTTTCAGTGCTGGCATTCTATCCCATCGACACTGAGCATAAACCTTCTCACACAACCATTTTTAAGGAACGGCTCAAATGTGGAAAAATCTTTTAAAGGACATTACCTGCTTGCAGGTGCCTCCCACTGTGTGTAGTGTAGATTTATTCATGAGGAAGTACCTGTGCCTTGGGAGGATTTGTATGATGTATGCGATTAACACAGAGAGATTTTGCTAAATTAAACAGCTTTAACTACAGGCTGGGTAACACTGTCCTCACCCAGGCTTTGAGTTGTCCAGGCTCTGCATGACCACACACTCTGCCAGCCTACATCAGTCAGGGAAAATTAACAGAATTGCAACTTCAGCATGACAAAAACAGCAACAAAATTAAATAATGTCAATTAAATAAAATCATGTCATTAGTATTTATGTTCAATCCAGTATCTTAAGTCATTTTCAGGATATATTAGAAATTCCTCAATGACTGGAACACAGAATGTCACCTGGTGCGCTGCAGTGAGAGGGGCAGTGGGCTGTCACCACCTTTGTGCCCAAAGTTGGGCTTTCAGGAGATGCTGCTCACCTGCTGCCAAGAATGGCTCATGGGCTGTGATGGCCATGTTTGTTTTTTATCCAGATACTCTTTTTCAGGGAGGTCACATTCTGCACTGACAGCCAATTTCAGTTTGAAAATTAGAATTTTTTGAAGGGTTTACTTATATATATGTGAATTGCTTATGAGCACTATGAGAATGTAGCATTGGAATTAAGAGCAACTTTCAAATTGCTTGAAATCATCTTCTGTGCTTAAGCCAGATTTGTGTTCACATCCAAAAGTTCAACCCATGGCACTGCCAAGCTGAAATAGGGATGAGATTGTTTAACAACACATATCGCACATACTTGGGAATATGAGCAAAGATAATGACCTGTTCAGAACATCTACCTCTATGTCAGATTCACTTGCAGAGGGAAATTATTAAGTGGTAGAAAACCACCTACAAAAGTACTTGTCATCCATCTACTCTAATCTGATAGAATTGAAGTGCTGAAAGAGCTCTTGCATACAATTATAGCTGATGTACAATTTTAAGTCATCTAGATTTCTTTTAATATTGTGTCATTAAAGCTGTAAAAGGGGAGGGGAAGCACTGGGCCTCTATTAAATCAAGGACAAGAAAACACCTGCAAGAAACGACTCTCTCTGAAAAAATTAATTAGACCGCTTTCCCTTCGAAATGATGTAACTCTTAACTGTGCTACACATAGAAATGCAAATGGATTGTGAAGCAATATCCCCATGTGTGCATTTCAAACACTGGTGAGCACTTCCTCATGTGAGTACTGAAATCAATGCAATTATTTGCATGATTAAATGGTCACTGACACGATTAACAGTGGCATAACTGAGCCCCAAATTAACATGAAGAAATATGTCATGATTTCACCCATATTAGTATGGGTAGGACATTGCAAGAGCTGAGCCCTAACGTGGTGCTATTCATCATGTGGAAGGTGACAAAACCTGGCCTCAGAGGGCTGAGTTTCTTGGAGCAATCTGGAAGGAAAAAAACAACCCTTTAGAAGATCATGCTGTGGAATCAATACTGAGACTTTCCTGTATGTCCTCCTTGGGGTCAGTGGGACCATCTGCAGGAGTGAGGAGGCACTGCTGTGTGCTGTGCTCCCATCAGGAACCAGCCCTTCCTGGCCAGCCAGCCAGGAGCTCTCCATCCCACTCTCAGCTGCACAGCTGAAAATGTAATTTTTTGTACCTCAGCAGCAGCACCATCAGCAGCAAAACTAGATCCTTAGTGAAGACGGATCCCTTGCCTTGAGCACAAGTACATTGCAATAAACCAGATGTATTTGCACCTTAAAAGTGCAGTTTTGGGGGATTTTCTGTGGTACAGTAGCAGATCCAAATAACCTACCAAGCTGTCATACCTGTTTGATCAAGCAGTAAATGAAATATAACTGCCTGGTGTGCGTGGAGTTTTCTAATAATGAGAAGTAGTGATCTGAGTCAGTTTTAATCTCTGCCTGTGGCACCCAATCCACGTGCACAGAACCAGCAGAAGGGGAGAATGTAAATAAGTCACACAATATATATAAGGGCAGTGAGAGGTGAAAAGGAGAGAGGTAATTTTGAATTTAACATTTGATTAATGTTAACTTACTTGTTAAAAAACCACAAGATGGTCACTGCTTCGTTCTCTAGTGTTTATTTGGAAAAGATCAGCTGCTCTGTTTTTCTTTCTTTATATTGGAGAGAAGACAAAAAAAATCCTGATTTTTTTTTTTTTGCCAATACTTCTTGTGACACATAGATTTTGTCTGACTAATTAGGGGCAAATAAAAATTCTAAAGAAATTATGCCAATAGCTTAAAGGGAAGGACAAAGCCATATCATGTGCTGATGTGAATTGGAAGGGCTTCATTGGCAGTGCAGTTCTGCCAGCTGATAGAGCAGTTTGGTCTGGGAGAGGAGACAGCTAATAAAACATGAAAACTTAATTATGCTTTCATACCTGCACAATAAGTTTCTGTTTTATGAACATGAGTTGGTTTTGCTCATGCAAATACTCTGCAATATCAGTGAGTTGTCTTAGGTGAATAAAAACATGTCAGCATCAATAAGATTTTTAAGATATGAGGCATTATTATGAAACAATATCAAGCACCAAGCAATGCTCTGTGCTGGTTTCCATGTGAACCATCAAATAGAAGAAATATGTCGGTAGAACTGAAAAGACCTGTTAGAATTGCTGCTCCAGAGCTCTGGAATTAATTATTGACTTTTTGGTAACATGGACTGATTGATAATCAAGTACCTTGAGCTACAAGAATTTCTTTAGCACTGATGAAGTTCAGGTGAACTGAAATGTGGTGCTCTGGATTCCAGGTGAGAAGTTCCTGCTGATTTAAGTGGACCCATGGGAAATGAAACACAAGAGCAAAACCCATGTAGGCAACTTATTTCCTGCAGATTTCTCTGTAATTTTATCACTGTGGTTACACTTTAGGTCCCTTTTTACCACTCACGTTCTGTGCTTTACACATCTGTGACAAAAGGCAGCTTTTAAGTGTTGCAGAGGGTAAGAACTGGTGTTATTTAATCTGATGAGTACAGAAATGTCATTTTTGGGGTGGGTTGGATGCCTGAGCACCGAGTGACCTCCAGTGGCCTTGTTCCTGCATGGCAGCCCACTGGGGAACCCAGTCAGCCCTGAGCAGCACAGAGTCTGTCCTCTCCCAGAGCCTGAGTGGTGTAGTTAGCATCTCACAGTATTCCCAGTTGCATTTGATGCAGCACCACTGAAAAAGACTCCAAGCAAGAATTCAGACTAGGTACTGAATGCATTTTGAGTGACTAAATGGACCGATTCTTACTTTTTTACTTACTGTAGTGACAATGCTTCCTACTTTTTTCACTATTTTTTTCAGCTTTTAGGAGTGCCTACAGGACAATAGTGGTGTGTTTTCATGGCTCTTTAACATCATTCTGCAGGTATGACTCTGATGGGCACCTGACCAATGCAACCTTCCCCACAGGGGAAGTCAGCAGCTTCCACAGTGACGTGGAAAAACTGACACGAGTGGAGCTGGATACTTCCAACAGGGAGAATGTGATCACAGCCACGAACTTCTCAGCTACCTCTACAATTTATACTTTAAAACAAGGTAATGGAAGCATTTCTGTTATTCTTCCCTAATTGTTGTCTTTAGACCCTAGATATTACTGTCAAAAAAAATAGGCATTAGAATTAGTTCCTTTGTTTTCTCCTTGCTTCAGCACACACAGCTACAATTCTCCTGGGCTGCAAGTTAGAAACAAGCCACAAGTGAATAATTCTTATAGAAGAATCCCATGGATAAAATCTAATTATTGAAGTCTCTGATGTCTCCAGGCTTTACATGCTGCTTTCTGCTTCAGTGTTTGGAGGACTTGCACTAAGCTGTAATACACTGAGCTTTGTTATTCTAAGAAGTACTTGCCAGGAGAATGACAGGTTCCACTGCCATTTTAGCACTGAAATGTCTTGTTTGGCCAGTGCTGTGTATTCTTTCTGGTAGTTCTGTGACCTGGTGACAGCAGTTGTAGGAAGGGGGAGAACACGGCCCACCTTTGCTAGTGGCTGCCTCGGGGATTAGATTTGGACTCAATCCCTGCAGACACCACAGTATTTTCCTGGTAATACCATTTATCTCAAAAAAAACCCCCATTTTCTGCCTAATGGAAGTGCCCCAGTCTCCTCCTCCAGATCCTGCAGATTTATCAGCAGATTCTAGGTTTACATGGTTTGATCGATCTGGGATCTTTTGTCCTTGTTGGGTTCCTTAATGGGGAAAAGGACAAGCTTTTTGTGACACACAGAAAAGGGACAGAATGGGAGACTGGCCGTCATCCTGGGTATCTGGAAAACAGCTCTCTTGTTTGACCTCAGATACTCTTGAGTTGTTCAAGCATTACATTTTCCTGTTGGGATCTGCAACGCGCTAAGGCCATCACAATGTCAGTGGTCAATACTCAGCTTATGGCTTTACATACTTTTAAGCTGAAAGCAAAAAATTCTTTATTGCTGCTGCAAGAAACCTTCACAATGGAAATCCTCAGGGCAAATGTAATAAAAAGCTGTTCAGACTTGGGAAGGCTGGAGGTTACAGCTTGCAGAGCTCCCACTGTAGTTGGTGTTCAGCTGTCTGTGACCTCCCTGGGTCACAAACTCAGCCCTGTTGTGCCTCACATTTGGGTTATAAAACTGGAGATGTGAACTTCTCTCTGATCCCTGGGTTTTTTTGTTTTCTGACAGATAACACTCAGAACGTCTACAGAGTGAGTCCAGATGGGTCCCTGAGAGTCACCTTTGCCAGCGGGATGGAAATCACACTCAACACAGAACCTCACATCCTGGCAGGGGTGGTCAGCCCCACCTTAGGGAAGTGCAATATCTCCCTGCCTGGAGAGCATAACTCAAATCTCATTGAATGGAGGCAAAGGAGGGAGCAGACCAAAGGCAACATCTCTACATTTGAGAGAAGGCTGAGGGTAAGGCTTCCTCTTGTGTTAAGTGCAGTGTTCCCTTTGAAAGTCATTGAACTAAAATCATGTTGAAATGTTATACTTTGTAAGAATGAAAATTTTGGATCAGTGGTGGGCCCCAGCCATGAATTTCAAAACCAAACTCCTCCAACACTCTCGGGGATGTTTGATCTCTGTTTGATTGATAGTAAGATTTGACCTCAAGACATAATTAATTCTTTTCTTCCTCTTCTTTTTCAACTAAGAACTTAATTATGGCTTTGGAGGAAGCTGTGAGCAAAGGGCAGTGCGTAGTTACTCTGCACAGCAGCAAGGTTGGAGTGACATTTTTCCTGTGTCAGATCTATCAACCCTCCTGTTCTGGGGGAGCCAAGGGGAGCCAGCAGCTGCCCAGGGCAGAGGCTCTTGCAGGGGCACACTTTGAGTGTCCTGGCCAGCTCCTTTGCTGTGACCCAGAGCCATGGAGAGCCTCCTTCCCTGTGCATCCAGACAGGCTGTGGGTTAATTCTGCCACATGCTCTCAAAGCCCCAGCTCTCTCTGGCTGGGCTCCACCATGGCTCCAACAAAGACTTGCTTTAACATGGCATCGTTGGTTTGTTTTTACCTGCGAGTACAATGACAGATGGTCAACATTCAGCAATTAATTACATAACACCATGGCTCAAAGAGATTGCTACTTTGCTAAATAGGTTTTTTATTATATCAGTTCTGGTTTTCACATGAATACCACTTAAAATGCCTGTACCAATAGTACAACTGGGAATTTTGGCCTTAAAAATACTGTGCTATTGACTACAACCTTTCTGGATAGGAATTATGTCTGAAAGTGCACTTGTTAGCTCTGAAAATATGGAGATGGTTATTAAAATCTCTGTGTTGTCAAAACCACCAAAATCAAAACCATCTCATTTTGCTTATGGGATACTATGGATTTTTTTGTAAGTGTACCATCTGTTTGCTTTTCAACTGCTCAATCAAAAATGGAAGGCTTGGAAGATCTGGCCAGGCTGGGCACTGTATGTAAAACAGCAGTTTGAAAAGGCATTGTTCAGATCTGACAGCCACAGTTACTTGTAGGATCTTGCAAGTGGGCAAAAGCTTCTTTTAGTTCTTCTTGCCCACCTTCTGCCTCCTTCCTCTCTGAATTAATGTGAGGCCTCATAGCCACGTCTGGGGACAGTGACAAACATGTTGAGATGGCAGGATCCAAACTCTGCCTTCCTTGGCTCATGTTGCCTCCTCAGTTGGAGGCTTTCTGTGTGACTTTGTGCTTCAATAACAGTATAGCACATTTTTCTACAAGAATATTACATGATAAGATCATAGACAGAAAGGTTGTAGTCAGTCATCTCTTTTGCTTACATTGCCAGGTACTAGTTGTTCGTCATAATTCTGTTTAATACAACTACTTAATCTTGCAGTTTCTTTTGCATTTTCACTTTTTTCCATGGGATCTTTCACACTGCCTGGCAAAAAAAAAAAAAAAAAATTCACAAATTGGTCAGGATGAAATGGATTCTGGCTGGAGGCATAGGATGGTTATGGAAATACTGCAATAGTGAAAGTATGCAGAGGTCAGCTGAGGGACCTACCACTGGAATAGGCTGTTGGTGGAGAAAACGACTCATGTATTCCTTTTCCTCCTTGTTCACCTTCATCCAGAGAGAGCATGGAAGGTGAAACACAAGTGTAAGAATAATTTTGGTATGCTGGTGTCTTTTACTCTTTGTCCTTCTAAAAGTATGCACCAGCAACACAGCTCTTGAACACTGCACTCTTATTTCTGTAAGCTGTGTCCTTTATACCTGTCCAAGACCAAGAGGACAGGGATTGTTCCTGCCTGCCCAGATGGACAAGTCAGCTGCCTGTGTGGCAGTCCTGGCTGTGCTGACCCCCTTGGCTGTCAGGGGAGACTGGAGGGAGCCTGGTGGGATAGCACAGGTTCCTCTAAAAGGAGGATTTTAGAGTGGAAAGGGGGAGAAATATTAGAATCACAGAATCATTTATGTTTGAAAAGACGTCTGAGATCATCAGGTCCAAATTGTGTTCTGCACAAAGGAGACACCATGTAAATAGGCACAAGAGAAAGGGACAGGTGGTCTTCTGAGGTTGGTAACAGCATGAAGGAGGACTTTGGAGACTAGCAGAAATATCTGGATTCTGGAATTTAGCACTGAGATGCTCCTGTGCTGGTGGAATGGAGAGTCAATGGAGATGGAAGGAGCTGGAACAGTGCAGCAAAGGAATCTGCCCAGAGACAGCTCTCTTTTCTTGGTGATTATAGGAAATGCAGCACAGCAGGGACAAAAGTACCATCCTATAGTGTGTTTGAAACAGTATATCCAATAATGAAATGGATTTAGGACTTACTGTGCACAGATCCTTGAGTGCTGCTGGGGAGAAAAAATAGCATCACTGAAAGTCATTATGCTGGATGAGATTCTGGACAGACCTTCTGAGTTTAGAGAGTTAATATTTCTAAAAGAAAGTGTTTAAACACTTAATATGCCATGCCTGGCACAATAGGAAGTGTGTTAGAAAGCTTGCAATGTAGGGCAGAAAGAACTGTGCTGAACTTTGAAAATATATGTAGACAAAAGCTCTGGGGATTGGAGCAGTTCTCAGTGGAAATGAGCAGACTTGCAGGAGCCCTCAGTTAAGAAAAAAAACCCAGCACACAATGGAAGAGTTTCTTGAGAAAGGGGAAAAAAAACAGCATAGAAATGAGGTATAAAGATGTTACTTAGAAATCAGTCCTGATACCATCAGTGAAACAAACGGCTTTGACTGCTAAAAGGTATAAATTGGAAGGCAGGTAGCTGGGGATGAGATAAAGAATGACCTACTTGAAGAGAAGAAAGGGAATAAAGCTTTTCCTTCTCTGCCTGGTCCCAACCTTTTTAATTCTAATAGCAATTAGCAACCATCTTGAGAGCATGTCACTCTATCAGTGTTATTTCAGTTTTGGAAAGCAGCCCCTGTTAGTATGTTCTGAATAATGCTGGGAGCACTGGGGTTTGAAAAGTTGGGTTTCTGCGTGGTGTGAATTCTGCTCTGGAGATGGCACAGAAGTGAGTAACTTAACTGAAATGCTGGAACAGTCATCTAACTTTATCGCAGGGTCTAAATCAATGTGGGAAAGAGAAATTAACTACAGGTTTCCTTTAAGTGAAGAACTGCTTGCCCCTGCGCTTCCTGAACGTACATAAAACAGTCTGTGGGCTTGTATGCATTTTATATTAATAATAAATCTATGTACAATCAGGCATTTTAACATCAATCTTAATCTAGCAAGACTTCTTTTTTATCAATTGAACTGCTATTTTAATTGACTTCTAAAAATGAAGCAAATGCTGCTGTTAAATCTGATGAGCATGATGCATAGTAATGCACTGATTAGAATGCAGCTCTGCTCTCCCCTGACTTTTGCATAACTTGAGGAACGTGGCATTGGATGCAGTCCAGGTTTTATAACTGAATGTCTACAAAATTGAAAATTGAATGCTTGGCCAACGTTACTTATTTTTGCCTCTTTTTTTAATTTATTTTTTTAATAACAACAGTGGAAGTAACTCCCTGGCCTCGGTTCAAAAGTCCTTCAGACCTAGGCTCTGCCAGCCATGTTCATTACTGCACTTAGCAAATGATCTCCCTTTATTTACCAGTCTTACAGCAAATTCTAAAGATGGGACCAAGTGCTCTGCCAGAGTGCATGAGTTTGGTTTGGCTCAAATCAAAACACAGACAAGGAAAGGATGCAATTATCTGCTCTGACTTACATATCAGGCAGGGTGGACAGGGAAATGAAATCAAGACAAGTGCACTTTTATGTGATACTTACACTGCAGAATTTCTAGCTAAAAAACTAATGGAAGTAGAGTCAACAAATGTTTAGAAGTATAGAATAAATGTATCTTTTTATGCACTTCTGACATGATTGAAGTCAGCTGAATTTTCTCCCTGTTTTCATTAGCTGGTACTCCAGGCTGACATTGCTTTCAGAGAGCAGTTTTCCCTGGCTCACGGAGAACACAAGTTCAGCCACTCTCAGGGGGCTCCTTGCTGTGGTTTATGTGTCTTGGAGGAGTGATTTCATGGAGCCACTGGAATTTGAAATCAGCTTGTCAATGGAACGTTGAGATGAGTCCTCCTACCCATTTATGAGCCCGCCTTGCCTTGAGAAGGGTGTTAAACTTAACTTTAATATGAGAAAGTAAACAAATGAGACATAAAACGTGCAATATAAGGGAAGTATTTTAACCTTACTTTAACTCTGTGAGTTTTCAATTACTGCTGCTTTCCACTTGGCTGCTAATTCTGCCTCTGTTTGGTTTTCAGTCTTATTTGTTGAAATTCAGCTTGCAAGCAATATGTATTCGAGGCTCCTAACTGCATTCTCCTAACTGCATTCTTCCATGATAGTAATAGCAATAAGAACATTAAATATGTACATAGAAAATAAATTAATATGACATAGGGTATATCCCCTGCTTGCTTTTCAGTTATTTTACCACCAAGAGGATTTTTTTAAAGAAATTTTAAGAAGTTTGCTAAAAAATATATTATATTAAACTTAAACCATCAGTCTGTATACAAGTAAATGTAGTTGAACTGAGCATGACATTTTACTTGGGCTCCTTAACTATCATTAGAGCATAAATTGTGATAGTTCCAGCAGTCTGCAGGGGTATATAGATATTTTACAGCTCTTGTAAATGAACACTATTAAAGTTAGACATGTGCGTATATAAAACTCCAGAAATGCTAGTTGAAGAAAGAACACCTGCTTCTTCTAGATTCTCAGATTATTTTGTATCTAAAAACAGAAACAGGAACGAGAAAGAAATGTTCATTCCAATCACATCCTGAATTATTAGCCAGGGTTTATTAACCATTTACTTGGTGGCTGTGCCTCCACAGCTGAGAGAGGAGCGAGCCCCGGGCTCTGTGCTGACACCTGCCCTGCATTATCCGTGCTGTGGGAAGTTATTCTTGGAGCAGACTGAGCAGAGAAAATGTGGTAGATTAATGCAACAAGCACATGGAGCATTGATCTGAAAAAGACATGTCAATGAACAATATTTTATGGTTCCCTAAATTATATATCTGATTGAAATGGTGTTTAATAGAGATTTCCCAGTGACTGAATGATCTCAGGAGGCAGATGATGATAGCACTGGATGAATGTATTTTGTCTTAATGAATCTGACTCAGTTTTGAACTTGATTTCGAATTGAGCACTGGGCTGTGTCTTGTCTGTCAGGCACAGCGAGCTGCTGCTCCCAGGTGTGGTGAGACTTGCTGCAGGGAAGGTGGGCAGTGCCAGGCACAGCTGCTGCCTGCCAGGAATGTGGCACTGAGGTGGTTGTGTGAGGAAGCACAAGGACACACTGGTGAGCAGGGTGTGCAGGAGCTGCAGGCACAGCTCTGCCCTCTGCTGTCACCTGGGCTGGGAGGGCTGTCTCTGGACTGTCACTGTTCACAGAGCTCAAGAGAGGATGGGAGGTAGTAGATCCTTCTTAGTTTGTGGGCTTAACTACACATCTCTTGCTAGAGTCAAGAATTTCATCCACAGCTGAAAAGAAAGAAGTTCAGGAAAAGGCGAGAGCAGAGGTGCAGGTTTAGCACATAGAAACATTGTGTAATGCCAAATATAATAACACTGAATGCAAGCAACTTTTTTTTTTTTTGGTCCTTCTGTTTCTCATCTGAATCTTTTCTATTTTCTTGTCATCAGTAAGGCCCAGGTCACAATGTGAGAGCATTGCTGACTTTCATTAGGGCTGACACTGACACATCTGTCCTGGGTGTGCATTGAGTTCTTACCCTACTGCACCTTTGTGTTCAGACCCACAACAGAAACCTGCTCTCCATTGACTTTGACCACGTCACCAGGACAGGGAAGATTTATGACGACCATCGGAAATTCACCTTGCGCATCATGTACGACCAGAGCGGGCGCCCCATCCTGTGGTCTCCCCTCAGCAAGTACAACGAGGTCAACATCACCTACTCACACTCTGGGCTGGTCACCTACATCCAGAGAGGAACCTGGACTGAGAAAATGGAGTATGATCCAAGTGGGAACATTGTTTCCAGAACGTGGGCAGATGGTAAAATATGGAGTTACACATATCTAGAAAAGGTAAATTATTTTAAATTTTGGGGGTTGTGCCAAGGCAAAAAAAAAAAAATCTAGGTTTATTTTATTTATTTATTTATT